>CM038146.1:419293608-419789253 GCA_021437245.1 Aegilops speltoides
GCTGTGTCGCGATGCCGTGGACAAGACTAGAGGGTGAGGGCCGGAGAGCCGGTAGGAGCCCCGAGTAGCAATGCTCAAGTACCTCTTTAACGTGCAAGCTTCCGACATCCAGAAGAAAAGGTGCCACGGACAGCACCAAATAACAAGCATGATGGGTCAAAAGCATGGCCCTAAGATAAACGCAAGAAGAAGGGTACACGCCACTGGTCTCGACCTGAGCGACTTGGGGTGATGCAGCCGAGGGCGCCCCAATAAAGTAAGCTAAGAACATGAAATAAAGGATACACTCGGCAGGATCGGACCCACGCTGCTCGGGAATAATGCGCCCCGAGGGCGCCTCCCACCGCAATGAAACTTGAAAGATGTCACCCGATGATGTTAGACCAAGGGGTGTTGGTCTAGCAGACTGCGGGCTCAGGGAGCCGATCCTCATGAGCCCCTGTGCCCTGTGGGCCTTGAGGCTCCGGAGGCGCCGGTGGCTCGCGACCATCTCCATCTCCACCTGTGGCTGCGGAACGCCTCGACCTCTTGAGCCTCCAGATGGCCCTATGAGGCGCCGACACAAGAGCCGCTCGCTGCAAGCCATAAGGCATGCGAACGTAGCTGTGGGCGGACCTTCAGCTGGCCCCACTTGCGAGGGCCGAGGCGCCCCGACACGCGCTTAGTTGAGCCCCGGTATGTCGATGCAGACGCTGCAGCCCATCATCCTCGCCTGGATGGGGGGGGCTATGGCGTGGCGGCTGCCGCCTCATGACTCTTGACTCAGAGCTCCCGAATGGCCTTGCCGACGAACTCCCGTGGGTCCGCCCTCCTGCCTTGCTCCTTATTGAGGTAAACGTGCTTCAAACACGCCCACGCTGTGCCCAAGCACCTCCCTTGTGACCTTCGCGAGGTCGGCGGCCTCCGTGGAGAGCCTCGAGCCTCGCTCGAGGAGGGCGCCGCGCGCTTCCCTATGCGATGGAAGGAGGTTCTCTCGAGCAGCGCTGGCCCCGAGGGGCCTCGCCTCCCCGAGGGGCCGGGCCGGACGATGTCTTCTTCTGGGGCGGCCTCGAAGCCTCCCGCTGGCTGATCCGGGTCTTCCGTGATGCAGCCTAAAAGGCTCGCCTGTGGAGCACACTGCGTCTCTCTTCGCAGGCACCATGATGACTCCGCCACTTTCGGCATCTTGAGGACGCGTAGCCGTGGTGGGTTATGGCCATGAACTTGGCCAGCCACTGGTACCCGAGAGATGGCGCTGTACGGCAGCGGCATGGGCGACGCCGGTCGGCGAGCTCGGTGCGGAAGTTGTCGCGGCCTCGAAGGTGACAGGAGGCGACCTGCCTAATCGGGACCGTGGAGCCGCTTTGCGACCCCGGAGAAAGGCTTGTTGTTCAAGTTGATTGTAGGGTACTTGGAGATTGTTGAACATTTCCACGACAGACGCTGAGCCCTACCCCGCCATCGGCGAGGGTCCCGTGACTAGCATGTCGCCGATGATTGGGGAACAAAGCATCGGAGGACTCAGTGCTGTGGCCGCACACTTGAGCTCGATCCACGAGTCAACGTGATGGCGCATGCCGACCACCGAGAGGGCGCGTGGCCTCGAGCTTGGGGAGGACTGCATTCACTTCAAGCAAGTAACCGCTTGAAGATGCGCCGAGAGGTGGGCTTGAGCTCCGCCCCAGATGCAAAGCGATCGCACGTGGTTCCCGGAAGCCCAGCCCTCTGGCCCCGATGACGGTCCTCATTTCTCCTTGGCTACGGTGGCAGCGGAGGGAGGCTCTGGCCACCTTCGGGCGATCTCGCGAGGCTGATCCCTCCAGCCTCCTCAAGGCGGGTCTCGCCAACGATCCTCGCGAGGTTGGTCGCGCTTACCCTTGGCGCGGCCGCGGGTCTTCCCAAAGGCCCCTGTTCTTCCTACCTTACCGTCAGAGCCCCGGTCGCCGCGGTCGGGACGCGGCCGACCTTCCTTCACACACGCCCCGAGCTCTTGGCATTCATTGGTGTTGTGGGTGTGGAGGTCGTGGTACACGCACACCGACGCTTCTTGGAGGATTCTTGGCTGATCTCTCGCCGCCAGGAACTGCTCGCCAGCGAGCACGGCAGCCCCTATGCTTTCACGCCCTGGCCTTGGGCTTATTATCTTGTGCGGCGGCAAAGCTCGAGGAGGAGAGGCGCCTTCCTTAGTCCCCGCGCACTTGGTCGCCAAGTTGAACAGCTCCAAGGAGGTGCACAGGTCTTCATGCATCGCCACCTCCTCCTTCATCTTGATGTCAAGACGCCGCCGGAGAAGGCTGAGATGATGGCCTTCTCCGCCACCTTGGGGATCTTGAGGCGCGCTGCCGTTGAAGCTACCGATGTACCGCAGGTTTCCTCGTTGCTGCTTGATACGGGCGATGTCGCCACGGCGGGTGGCCGGTCGCGAGTACCGGAAGTTGGCGGCGAAGCGGGTGCGATCTCGCCCCAGAGGAGATCGCGGCTCGGGCCATGTTCAGAGCCAAAGGGCCCTGGCCCTTGAGTGCCATGGGAAACCAGTTCGCCATGACCTCTCGCTCCGCTGGCAGCTCAATGCCCAGCTCAGAGAGCTGGAGGAACTCGCAGGTCACCGTGCCATCATAGCGAGGAGGCGTGTCCGCTTGAACTTGCCGGGCCACGACGACGCTGCAAGCAGCTCGGTGGTGAAGGCACGGCAGCCCGCCGTGGGCTACTGGAGGCCTTGGGCGCATTTAAGAGCTTGGTCCTGCAAGGGTCCCCATGCGCCGCAGCTGGGAGCAAAGACGGGTCTTGACGGCTGGAGCAGGGAGCGCCGGGCAACTCTCGAGGGTGAGGGACTTTGGCAGCTCGCTTGCCGCGGCCGGGCGCTCGACGGAGCGGGTTCCGCCAGGATCAAGCGCTTGGGGCCAGGGCGCTTCTGAGGGGAGGCAGCTGAGGCGTGAAAGTTCGTTATATCGACTAGAGGGGGTGAATAGGCGATTTTAAGAATTCTTCACCGAGGAATTTGCGTGAGGAAATTCCTTAGCTAAGAACTACTTCCAGCGGAATATGTACTGTGGAGTAAACATAACAGATACATACATAGTCAAGATGATGAAATGAAGACTAAAAACAGAGTACGGAAAGCGTAAACACGTGATAGCAAGATGAAGACAAACAGATCAAGAAATTGAACCGAGGAATTTGTGAAAGTCTTCACCAAAGTCTTCAAGCACGATATGAACAACATTCAACACAAGAATGAGGAAATGGAAGAGTTGAGGAAATAGAACTACCATTGGTGAAGACAATGATTTGGTAAACCAGGCCCAACCGCTGCCTCGCTTGTACGTCTGGTTGAGCGGTTGAGTATTTAAACTCGAGGACACACAGTCCCGACACCCGCCTCGAGTCAGAACTCAGACACCCAGTCCTCACCGTGATTCTCCTTGAACTAAGACCACGCAGCCTCATCCAATCACTCGTGGTAAGTCTTCGTGTGACTTCCAAACCTTCACAGACTTGGTCACCGACGATCCACAATTCCTCTTGATGCTCTAGACCTTGACGCCTAACCGCCCGAAGAAGCATACTTTCAAAGGTAACAAGCGCCGGATCCACGCAGGATCAATTTCTTCTGATGCTCAATCACTTTGGGTTTGTGGGGTTTGGTTTGGGATTTTCTCACTTGATGATTTTCGCCAAAGTCCTCTGAGGATGGGTTGCTCTCAAATGACAAGTGTCAAGTTCTCTCGAGCAGCCAACCAGCTAGTGGTTGTAGGGGCGGCTATTTATAGCCTAGGAGCAGCCCGACATGATAAGACATAAATGCCCTTCAATGATATGACCGTTAGGTGGATAAGATATTTTGGGACAGCCGCGCCAAGAAGAAAGAACGGTCGGAAATTTGACTCTCAAATTCTCGTGGCTATCATGTTCCTCATCAGGTAGGCAATTCAGACCTGGCGAATTCCTAACTCCTCGCCAGAGAAGTCATCATGATGTAAGAACTCGCCTCTCACATCAAGAACTTGACTCGATCTGTATGAGATTTCCAATGGCTTCACTCAAGGATTGGTAGGTGTAGGATTTTGAGTTGAGCATCACATGGAAATTTTTCCTTAGTATTTCTCTACCCCTTTAACAAAGACGGTGTTTCCTATGACTCAAGAAAGAGAAAATGAAACTACGAAAACAAAAGTCTTCACGCTTCATATTCCTTGAATGAATATCAAGTCTTCAAGGTCACACCAATTTCTTCACTTTCAAAGTCTTCGTAAAGTCTTCGTAATATCAAAGTCTTCATTTGAAGAACTTCATTTTAGGGTCGATTTTTCTCAGTAAATATCAAACTCCTCATAGACTTATAGACCTGTGTACACTCACAAACGATCACATTTAACCTATAAGTCTTCAATACACCAAAATCACTAAGGGCACTAGATGCACTTACAATCTCCCTTTTGGTGATTGATGACAACATAGGTTAAATTTTCAACGGGATAAACATATGAAGTGTAAATACTAATATTGAGGAATTTGATTGCAAGATATAGAAGAACTCCCCTAATATGTGCATAGTGAGGAATTTGCTTTTTAGGCATTGCACATTTGAAGAATCGAATCATGGAGATCTCCCTATATCTTGTAATTCATACACGATTTGATATATAATATGAAGAATTTGAAATGCATGATGAAATATGGTGCTCGATGAGATTCACCATGCAATAATATTAACGAGGAATAAGCATGCGAATATCACATCAAAGTTTCGAGCTCAGGCATCAAAAGCATCAGAGCACCACCAAAAGTATCAAGGCACCATCGGATTTAAGATTACAACTCGATCCAATAAAAGTTTCGAAGAACGAGAGTTGTAACTTAATAAAACGCCCATAATATAAACCCGCTTGAAGACTAACTCAGATTTCTCCCTTTGTCATCAAATGACCAAAAGGATCGAAACCGAGGACTAACGCCTCAAGATTTTCAAGTTGATGGAGGAGCGCCTGTTGTCGGGTTGGTTGTTGAAGTAGGGCCGCCGCAGTTGTCGCCCAAATCTTCATGTTCATGGCCACGCGATGAAGAATAAGAACCGCCACCAGATCGTGAACTTTGACTTTTTGAATTTCTTCGAGGTGGTGCGCATCACCAAATGCTTCCTCGGAGACCCATAGTCTTCAATTCTTCCGCTGAATATACATGATTGAGAACAGCCCAAAGCGTTGAGGGTTTCATGAAGGTAGTAATCGATTTTTCTTCACCGCATTATGTGTTGAGGTCATGTTGTGAAGAATTGCAGCAAATTGACGCTTCACCCATTTCGATTATGCTCAACCTTCCGATGAAGACCGAGGAGTAACTCACGGCCACCATCACCGGTGCCGTTGCTTGAGGCTTTGGTTTATCGTCTATTCGGGTTCCATCCGCAAGGAGATCCGCCGGGTGTCGCCACGGCCCCAAACGATGTGTGCAGGGTTCCCAAGCCCACCTCGACGGGTTGATCTCGCTTGGTACATCTGTGCCACGGTGCCTAGTCTGTCCCAAGCCCACCTGTGCATCGGTGCCACTTGGTAGACTACTAACACTACCTACAAACACCGAAACTAGTTGCGACTCGGACAGAGATCGAGTTGATTAATAAGCCGAGAGGGTCGAGTTACGGAACCCAATGTGTGGTAGTAACTGTTCATGGATCACAAATACATGAACTCAGTTCTCGAGGACGGCTGCAATGAGACAACCCACCATGTACTCCTACATGGCCTCTCACCGCTACCTTTACCAAATCGTGTTCACACACTTAGCTCTCAACAGTAGGACATGTTCACACACCTCCGATTCATCTCTGATGAATCAGACCTGACTCAAATCTAAGCAGTAGCAGGCATGACAAACAAGCATGAATGCGTAGGCACATCAGGGCTCAAACAACTCCTACTCATGCTAGTGGGTTTCATCTATTTACTGTGGCAATGACAGGTCATGCAGAGGATAAAGGGGTTCAGCTACCGCAGCACATAATAGTTGAAATGTTGTTGTCCTAATGCAGTAAAAGAGAGCAGGAGCGAGGGAGTGGGATTGTATCGGAATGAACAAGGGGGTTTTGCTTGCCTGGCACTTCTGAAGATAGTAATAGTTCTTCATCGGTGTCATCAAACTCATCGTCGGAACAACGTCTACTGAAAGGGACAAATACCGGCAAACAAGGAAGAACACAATCAATGCAATGCACAATATGATGCATGATCATGGCATGGAAATATGCTGTTGGTTGAGCTAATGCAACTAGTAACAATTTGAGTGAAGCTGATTTGAACACAAGGTTCAAATTCAAACTCCATGGAAGGCATTTCAAATGCCATTTATTCAAATTGTCATATATAGTGGCTGTAAGTTGTTCAAACATGCATGAGAATGCCATAAACAGATTCTTCATATTTTTCTGATAATTTTTCATATATAAATTATTTCATTTGGAGTTATGGTTGAATTTATATGATTTTTAGAAGTTTAGGGCATTTTCTGACATAAATAAACCATTTAAGATTTATTTAAAATCCAAAAGAGTTATCGTCAAGATGACGCCCTTTGTGATGTCGGTGGTCAACAGGGCGGTCCAGTCAAACGACACGGGGCCCACATGTCAGTGAGATAGAGAGTTAACAGGGGGTTATTTAACTTAACCTGTGTTTTTAAGAGCAACGGTCCCACATGTCATACACTAGGGGTTAATTAACCGAGTGATTAGCACCTAACCTAATGCTCCACGTCAGATCTAATCGGCGTTTAGCCGGCGTAAACGAGGCACGGCGAGGTCGCTCGTCCGCCAACTCGAAGGACGGAGGTCGCATGGTTGAGTGCGTTGGAACACCCGCAGCAGGCGCGTACTATGGTGGTGGTGGTGGAGGCGATGCAGTCAGAACGGCGCGGCGATGAGCTATGCGGCGGCGATGCTCGGGCTTGGGCTGGAAGCGGGGCTGCAGCTTGCTAGGCAGGTTGAGCGCACAGAGCACCGAGGAGCTCTGGAGCACTACCGCGTGCTTTCGGACGTGAGCAGATCGAGCTCAGGCCACGGCGGCGATGAGACACGACGGCAGAAGCTCTCTGCGGTGGCGGGAATCGAGCTAGCGAACCAAATCCACCATGGGGTATGAGGGGAAAGGGAGAGGGGCTCACAGGGAGGCGGATGAGAAGGCCAGCGGGCTCGGGGATGCGTCGGAGCGGGAGCATGGTCGTCGGCGATCTCGGTGGCCCGAGGAGGAAGAAGACGTCGGGGACGGCGCTCCGGGGCTCTTCGCGTCGTGTGGATCAGTGTAGATGGCGTATGGGTCGACGGCGGAGCTCGAGGTCACATAGGAGAGGCACGGGGGAGGCTGTGGCCGCGGCGGTGCTCATCGGCGGCCTCGGGTGTGTTCGGTGGTGCCGCGTGGAGAGAGCAGAGGAGGAAGGGCCCAGGGAGAGAGGGAAGAGGTGCGGGGTCTTTGGGCGTCTCAGCGAAAGCAGCTGGACTCATGGGACGCTGCTGGCAGAAAGCGGGAGGTGGAGGCCTCCAGTAGCGCAAGGCGTCAAGACGACGAGCGAGGAGGTAAGTGCTGGGCTGCATAATGGGCCGGCTACAGGTAAGGCCAGGTAAGTTACCCAGGTGGGTTTTCTCCTTTTTCTGTTTCCCTTTTCTATTTTTCTTTCTCTGTTCTAGTTTAGTTTAGGCACGAAACCATTTTTTATAAATTTTGAAATTATTTGTGGGAGCTCTCTGCAATATACAAGTGACCCACAATTATTTTTCAAAATATCTGGAGCTATAAAATTATTTATAGCTTTTATTTGCTCCAACTCAAATACAATATGGATTAATTCAAAAATCCAAAATGTCCTAGAAATATACTCATCATAGTAGGCAGAGGTTTCCACCTTAACCAGAAATTATGAGCATTTTTAAAGGCATTTTGGGATCATTGAAAAAGATTTTATTTGATCCTATTTGAAGTCATTTGGTGCTAGGGTTTGAATCAATCCCCATTTCAAGATTAAGAGCAAAATAAACATGATGCAACACATGACTAGCTAGCCCAGAGCAGATCAGAACTAGGGATGTGACACCGCAGGCCGCAGGCAGGCAAGTCTGGGGACCCCCGTTCCCAGAACGCCGACAGTAGCCCCCGGGCCCAAGGCGCACCCGGACTTGGCCAAGCAGAGAGGTGAAAGGGCAAGTGCGAAGCGTCGCGGGCCCTAACAGCCTGCGGCCTTGGGCGCCGCGTGGCGGTTGATTAGACGTGGGCGTCTCCGCTTCCGCGCGAGTTGATAAAGGAGCGGCATCTGTCCTTTGCCTCCTTTGCTTTCCTCAGTTGCTTCTCAGATCCCGTTTCTTGCGCCTCTCCTTCCTGCCTTCGAAATCTTCAGATCTACTCTGTCCGCGCGCCCTAGCCAGACATGGCGCCTCGCCAGGCCCCGGCCAGAGCTTGATATTCGTCCGCCTTGGACTCACCGAACGTGTCGGAGGCGAGCCTTTCCCGGGTGCGCCAGATGGCGGCGGCGCAGGGCATCGATAGGGCGAAGGTGTTCAAGGCCAGCTCTGCCCTCCCTGAGGGCCAAGGGAGCACCTTCTATCCGCTCTTCGTGAGCGCCATTGTCGCCGGTCTGGTTCCTCCCTTTTCTGAGTTCTTCTTCTCTGTCCTCCGCCATTATAATCTTCAAGCTCTGCATCTCCACCCCAACTCTGTCCATCTTCTGGCAATCTTTGCCTACTATTGCGAGGCTCACGTTGGGGTGAAGCCCTCAGTGGCCTTGCTGCGCCACTACTTCTCCCTTCGGACCTCTCGCGGCTCTGTCTCTGCGTGTGCGAGCTTCTCGCGTACAGTAGCTCCATCGCCATTTCGAACCCCGGGAAAAGGGTTGAGGGCTTCAGGAGCAAGTGGGTCTTGGTAGATGATGGGCGCATCCACCCCCCGCTGATCTTGCCCACGGGGCACCCCTCAAGCTCCAACGACTGGTCTCGAGTGGAGCTTGTGGACCCCCGTGCAAGGCTGGTGTTGGAGAAGATGGACGGATTCGAGGCCGGCCAGCATGGCGGCGGTGAAGCTAACTAGCGCATCGCTGCTGAGGGAATTCCTGGAGCACCAGCTGGCTCCGCTTCGTCAGTACTCACTTCCGATGTGGAGGCCCCACCCGAGCCCCATGGTCTTGGCCGATGAGGACCTGGCTGCGGTTCTCCAGTGTTTGGTCAGGGGCGACGTGGCGAGGTTGGGCGCTCCTACGCCCCTGTTCCTCCACGAGGACTGGGAGCGGGTAGTGGGGTCCATGCCCGTCTTCAGCGGGACGGGCCCGTGCCCATGAGCTCCCGAGGACCCGGTGGACGTGTCCTCCGGCGACTCCAGCGAAGAGAAGGAAGAAGGGGAGCGGGAAAAGGGGGCTGACTCCGAGGCAGAGTCAAGGGCTCCCCCCTTCGGTGTAGGTTCCGCGCTCTCCGCCTCTCTCTGAGTGATGACGCTGAGGATGATAACGAGCAGGGCGGCGGGAGCCTGCCCCCAATCCCGAAGAAGGACCGGACCGGGCTGATCCCCCGCGGGTCTGCCCCAGCCCCGAGGCGATCCGCAGGCGCACCTCCTGCTCCCGAGCTCCTTGAGGCTGATCCTTGCAGCCGGCTCTCGGGCTTCAAGTACGGTCGGAGGCTGCTCGAGCCCGTGAGCGATGACCTGTAAGTGCTTGATTCCTGTCTTGTTTCTTGTTCTGTTGCTGAGGCTTGATGTTCGTATATCCCGGCTAGGCTGGCCCGCGCAGCAAAGAAGTCGAAGGGAGCTCCTGAGGTTCCATCCGTGGCAGCGCCTCTGCCCGTGAAAGAAGGTGACCGTGACGCACGGCCCTCTCCTGCCCGGGTGTCCTCGCGGGGCCTGGCTGAGCCGGCTGGGGCGAGCTCAGACCCCATGGCCTGAGCGACTCCCGAGGTGCCCTTGCCTGATGCCGCCACCACAGCCGTTGGGGCGCAGTAGGCTCCGCCACAGGATACTGTGGTCACGTTGTCGTCTTCTCTTCCTACTCCACCGACTAATGTTTCCCTGACTCCTCCTACTGTCTTGGATCGTGCTGCTGCCGAACTGGACCGTCTACGGCAGGATCTTCTAGGCGCCGACCCTCGTTTAGTGGCCGGGCGCTTGGAGCTAGCTTCTGGCTGGATTCGCTCCGATGCTTCGATTCGGACGGCACTGGTCTAGGCCTCGACGGCTTGCGACAAGGAGAAGCAGGCCGTCCTCGGGACGAAAGGCTGCCCGCGACGCTGCCTTGGGGGAGGTGGCTAAGGTCCGAGGTCGCTGCGAGGCGCTGGAGAGCGAGCTGAAGGGCCTGCAGGACCAGCTCGCCGAGGAGACCCGCCTTTGCCAAGAGCAGGAGGAAGGCATGAAGGCTCGCGAGGCGGCCGTCAAGGACCGGGACGCCAAGCTCAAGAAGCGTCGTGGCCGCCTAGGCATGCTGGAGCAAGAGCTAGAGGCGAGGAAGGTTGAGCTGGACGGCAAGGCACAGGTTCTTGCCAAGGATCGCGTGGCCTTTGCGGAGATGGAGGAGAAGGCTCGCACTTCACTGAAGACGCTTTATGAGAGCGGCCTGGAGAGCCCGCTGGCCGGCGAGGAGGACGGCCCCGCCAAGCTGCTTCCCTTCCTGGTTCGTGCTCTTGAAGATGTCACCCTTGGCCTTGGCCCTACGGCTGAGGCCGAGGCACGCGTCTTGTCTTCTGCAGCGCTAACGCGGGTCTTCACCCACATCTATCTTCGCGACCCCAACGTCTACCTCGACAGCCTGCTGGAGCCAGCGAGCGGTGAGCTTGCCGCTGCCGCTGCTGAGGCCATGAAGGGTCGTGCGGAGGCTCTGCTAGGGAAGTTCCGGGCCTTTAGCACCAAGCCGAAGCGGAGCGCTGCCAGCCCTGCAGCTCCACAAGGCGAACCCGCTCCACGCAGCTCCACCACCGGCAAGTGACTCCATCGTGGCTCCCATCCTGCTTTTAATTCCTGCACATGTACCATGCCTCGGGGAGGCGTTAAAACTTGCATTTGGTTCTGTGATAACAGTATGGACTGTAATATTTGCTTTTGAATTCCCTGAAATTTGCGCTATTCCTTCCTACTTGCTTATGTTCTCGTCGTGAGCCGGCCTGGCGTACCTCAGCCGCCGTTAGCCTCGACCGGAAACCAGGACGGGACCAAGGAGTGAGGGGCTACGTGACAAGTTAGGCTCCTGAGTCGCGATGCTCAGGAGTCCCCCTTGGTGCTCGAACAGCAAATAGGGAGGTGAGATGTGGGTGGATCTACCGTTCTACGTCTGCAGAGCCTGACCCCGCGCATACCTCAACCGTCGTTAGCCTTTCGGAACTAAGGAGTGAGGGGCTACGTGACTAGTTAGGCTCATGAGTCGCGATGCTCAGGAGTCCCCCTTGACGCTCAAACGGCCTTCGTACCTTGGCTCCGCTCGGGGAGGGATGTGCGACGAACCAGGCCCAGGGGGCCTAGCTGGGTGGCATGAGTCTGGGCGTGACCCAGGCGCAGCCCCCGTGCCCAGCCCCCTCGCGTGGCACTCCCGAGGGGAGGCGCTGCGATGAGGCTAGACACTGAGCTCTGGGCTCCCTGAGGTTGATGCAGCCCTGGGGCCACCCTCAGTTGTTTATCACCAGCGCGGAGCATAGCACTTTCGTATGTGTACGGGCATAGCCGCTCCTCGGCAGTGTCGTCAGCCAGCGCGGAGCATGGTGCTTCCAGCAGTGCGTGGGGGGCTCCCGGGAGGAGCCAGGCGTGTCTGCCCACACCGACACGTGGCTGGCACGGTAGGGCTTGACGAGGTGTATCTGGGCACCCGTGAGCCAGCGCGGGACTCACGGGGCCCTACCTCAAGGCGGGTTGCGCCTGGCTCTGGGCCTTATCTTGGGATGTGTTCCTGCAAATTTGGCTAGATGCCGGCGCTCTACGTCCTCGGGTCCCGGCCCTCGAGCTGGTCTCAGCCGTCGCTAGTATGCGAAGTCGCGATGCCATGGACAAAACCAGAGGGTGACGGATGGAGAGCCGGTAGGAGCCCTGAGTCGCGATGCTCAGGTACCCCCTCCCTTTAACGCGCAAGCTTGGTTAGATGTCGAAACTCTACGTCCTCGGGTCCCGGCCCTCGAGCTGGTCTCAGCCGTCGCTGGTATGCCAGGTCGCGATGCCGTGGACAAGACCAGAGGGTGAGGTCTGGAGAGCCGGTAGGAGCCCTGAGTCATGATGCTCAGGTACCCTCCTTTAACGCACAAGCTTCATTAGATGTCGAAACTCTACGTCCTCGGGTCCCGGCCCTCGAGCTGGTCTCAGCCGTCGCTGGTATGCCAGGTCGCGATGCCGTGGACAAGACTAGAGGGTGAGGGCTGGAGAGCTGGTAGGAGCCCTGAGTAGCAATGCTCAAGTACCCCCCCCCCTTTAACGTGCAAGCTTCCGACATCCAGGAAGAAAAGGTGCCACGGACAGGCACCAAATAACAAGCATGATGGGTCAAAAGCATGGCCCTAAGATAAGCATAAGAAGGGTACACGCTTGTTGGGTCGACCTGAGCGACTTGGGGGTGATGCAGCCGAGGCGCCCCAATAAAGTAAGCTAAGAACATGAAATAAAGGGATACACTCATGCAGGGCGGACCCACGCTGCTGGGAATAATCATGCCCCGAGGCGCTCCCAGCTGGCAATGAAACTTGAAAGATGTCACCTGATGATGTTGGGGACCAAGGGGTGTTGGTCTAGCAGACTCGGTGGGCTGCGGGAGCCGATCCTCATGAGCCCCCAGGCCCAGGGGCCTCGGAGGCTCCGGAGGCGCTGGTGGCTCCTCGCGGACCATCTCCATCTCCACCAGGCTGCTGCGGGCCTGACCTCTTGAGCCTCGAGGATGGCCCTCATGAGGCGCGTCTGTGAAGCGCGTTCGGCAAGCCATAAGGCATGCGAACGTGGTGTGGGGCGGACCTTGGCGTCCCACTTGCGAGGGCAGGCGCTCGTCTGTGGCTTAGTTGAGCCCTGGTATGTCGATGCAGACGCGCAGCCCATCATCCTCGCCTGGATGGGGGGGCCATGGCGGGTAAGCGGCGGCTGCCTCTCATGACTCTTGACTCCTGTAGCTCCTGAATGGCCTTGCCGACGAACTCCTGTGGGTCTGGCCCTCCTTGCCTTGCTCCTTATTGAGGTAAACGTGCTTCGAAACACGCCTCCACGCGGTGCCCAAGCACCTCCCTTGTGACCTTCGCGAGGTCGGCGGCCCTCCAGGGGAGAGCCCTCGAGCCCTGCCTGAGGAGGGCGCCGGGCGCGCTTCCCTATGCGATGGAAGGAGGTTCCCCCTGAGCAGGCGCGGGCCCTGAGGGGCCTGCCTCCTGAGGGGCCGGGCCGGACGATGTCTTCTTCTTGGGGGCGGCCTCGGGAAGCCTCCTGCTTCCGCGATCCGGGTCTTCCGGTGATGCAGCCTAAAAGGCTCGCTCCAGGGAGCACACTGTGTCTCTCTCTTCGCAGGGCACCATGATGACTCCGCCACTTCCTGGCATCTTGAGGACGTTGTAGCCGTGGTGGGTTATGGCCATGAACTTGGCCAGCGCTGGGTACCCGAGGATGGCGTTATCTGGCGGCGAATGTGGGCGACGTCGAAGTCGATGAGCTCGGTGCGGTAGTTGTCGCGTGCCCCGAAGGTGACAGGGAGGCGGACCTGCCCAATCGGGACCGTGGAGCCGTCGGTGACCCCGGAGAAAGGCTTGGTTGTCTGAAGCTGATTGTAGGGTACTTGGAGATTGTTGAACATTTCCACGGACAGGACGTTGAGCCCTACCCCGCCATCGATGAGGGTCCTGGTGACTAGCATGTCGCTGATGATTGGGGAACAAAGCATCGGGAGGACTCAGGCTGTGGCCGCACACTTGAGCTGATCCACAGAGCTGAACGTGATGGCGCATGCCGACCACCTGAGAGGGCGCGTGGCCTCGAGCTTGGGGAGGACTGCATTCACTTCGAGGGCGAACTGCTTGAAGATCTTGTTGAGGTGGGGCTTGAGCTCCGCCCAGGATGCAGGCGATCGCACGTGGTTCCTGGAAGCCCCCAGCCCCCTCGTCCTGATGACGGTCCTCATTTCTCCTTGGCTACGGTGGCAGCGGAGGGAGGCCTGCGTCACCTTGCGGGCGATCCTCGCGAGGCTGATCCCTCCAGCCTCCCTCGCAAGGCGGGTCCTGCCAACGATCCTCGCGAGGTTGGTCGCGCCACCCTTGGCGTGGGCCGCGGTCTTCCCAGCGTCCTGTGTTCCTTCCTACTCCTCGGCCGTAGCCCCGGTCGCTGCGGTCGGGACGTCGGCCGACCCTTCCTTCACACACGTCCCGGAGCTCTTGGCATTCATTGGTGTTGTGGGTGTGGAGGTCGTGGTACACGCAATACCGACTGCCCTTGGAGGATTCGGGCTGATCTCTGCCTCGCTTGGTGTCTGGCTCTGCCGCGAGCACGGCAGCCCCCTTGCGTTTCACGTCCTTGGCCTTGGGCTTATTATCTTGTGCGGCAGGCAGCTCGAGGAGGGAGAGGCGCCCTTCCTTAGCCCTGGCGCACTTGGTCGCCAAGTTGAACAGCTCCAAGGAGGTGCACAGGTCTTCATGCATCGCCAGCTCCTCCTTCATCTTGATGTCGCGCACGCCGTCGGAGAAGGCTGAGATGATGGCCTTCTCCGTCACCTTGGGGATCTTGAGGCGCGCTGTTGAAGCGCTGGATGTACCTGCGGGGTTTCCCCAGTTCTTGCTTGAATCTGGCGCATGTCGCTCACGGCGGGTGGCGGTCGCGAGTACCTGGAAGTTGGCGATGAAGCGGGTGCGCATCTCGTCGAGGAGGAGATCGTGCACAGGGCCATGTTCGAGGAGCAGTGCGGGCCCGTCCTTGAGTGCCATGGGAAACCAGTTCGCCATGACCTTCTCGTCTCCGTTGGCAGCCTCAATGCCCAGCTCAGAAGCTGGAGGAACTCGCAGGTCAGCCGTGCCATCATAGCGAGGAGGCAGGTCCGGCTTGAACTTCTTAGGCCACACACTGACTGCTGCGCCTTCGGTGGTGAAAACACGGCAGCCAGCTGTGTACAGGAGGCCTTGGGCGACGAAGAGCTTGGTCTGCGGGTCCCCATGCGCCTTTGGGAGCAACCACAGGGGTCTTGACGTCTTTGGAGCAGAGGCGCTTCGCAACTTCTCGAGGGTGAGGGACTTCTTGGCAGCTCTGCTCTTGCCGTGCTGGCGCCTGACGGAGCGGGTTCCGCCCAGGGACCGCGCGCCTTGGGGCCAGGGCGCCTTCTTGAGGGGGAGGCAGCTGAGGCGTGAAAGTTCGTTATATCGACTAGAGGGGGGTGAATAGGCGATTTTTAAGAATTCTTCACTGAGGAATTTGCCGGTGAGGAAATTCCTTAGCGAAGAACTACTTCCAGCGGAATATGTACTCAGGAGTAAACATAACAGGATACATACATAGTCAGCATGATGAAATGAAGACTAAAAACAGAGTACGGAAAGCGTAAACACAGGATAGCAAGATGAAGACAAAGCGGTGAAGAAATTGGCGAGGAATTTGTGAAAGTCTTGATCAAAGTCTTCAAGCAGAGATATGAACAACATTCAACACAATAATGAGGAAATGGAAGAGTTGAGGAAATAGAACGGTCGGTTGGTGAAGACAATGATTTGGTAAACCAGTTCAAGCTGCTGTCTCGGTTATGCGTCTGGTTGGAGCGGTTGAGTATTTAAACTCGAGGACACACGATCCGGACACCCGATCTCGAGCGTAACTCAGGACACCCAGTCCTCACCGTATTCTCCTTGAACTAAGACCACGCAGGCCTCATCCAATCACTCGTGGTAAGTCTTGGTGACTTCAAACCTTCACAGACTTGGTCACTCGGCGATCCACAATTCCTCTTGGATGCTCTAGACCTTGGCCTAACCGTCTGGAAGAAGCACAGTCTTCAAAGGTAACAAGCGTCGGATCCACGAGGATCAATTTCTTGATGATGCTCAATCACTTTGGGTTTGTGGGGTTTGGTTTTGGGATTTTCCTCACTTGATGATTTTCGCTCAAAGTCCTCGGAGGATGGGTTGCTCTCAAATGACAAGTGTCAAGTTCTCTCGGAGCAGCCAACCAGCTAGTGGTTGTAGGGGCGGCTATTTATAGCCTAGGGAGCAGCCCGACATGATAAGACATAAATGCCCTTCAATGATATGACCGTTAGGTGGATAAGATATTTTGGGACAGCCGTAGAAGACAAGAACGATCGGAAATTTGACTCTCAAATTCCTCGGGGCTATCATGTTCCTCACGGTGTAGGCAATTACTTTGGCGAATTCCTAACTCCTCGATCGAGCAAAGTCATCGGTGATCGGAAGAACTGCGTCTCATCCTTTGAAGAACTTGACTGATCTGTATGAGATTTCCAATGGCTTCACTCGAAGGGATTGGTAGGTGTAGGATTTTGAGTTGAGCATCACATGGAAATTTTTCCTTAGTATTTCCTCGACCCCCTTTAACAGTACGGTGTTTCCTATGACTCAAGAAAGAGAAAATGAAACTACGAAAACAAAAGTCTTCACGCTTCATATTCCTTGAATGAATATCAAGTCTTCAAGGTCACACCAATTTCTTCACTTTCAAAGTCTTCAGAAAGTCTTCAGAATATCAAAGTCTTCATTTGAAGAACTTCATTTTTAGGGGTCGACTTTCTCTGTAAATATCAAACTCCTCATAGACTTATAGACCTGTGTACACTCACAAACGCATCAGTTACTTAACCTATAAGTCTTCAATACACCAAAATCACTAAGGGGCACTAGATGCACTTACAATCTCCCCCTTTTTGGTGATTGATGACAACATAGGTTAAATTTTCAACGGGGATAAACATATGAAGTGTAAATACTAATATTGAGGAATTTGATTGCAAGATATAGAAGAACTCCCCCTGAATATGTGCATAGTGAGAATTTGCTTTTGAGGCATTGCACATTTGAAGAATCGAATCATGGAGATCTCCCCTATATCTTGTAATTCATACGCATTTGATATATAATATGAAGAATTTGAAATGCATGATGAAATATGGTGCTGATGAGATTCACCATGCGTGCAATAATATTAACGAGGAATAAGCATGCAGAATATCACATCAAAGTTTGAGCTCGATTGCATCAAAAGCATCGAGCACGACCAAAAGTATCAAGGCACCATCGGTTTAAGATTACAACTCGATCAATAAAAGTTTGGAAGAAGCGAGTTGTAACTTAATAAAAGCATATAATATAAACCGGCGAAGACTAACTCAGATTTCTCCCCTTTGTCATCAAATGACCAAAAGGATCGGCGAGGACTAACGCCTCGAAGATTTTCAAGTTGATGGAGGCGCCGGCGTTATCGGAGTTGGTTGTTGAAGTAGGGCTGCCGCAGATGTCGTCCAAATCTTCATGTTCATCAGTTTCCGCGATGAAGAATAAGAACCGCCACCGGATCGGGAACTTTGACTCTTTTGAATTTCTTGGAGGTGGTGCAGACCGATCAAATGCTTCCTGAGACCCATAGTCTTCAATTCTTCCGCTGAATATACATGATTGAGAACAGCCAGTGCGGTTGAGGGTTTCATGAAGGTAGTCTGATTTTCTTCTTTGCATTATGTGTTGAGGTCATGTTGTGAAGAATTGCAGCAAATTGGCGCTTCACCCATTTTCGATTCGTTCAACCTTCCGATGAAGGCGAGGAGTAACTCACGGTCGATCATCACCACAGGTCTTTGTTGCTTGAGGCTTTTGCTTGGTGAGGTATTTCTTGGCGGTGTCATGTGTTGCGAATCGTCATTGGTGGAGTAAGATGTAGCTAGGCGAATTGACCATCAATGGGCGAGTGCCTTCATCAATCACAGCAGCTGCCTTGCCCTTATCATCGATGATGAAACCGGTCGCTGAGGACTTCAATGGCGGCAAGTAGCTGCCATGGTTGAGTGTCGACCTTGTAATTGGTGAAGATCTTGCCCTTATGAATCTCATAATCCAAGGCGCATATGGCTTCAGCTCAAAAGCGACATTGCAACATTAGCCAGTCCTCATGAAGAAATCATGGAAGTTGACGGAACGCCATGAATGATGTTGAAAAGCATGTTCTTCATGATGCCAACGACATCTTCTTCATTTGAGTCGTGGCCTTTGATAGGACTCATTGTCTTCGTCGAATTCGATAGACAGTCAAGGCACATCTGACAATTCCTTGACGAGGAATTTGGTTCGAGGGCCTGCCACAGCTTCAAAGGCTTCATGAGCACTTGCATAAAATGATCGAGACAATTCGTGGTCATTGTAGATGCAACGTCATTTCATGGGGAGGATCAAGAGGAAGGACACAAAGCAATTCGATTCTTTGGTGCCTTGTAGTGAGTGTTTTCATCATCAATCTAGCACCCATGAATTGACATCTTGAGCATCTCGGTGATATGCAGTGGCGTAGGGCGAAGAAAGAGTGGCGTAGAGGCGAAGAATGAGTTCTTCATTCCAATCACGGATATCGGTCACGAAATTTAGGAGTCTGCATCATGAATAACTCGATCTTGGCTCGAAGCACGGCAGAGATTCCATATCCACATGAGGAATATGCTCATGATCGAAGATCTTGTCCTTGTCAAAAGCACCGAGGAATAGAAGTTGGCTTGTGTAGCAGTCGAAGTGTCTTTTCCTCATGCGGCGAGTCATATGGATTATGGCGATGAAAACACATGCTCGGAAGAAGTCTTCAGCCTTAAATTTTGCTTGCTCGAGCGGATTCTTGGTTTGGGCGGAGGAATATCGATGATTTGCAGCACAACCTCGAGAATCGCGATCTCGGGTGCTTGGTGAGAATTTCTGGTTCCTCTTCTTGTGCAGTTTGGGGATCGGCGAGGTTCTTGACACTAGCTGCTGGAATTTCCTCATTAACGAAGATGTGGGATGAGTTTCTTCAGAGCCCAATTGAACAGTTGTAGCCGGGGACTGAGGAATTTGTTGAATTGGAGTGAAGAGAGGAGTATTGGGATGCTGACTTTCCCAAAAGTCATCGTTCATCACTGGTGTAGTGCATCCAATATCCACGTCTTCATCTTCTTTTTCAATTTCCTCAACACCAGCCTCTTGGTGTGAACCGAGGCATGGGTGAGAAACAAGCTGGTGAGGAAGGGAATGTTTCCACTTCAATTTCTTCATCAACCTGTTCTGAGGTAGCAACAGATTGATTCTCTTCATCAGATCCGCTTGGGATCTTGTAGTCTTCTCCATAAGGAACAATTTCCTTAGATGACATGGAGGAAATGGGAACGACATCAATGGGATTTTCAAGAGAGCTGGTCATTGGCTTCATTTTCTTGTGGTCGAAGAATTTGGACGCAGCAGATGCCTTCCTCTTCTTCACTTGCAGCTCGCTCTGCAGCCTTTGTCTTCTTCACTTCATAGGCGGAAGGAAGAATTGGAGTTGGTGTTGGCGCAGGAGGAGCCGAGGGCGTGGTTCGAGTTTCTTGAGAGCAAGCAGTGCGATTGCCTGATCTCTTCATTTCTTGAGCGCACCACTAGTGGATGCCACAGGAATTTCTTCGGTGGTGGAATGGAGTCATCAGCCACGGAACTTGTATTCTCATCGGCAGGTGAGAGTCATCGGCGATCTTGGCATGTTCTTCAGCGGTGGCGAGTCTTGACTGAGGATTTTCTTGTTGCGATGGGGCTGCAGCAGTTGTCATTTTCTTCGTCAAATTGGCGAATCTCACCTTGGCTCCTTGCCAATCAAGCATTATAGCATCGAAATCCTTCTTGAGGGCTTGGATTTCAGATTGAGCTTTGAGAAGTTCTTGAGTCGAGTTGATGATGTTCTTCCTCGAAGCTTCTCCTTTCGGCTTGTGCTCTCTTTAGTTCACGAGCCTTTTCAAATTCCATTTCTCTTGGCGATGAAATGGTTGACATATGAATTTGACCAGGAGTCAGTGGCAGATCCGGTATGGGAGTGTTTGGATCCTGATGCCATAGGTCGATGAAGTCAAGGATCTTCTTCGGATCCAGAAGCAGAGGCACAGTTGTTCCTTTGGCTCTAGCGACCTTTGAAAGTCTGTCTCTGATGATTTCTGCGAGTTCTTCATCAGAAGCTTCGTCATCAGAGGGCACGTTGAATGCAACCTGTTTCTTTCTAGGACTTGGCCGAGGACCGCGTCCAGCAGTTGCTTTTGTCTTGAGAGTGGGACTGATGAGGACATTGGTGCGGTGAGGAACTTCTTTGAGACACGAAGCAATTGAGAAACCACAGTCCTTTGACATGTAGCCAAATGCACAGGAGTTGAGGACTTGGAGGAGCTCTGCCGAGGATTTGGAGGAGCAGCAGCGATCGAGAATTTGCCGTGAGGAGCAAGCGAGGAACGGGCCGTGAGGGCGCTGATGGTGAAGCACTTGGCTTGCGGCAGGCTTCTTGGCATTGATTTCCTCGGCTTGACCGAGGTCTCGGTGGCAGCAGCAGCAGCAGAATCCTCATTGAATTTTCTCACTTGCCTCCTTGGCCTATCTTGCCAATTTGGCTTGGCGCTGGACCATTCTTGGAAAGTCTTCACCACGCTTGATCTTTGGTGGGATCGTGACTTGGCCGGTGCCAAAGGAGCCCTTGGGCATGGAGGGTTTAAGGCGAATTTCTTCATGTACTTGGGAGTAACATAGCGATATTCCCTCCATTCTCGTGCCCATCTTCGTTCTATCCTCTGATCGCACTTTGCGCTGATTTTTAGTCTCCTTGCCAAACTTGGATTCATCGGTGTGCAATAATCTTTGTAAATTTCATCGAGGATCTCAAAGGCGGTCATGACCTTCGGTTTCTTTCCTCCCTTCTGCGGTCTCTTGCCTTACGCCATTTTCTTGGATGAGGAATTTGAACTATAGAGCACTCTGAAGAAGTATGCAATTTTTCTTGAGAGCGCTGCAAATGAGTTAAGTTGATGAGAACCTAGTGATTCAAAGGCGGACATGAGTACTGTGAGCGAGTGTAGGTGCGAGGAATTTGGAGAGGTCATATCGTTCTCGGATGATTTTTCAAAAGGAACAAGTTTTGAGAATTTGACCAGTTGAGCCTTGAGGAATTTCACTAAGCGTTTTGTCTTAGGTTCGAGTTGTGCAGATTGAAAATCCACACAATTGAGGAATCTTGAAGAAATGAATGCTTAGAGATAACTCAAGAGTATGATGTGTGAGGTGTTCATATGTGAAGATTTGAAGAACAAAAACACCTTTGAAGATTTTCGAGAAAGATTTGAGAATCAAAGTGAGTAATAAAAGTGACTTTTAATTACGAATCGAAGAACACGACGAATAGAGATGAAGCGTAGTGAAGTTAAATCACGTTAGATCTCCACGCCCTAACTTGGCGGAGGGAGACAGCTACGGCGGCGGCGGAGTGAAGATTTCCATGACAGTATGAGTCTGACGGCGACGAGGTCGAGGCGGTGAAGCTCTTCCTCACCGGCGGTGATGGAGTAGCGGCGGCGCTAGGGTTTGAGGAGAGCTCGGCGAGGACAGCGACCGAGCGGAGTAAATGAAGTAAGGAAGGGAGAGGGTATTTATAGCCACGGTAAAACTGTTCGCCGAAGATTTTGGGACGAACATGCCCTGCCCTTTCTCCTTCACGCGACATCGTCACCCACGTCTTGTGTAGATGAGATCGTGTAAGATCGTGGGTGAATAAACTAATGTATCGTGGGAAGCGGAGCAGTTTGGCGGTAAAACCAAAATCTGGATAAAATTTGTTTAAAAACTTCATTCATAATTTCTTCATTGTCAAGGAAACAGTGAAGACTTTGAGCAGTTTCAATCGAACGCACATGAAGAATTTGTGAATAGATTGGGTTGAGTATAGCATAGAGGGAAGGGTCGATCACATTCACTTAGCGAAATCACAACTTGAAGAAATAGCAATAAATGAATCTTGTAGAGGACATAAACTCACATATCTATATATAGTCAATGAAGAAAAACGACGGAAACATTGAAGATTTTGCAACGTTGAAGAATTTGAGAAACTGAGGAATTTCAAAAATGAGGAAAAACTCAAATTGAAGATTTTCAGCTTTTGTGGTGGCGTAGCCCATCGTATAAGAATGATGATTTCAAACACCGCGTACAATTGTCGTAGGGTTCTGAGAATCAAATTCTTCATTAATTTCATCACACTTAGAGTGTTATTCTTCATTGATTGAAGAAAAACGTTTCTTCATGTGTTGCACAACTAAGTCATCAATTCTGCATAAGGGTTAGGATGTGTGTCCTTTTCAAAGAACATTCGAAGATTCTAAGATATTTAGCTCACACCGCAACTTGCTAAATTTCTTCTCATCCAAGGGCTTAGTGAAGATATCAGCTAGCTGTTCTTCATTCTTCACATGCTTGATGGAGATATCACCCTTCAACACATGATCACGAAGAAAATGATGACGAATCTGGATGTGCTTAGTCTTGAGTCTTTGAAGCGGGTTGTGAGCAATCTTGATGGCACTCTCATTGTCGCAGAGAGAGGCACATTCTTCACGTTGACGCCATAGTCCTTGAGGGTTTGCTTCATCCAAAGCAGATTGAGCACAACATGAGCAAGCAGCAATGTATTCAACTTGTGATGAAGCGGTGATACGCAGATTCTGTTCTTCGAGGACCAACGGACCAAAGATCGTCGAGAAATGACAAGTGCGGATGTTGACTTGCGGTCCACGATCACCGGCATAGTCGAATCGAATATCAATGAGATCAAAAGCAGAGCCCTTGGGGTACCATAATCCTAGTGTTGGTGTGTGAGCTAGATATCGAAGAATATGCTTCTGACCTTATGGTGTGATTCCTTGGTGCAGCTTGAAATCGGGCACACATGCAAACACTAAGCATTATATCTGGCCTAGATGCACATAAGTACAATAAAGAACCAATCATGGGCGGTATACCTTGTGATCGAAATCAATACCATTTTCATCGATTGCATAGATGGCCATTTGTGGGCATAGGAATTTTGCGCCTTTGCAATCTTGCATGCGAATTTCCTCGGTACATCTTTGAGGTATTTCTCTGAGATATGAATATGCCATTGTCTTTGCTGGCGAATTTGAAGACCTAAGAAGAATTTCAATTCTCCCATCATAGACATTTGATATTCTTCACGTCATATAGGTAAATTCATCACTATATCGTTGGTTAGTACAGCCAAAGATAATATCATCAACATATATTTGGCACACAAACAGTTCACCATCATATGATTTAGTAAAAAGAGTAGGGTCAAGTGAACCGGGTGTGAAGCCATTCTTCACGAAGAATTCCTTCAGAGTGTCATACCACGCCCGAGGGGCTTGCTTGAGGCCATAGAGGGCCTTATTGAGTCTGAAGACTGTCAGGATTCTTGGGATCTTCAAACCTGGGGGTTGAGCAACATATACTTCTTCCTCAAGCTTACCATTGAGGAATGCACTTTTCACATCCATTTGATATAAGATGATATCATGATGGTTAGCATAGGCAAGTAAAATGTGAATAGCCTCAAGTCTAGCAACAGTGCAAAAGTTTCATCGAAATCAATTCCTTGAACTGTGTGTAGCCTTGAGCTACTAGTCGTGCCTTATTCCTCACCACAAGGCCATTTTCATCTTGCTTGTTGCGGTAGATCCACTTTGTGCCAATGATATTATGCTTGCGCGGATGCGGGTGATTGACCAATTCCGGACATTGTTCAGCTCGAGCGATGTAATTCTTCTTGCATAGCCTGAATCCACTCGGCTCGAAATGCTTCATCTACCTTAGTGGGCTCTGAGATAGAGACAAAAGCATAGTGCCCACAAAAGTTAGATAAGTGTGAGGCTTTTGAGCGTGTGAGAGGACTGGTGTGCTAATGTCATTGATGATCTTCTCCACTTGCACTTCTTTTGCAGCGTGGATGAGTTGGTTGTCGTTGAGGATTTTGATCAGCATTTTCTTGACACCATTTTCCTCATCATGTTCTTGGATGCATCACTCGGCGTTCTTCATGAGCAGGAATGAATTCTTCACAGATTCTTGATGGGAATGACATCCTCGGTTGCTTTGAGCTTGATAGCATCCTCGGTGCTGGTTCATCTAACACAGAAGGTAGGTGCTCTCTTTGCGAGCCATTAGTTTCATCGAACCGCACATCTCTGATGTCGACAATCTTGTGAAGAACAATGTTGAAGACTCTGTAGGTGTCTGAGTCCTTCCGTAACCAAGCATAAAACCTTCATGTGCTTTGGTGCAAATTTAGAGTTGTGGTGAGGATCTCTAATCCAACATTTAGCATCGAAGACTTTGAAATAACTCACATTGGGTTTCTTGTCGGTGAGGAGTTCATAGGCAGTCTTCTTGAAGAATTTGTGAAGATATACTCTGTTGATGATGTGGCGGCGGTATCAATTGCATCAATCCAAAACGCAATGGCGTTTTGTATTCATCAAGCATAGTGTGAGCCATCTCAACAAGAGTTCTGTTCTTGCGCTCACAGCGCCATTCTCTTTGAGGAGTATAGGGAGCAGATAATTCATGAGTAATACCAAGTTCATCAAGATAGGCATCAAGACCGAATTCTTGAACTCGGTTCCATTGTCACTTCGATATGCTTGATCTTCACACCAAAGTTGGTTGAAGCCCTCGAGGAAAATCGTTTGAAGACTTTCGCACTTCATGTTTGTAAGTAACAATGTGTACCCATGTATATCGAGAATAATCATCAACAATGACAAAACCATATAAAGATGCATCATTAGTATTTGCTAAATAATGGTTAGGTCGAAGAGGTCCATGTGAAGCAATTCAATGGGCGTGTAGTGGTCATGATAGTCTTATTTGGATGCTTGGCCTTGGTCATTTTCGGCTTCACATGCTCCGCATAAGTGATCCTTGAGGAATTTGACATTCTCAATGCCAATGACATGCTTCTTCTTCATAGCGTGTTCAAATTCCTCATGCTGCATGACCAAGTCGTCGATGCCATAGCCAGCCTTCGAAGCTTTTGCAAGTAGACACACGGCTGGTTGTGGTCTGTAGAGAAATCAACAATATCTGAGATCTCCTCTCCTAAAGCCTTGAAGACTTTGGAATTGTCGACTTCCATAATCACAACACAATGATATTTGCCAAAGACAACAACCATATCAAGATCACAAAGCATTGAGATCGACATGAGATTGTATCCTAAGGACTCAACAAGCATGACTTTGTCCATGTGCTTATCCTTAGAGATAGCAACCTTACCAAGACCCAATACGACTTTTGCCTTTGTCGGCAAAGATGATATGCTTCAGAGGTGGCGGTGATAAGGAGCATCCATCAATAGATTCTTGTCACCAGTCATGTGATTTGTACATCCACTATCGAGGACCCATTCGGTGGTTTTGGGTTGATCATCCTGTAGATGAATTAGTGTACTTACAATCTCATATGCTTCATCGGTGAAGAATATGATATCAAGTTCATCGATGAATTTCATCAAGCGAAAGAAAGATATAGAATATGAGGGCGTGTGAAATGAAAGTTCATTTCATCATGATTCGCTGCGTCCTTCGAGCATTTTGTCAGGTCCCCAGCAAATTCTTCAGACGTTAGAGCACATCTGGAGACCTGACCCTGCAGAAGAGATTAGTTCTTTTTCTTCACCACCCACCTGGAGGGGTGGCAAAGAGTTCATCATCCTGCGAGCACCATGTGAGAAAGGTGGCAAAGATGCCAAACCATTTCGCTCAACATAGAAGGGGTTAGGGTAAGCATATGAATAAGCAGAGTAATTCTTCGAGGACTTATGAACATAATGGTTTGAAGAATAATGCACATATTCATAGCCCTTAGCTCTACCCTGCGAGACAGAGTTGTTAGCACGATGATAACCATATGAGGACTTTGATCCAGTTGAGGAATTTGATCCTCATGAAGAATTTGGTCCATATGAGGACTTGGATCCATATGAAGAGTTTGGTCCATATGAAGAATTTGATCTGGGGTTCCAGTTCTTCACGGGTGGTGTCATGAGGACATTCACCTAAAGACTTTCAACACAACTTTTGGGAACCCAGATTTTCTTCATAGGGGAACCGTTCCTGCAGTTAGTACCAACATATCTAGCAAATACTTCACCATTCTGATTTTTGAACAGTTTATAGTTGGAGTCAAATGACTCATCAGAAGAATGTGGAGATTCACATGTAAAGCCAGATAAGTTAGATGGATCAACTAGAGGTCCCTTTGCACAACCCATGAGGTTTTGGGGTCTTGCTCGGGCTTCAATATGTTCCATCGGCATTGAGTTTCCTCTCAAAGGCAATACCCTCTTTCCTAGGGTTTCTGTTGAGGATCTGTTTTTGAGCACATCACAAAGTGTCGATGCCCTTTGAGGCTTTTGTACATGCTGTCATGTACAATTCCTTCACCCTGCATTGTCGGTGATACTAGCAATGTCCTCGGATGAGGAATTAGTGATAGCAGAGGCGGATGAAGAATTTGTAACATTTGAAGCATTTGAACATTCAGGTGAAGAATTAGCAGATTCACGTTCAATGCACTTTAAGCATGGAGGAACAAATTCTTCCTGAGAAGCGCTGATTTGTTGAGCTAGTAATGAATCGCGCTCCTTCTGAAGATCTTCATAACACACTCTTAGCTTTTCAAGATCCTCCTTTCTTTGAAGAGCTTCAAGAGAAAGCTTCTCATGATCTTGCTTTTCTTGAAGAAATTCATATGAAAGTTTCTCATGATCAGACAAGAGAGAGTTATGATGACCTTGAAGATTATCATACCTAGGTGAAGTCTCTAAAGATTTTCATCAAGGCTTTAGTGCGATCCATTTCTTCACCCAACATATCATCACTTTTATCTAGCATGTTTTGAACCTTTTCAAGAGCCCGTTGTTGTTTCACAGCAATTTTAGCAAGTTTAGAGTAGCTAGGCTTGAGATCCTCATCGATTCATTTTCACTAGAATCGGAGGAGTTGTATTTGAGTACCTTAGCTCCTTTTGCCATGAAGCAATAGGTGGGGCGTAGCCATCATTATCTTCATCGGGCTTGTCGGTGGAGTCGGTTTCTTGATGTTGAAGATGGACTTCTCGACGAAAGTAGAGCAACGCCAGACTTGCCACACCAGACTCAGATTCTTCAGACTCCTCCTCTTCATCATTTTCCTCAGATTCAGCCTCAAAGTCCATTTCCTTGCCAATGAATGCCCGAGCTTTCTTGGAGCTGCCCTTCTTGTGAGATGAGACTTTGAGGGTTTTGATGACGAAGATTTTGACGATTGCTTCTTCTTCTTCTTCTTCATATCATCAGAACTGTAATCCTTGTATTTCTTCTTCTTCATTTCCTTTTCCCACTGAGGACAATCTTGAATATAGTGACCAGGCTTCTTGCATTTGTGGCAAAGTCTTCTCTTGTAGTCACTGGATGAGGAATCATTTCCTCTTGAGGATTTTCCAAAGCGACCACGTCTTGTGAACTTGGAATTTCTTCACAAGCGAGCTAGATCTGGCTCGATTCTTGAGGATCACCAAGGCTACTACCGAGAATCCTCACATTGAGTCGAGACACAACCTTAGCCTTGAGGCACGTGGTTTGCCATAGTTTGAGCCATAGAGATCTCTCTTTGACAGAAGCTAGAACTTCGTGAGTGTTTAGCCTTTCGAGGATATCGGCAGGATCAAGCGACTTGTAGTCAAGACGTTCTTGTATCATCGGTCCCAGAGTATCAAATGAGGAATCAAGCGATCTCGGCGGTTTCTTCACAACTTCATGATCGGTGATGTCGGTGGCACCGAGGGCTTGAAGCTCATTTGAGATGTCAGTGAGGCGATCAAAGGTTTGTTGGACATTCTCATTGTCGAGTCTTTTGAAGTGGTTGAAGAGATTCCGAAGAACATCGACTTGAGAGTCACGCTGAGTTGAAACTCCTTCATTTACTTTGGACAGCCTATCCCAGATAAGCTTAGCAGTTTCCAAAGCACTCACTCTTCCATACTGTCCTTTGCTCAGATGGCCACAGATGATATTCTTCGCTTGAGAATCGAGTTGTTTGAATCTCTTCACATCGGTGGCGGTCGGTGTTTGATGATGAGAGGGACACCATTTTCCACAACATACCGAGAGATCATTGTCAATTGCCTCAAGATGCATTCGCATCTTGTTCTTCCATAAGGGGTAGTCCGTTCCATCAAGGTAGGACACCCAGCCGAGACCTTGATCATACTGCGGTCGACATAACTAAAACTCCGGCGGTTAAACCAAAATCACACAGAACAAGGAGTACCTTGCTCGATACCAATTGAAAGTCGTTATATCGACTAGAGGGGGTGAATAGGCGATTTTAAGAATTCTTCACCGAGGAATTTGCGGTGAGAAATTCCTTAGCGAAGAACTACTTGCGGCGGAATATGTACTCGAGGAGTAAACATAACGGGATACATACATAGTCGGCATGATGAAATGAAGACTAAAACAGAGTACGGAAAGCGTAAACACAGGATAGCAAGATGAAGACAAAGCGGTGAAGAAATTGAACTGAGGAATTTGTGAAAGTCTTGATCAAAGTCTTCAAGCACAGATATGAACAACATTCAACACGATAATGAGGAAATGGAAGAGTTGAGGAAATAGAACGGTCGGTTGGTGAAGACAATGATTTGGTAAACCAGTTCAACTGCTCTCTCGGTTATGCGTCTGGTTGAGCGGTGAGTATTTAAACTCGAGGACACACAGTCCGGACACCCGATCTCGAGCCGCAACTCAGGACACCCGTCCTCACCGTATTCTCCTTGAACTAAGACCACGCAAGCCTCGTCCAATCACTCGTGGTAAGTCTTGGTGACTTCCAAACCTTCACAGACTTGGTCACTCGGCGATCCACAATTCCTCTTGGATGCTCTAGACCTTGGCGCCTAACCGTGCGGAAGAAGCCACGATCTTCAAAGGTAACAAGCGTCGGATCCACGCAAGATCAATTTCTTCAGTGATGCTCAATCACTTTGGGTTTGTGGGGGTTTGGTTTTGGGATTTTCCTCACTTGATGATTTTCGCTCAAAGTCCTCGGAGGATGGGTTACTCTCAAATGACAAGTGTCAAGTTCTCTCGGAGCAGCCAACCAGCTAGTGGTTGTAGGGGGCGGCTATTTATAGCCTAGGGAGTAGCCCGACATGATAAGACATAAATGCCCTTCAATGATATGACCATTAGGTGGATAAGATATTTTGGGACAGCGGTAGCGACTTGACAGAACGGTCGGAAATTTGACTCTCAAATTCCTCGGGGCTATCATGTTCCTCACGGTGTAGGCAATTCGCCTTTGGCGAATTCCTAACTCCTCGATCGAACAAAGTCATCGGTGATCGGAAGAACTGCGTCTCATCCTTTGAAGAACTTGACTGATCTGTATGAGATTTCAATGGCTTCACTCGAAGGGATTGGTAGGTGTAGGATTTTGAGTTGAGCATCACATGGAAATTTTTCCTTAGTATTTCCTCGACCCCCTTTAACAGTACGGTGTTTCCTATGACCCAAGAAAGAGAAAAACGAAACTACAAAAACAAAAGTCTTCACGCTTCATATTCCTCGAATGAATATCAAGTCTTCAAGGTCACACCAATTTCTTCACTTTCAAAGTCTACAGAAAGTCTTCAGAATATCAAAGTCTTCAGTTGAAGAACTTCATTTTTAGGGGTCGACATTCTCTGTAAATATCAAACTCCTCATAGACTTATAGACCTGTGTACACTCACAAACGCATCGAGTTACTTAACCTATAAGTCTTCAATACACCAAAATCACTAAGGGCACTAGATGCACTTACAAAGGCGCCCAGAGCTTCATTGCCAGCGCAAGAATGCGGGTGCAGTCTGCGAGAAGGGCGGTGAGAGCCCCAGCAGTGCGGCAGACGAGCTCGGCGACTTGGTCGAGCCACTCTTCGTAGACGTCGTCGATTAGGCGTGCACAGAGCTCGTTTACGCGATGGCGCAGCTCAAGCCTCCATGGCGCTTGTAGGCGCGCGAGGCGAAGAACCAGCGAGGGTGGCGAGGTGTAGCAAAGGCGGCCGTCTCGCCTCATGGATGGGTCTTTGGGGCGATGCTTGCTACTCGTTCCTGTCGGGCGATGGCGGCGTTGACGGCGGCGATGGGGAGCAACGAGGCGGCTGCCAGCAGAGCCGTCGGGCGGCGCTTGAAGAAGCAAAAGCGGCTCGGCGCTCGGCGCGTGCCGACGGCGTCGGACATGGATGCGATGGTCGGAGAAGAACATGACGCAGCAGGCGAATTCTGGCGCACCCTGGCGGCGCCAAATGTCGGATTCGGGTTCCAGCGGACCCTTGAGGTTCGAACAACTTTGGGGTGCGTGCGGAGATTTCACCCTCTACCTACTGCTCCTCGCCCGAATCGCTAGGATCAAAACTACTGAAAGAAACAACACAAGAGACACGGGGTTTATCTTGGTTGAGGCCACCATTGTGGTGTAATACCCTACTCTAGTGTGTGGTGTGGTGTATTGCCTCTTGGGCTGATGATGAACAATACAAGGAAGAACAGCCTCGCGAGTGCATTCTTGGCTGGTGCGATGAACTGCTAGGGGAGTTGATCGCTCTCTCTCTCTCTCTCTATTCTAGATGTATGCGATACTAGATACGGATACAGATGCCTCTACCACAGGGGTGGCTAGTCCTATTTATAGGCAAGGCCTGGGCCTCTTCCCAAATATTGGCGGGGAGGCGCCAACAATTGGCCATTTGAAGGGGAACAGCGGGTACACTTATCTGACTAAAGTTGGTCCTCTTTGTCAAAGGCTCTGGTGGTGGCCTTTGCTTGGGCTCCACAATGACTTCCTCCCTGCTGTTGGGCTGGTCTTGGTCTTGTTGCACGAAATGGATGCCTTTTCTTGATGCTCTACGCGCTTGCTCCTTTGCACCAAAGAGGAAAGGAGGACAACTGCTTGGGCTGGCGCTGCCCGGGCGCCCTTGGTCGTCATGGCTTGTGTCATGGGCACCTCGCGAGGTACCCCGCCTTGAACTCTCCGCCTCCTCGTGAGCCAGCCTGATGAGGCCATGCCTGAGGAAGCTCCTTGTCGTCCGCCCCGCGAGACTTGGCCCCTCGAGAGGGTCTTGAACTTGTGTTGATGAAGATGGGATGCGCTGGGCCCCCTTTGAGCCACGCCGCAGGCCGCAGGCAGGCAAGTCTGGGGACCCCCATTCCCAGAACGCCAACAAAATTAATTTTGCAAAAGACTGTGAATAGAGCTAGAAAGAATTGGTCCAAAAAACTTGATGATGCATTATGGGCCTATAGAACTGCATACAAAAATCCTATGGGTATGTCTCCTTATAAGATGGTTTATGGAAAAGCGTGTCATTTACCTCTTGAACTTGAACATAATGCATATTGGGCTATTAAAGAGCTCAACTATGACTTCAAACTTGTCGGTGAGAAGAGGTTGTTTGATATTAGCTCACTTGATGAATGGAGAACGCAAGCCTATGAGAATGCCAAGCTATTTAAGAAAAAGTCAAACACTGGCATGACAAAAGGATACAAAAGCGTGAGTTTAACATAGGAGATTATGTGTTATTATTCAACTCTTGTTTAAGATTTTTTGCAGGAAAACTTCTCTCTAAATGGGAAGTTCCTTACGTTATCGAGGAGGTCTATCGTTCTGGTGCCACAAAAATCAACAACTTCGAAGGCACAAGTCTGAGGGTGGTGAATGGTCAAAGAATTAAACATTATATTTTAGGTAATCCTATCAATGTTGAAACTAATATTATTGAAACCATAACCCCGGTGGAATACATAAGGGACACTTTCCAGAACGTTCCAGACTTCGAAAAGGAATAGGTATGTGGTACGGTAAGTAAACCGACTCCAAAACAACTCCAATGGCAATTTTTATCAGTTAGAATATTTACGAATTTTAGGAAGAAAGAAGTAGTCCGAAAGGGACACGAGGCCCCCACAAGAGTGGAGGGGCCCCCCCCTCTGGGCAGGCCCCCCTGTCTCGTGGACACCTCGTGTGCCTCCCGGACTCTGTATTCTTGCATGTTATGTATTTTGGTCGGTAAAAAATCATTATATATACTCCCAAAGGTTTTGACCACCGTATCACGCAAATATCCTCTGTTTTCGTTTCGAGTTGTTTCTGTTTCAGATTTAGAGAAATATGTCATCTCAGGATTCGGAAGGGGAAAGTTATGTGGCTGATTACCTCGCAGGCCCTAAGGTCTACCAGGACTTGGAGCATGATGGCTGGACCTCTGAATAAGGGGAACACTATGATCCTAAAGTAAAGGAGGAGACGAGTTCAGACAAAGACGAAGCCACATTACCTCAGCCTAGGGATATGCATGTGGAGTTTAAAAAGTCAAGCCTCCCTGATAGAGCAAAGAAGCCAAAGATCGAGTTTATCCCTTTTCGTCTCTTGCAAGAAAATAAACAGGAATTATGCAAAAGAGTATTAAGCCTTGAGCAGGAGATCGAGGACCTAAAGGAGCAAAATATTATACTCAAGCGTAAATTGAGGAACAAACCCACATCTGTAACAACTCCTACTTCACCACCTCCGAGGACATAATCACATCGGTATGGGCACTCCCCTTGGCAACTTCCAAGCTTGGGGGAGGTGCCCCGGTATCGTATCACAATCACACTCCTATCTTTACCGTTTTATTTAGTTCGATCCTTTTAGTAGTATCTTGATCCAGTAGATTGAAGTTTTGATATCAAGTAGTTTTGAGTTTTGCTTTGTGATCTCTTTTTGTAATCGAGTCTGTGAGCTATCTATAATAAAGATTAGTGTTGAGTCAAGGGCTTTGCTATGTTGCTATGATCTTGAGAAAGTAGAAAGAATAAAAGAGTTCATATTGATCTTATGGATAGTGATGACTTCACACATAGAAAGTATGAGGCATAAAAGTTGTTGAGAGTTGATAAATGTAGTTTTGGTCATCGTTGCAATTAATAGCAAGTGATAAGGAAAGAGGGGTTCACATACAAATATATTATCTTGGACACCTTTTATAATTGGGAGCACTCATTAAGTATGAAATGCTAAAAGAGTTGACGTTGGACAAGGAAGACAACGTAATGGTTTATGTTTTCGCACATCTCAGTTAAAGTATATTGTCATTGACCTTCCAAACATGTTGAGCTTGCCTTCCCCCCTCATGCTAGCCAAAATTCCTTGCACCAAGTAGAGATACTACTTGTGCTTCCAGATATCGTTAAACCTAGTTTTGCCATGAGAGTCCACCATACCTACATATGGATTGAGTAAGATCCTTCAAGTAAATTGTCATGTTGCAAGCAATAAAAATTACTATCTAAATATGTATGACTTATTAGTGCAAAGAAAAAAATAAGCTTTGTACGATCTTGTTGTGGAAGTAATAAAAGCGACGAACTGCATAATAAAGGTCCACATACAAGGGGCAATATAAAGTGACGTTCTTTTGAATTAAGATTTTGTGCATCAACCCTAAACGCGCATGACAACCTCTGCTTCCCTCTGCGAAGGGCCTATCTTTTTACTTTATGTTTTATGCTTGAGTCAAGGTGATCCACACCTTTCCCTTTTTCATTTTATCCTTTGGCAAGCTCCTCGTGTTTGAAAGATCATGATATATATATCCAATTGGATGTAATTTAGCATGGGCTATTATTGTTGACATCACCTAAAGGTGAATACGTTGGGAGGCAACACAATAAGCCCTATCTTTCTCAGTGTCCGGCTGAAACTCCATAACCACGAGTATTGTTTGAGTGTTAGCAATTGTAGAAGACTACAAGATAGTTGAGTATGTGGACTTGCTGAAAAGCTCTATTGTTGACTCTTTCTGATGTTATGATAAATTGCAATTGCTTCAATGACTGATATTATAGTTTGTTAGTTCTCAATGAAGTTTTTGAACCATACTTGACATTGTGAATTGATTGTTACTTAAGCATAAGAAATCATATGATAAAATCTATATATGTTGCTGTTATAAGAATGATCATGATGCCCTCATGTCCGTATTTTATTTTTATCGACACCTCTATCTCTAAACATGTGGACATATTTTTCGATTTGGCTTCCGCTTGAGGATAAGCGAGGTCTAAGCTTGGGGAGTTGATCGTCCATTTTGCATCATGCTTTTATATCAATATTTATTGCATTACGGGCTGTTATTACACATTATATCTCAATACTTATGGCTATTCTCTCTTATTTTATAAGGTTTACCATGAAGAGGGGGATGCCGAAATTTGGAATTTGGTGGAAAAGGAGCAAACATTGGAATCCTATTCTGCACTGCTCCAAAAATCCTAAAACTACACGAAACATGTTTTTGGAATTAATAAGAATTATTGGGTGAAAGAAATACAACAGGGGGCCCACACCCTGTCCAGGAGGGTGGGGGCGCGCCCCCCTACTGGGCGTGCCCCCTATCTCCTGGACCCCCTGGTGGGCCCTTGGTGTCCATCTCTGCCATATGAGAGCTTTTACCCTGGAAAAAATCATGGGCAAGCTTACAGGACGAAACTCCGCCGCCACGAGGCGGAACCTTGGCGGAACCAATCTAGGGCTCCGTGAAGGCTGTTCTGGGGACACTTCCCTCGGGAGGGAAATCATCCTGACGTCATCACCAATGATCCTCTCATCAGGAGGGGGTCAATCTCCATCAACATCTTCACTAGCACCATCTCCTCTCAAAACCCTAGTTCATCTCTTGTATCCAATCCTGTATCAAAACCACAAATTGGGTTGTTAGTAGTGTTGATTACTCCTTGTAGTTGATGCTAATTGGTTTATTTGGTGGAAGATCATATGTTCAGATCCTTTATGCATATTATTACTCCTCTTATTATGAACATGAATATGCTTTGTGAGTAGTTACGTTTGTTCCTGAGGACATGGGTGAAGTCTTGCTATTAGTAGTCATGTGAATTTGGTATTAGATTCGATATTTTGATGAGATGTATGTTGTCTTTTCCTCTAGTGGTGTTATGTGAGCGTCGACTACATGACACTTCACCATTATTTGGGCCTAGAGGAAGGCATCGGAAGTAATAAGTAGATGATGGGTTGCTAGAGTGTGAAGCTTAAACCCTAGTTTATCGTTGCCGTTAGGGCTGATTTGGATCCATATGTTTAATGTTGTGGTTAGGTTTACCTTAATACCTCTTTTGTAGTTGCGGATGCTTGCAATAGGGGTTAACCCAAAGGCGAAAAGAGGCAGTGATATTACAAGGCATGTTCCCTCTCCCACCCCCACCACGGCGATCTCCACCACCTCCGGCAATCTCCACCCCTAGCCACCAAATTTTAGTTTCTCTCCATTAGATCTCTCCGGCGTCTTGAGATCTACTCGTTCATACCCATCTTTCATGGGTTCCAATGATGGTTCCACCCTTGGCTTGGACTTCTCCAAGGGTTTGGTTTTTGCCGAGAAGGTTTTTCAATCTACGGGTTTTTCAGTGCATCCAATGGAAGACTCGGAGATCTTCACCATGGTTGTCTCTTTTGGACGTCATTCCTTCCATTTGAATGAAGATTCGGTGGCGGCAGCTCTTGAGGCAGCAATTGGCGGCTCGGGCATTGATCTTATGGTGTTCTTGATCAAGGATAAGGTATTTGGCTTTCAGGTATCATGCAAGGCTGTCGCCATGATCATTATTAGTCTTCGATCTTTTGCTTGTGATCATTTCAAATGTTACTTTCATCTTTGGATAACGGTGGCCCGAATTGAGTCGTGAGTTTAGGATCTGGAATTTGGAATGTGATCTTTGAGTGGATCCTACTTAGTCCTTCTAAGCGGCGTGCAGCTCTTGGGGTTCTAGCCATGCATTCTAGGCCATCAAAATCTTCATTCAAATCCTCTAATTGGTTGGCAAGAAATTATCTTTTTGCGGTCTTTCAAAATTATAATGCATGTCGCGGTTACGGTATCGGCTTCACAAAATTGTATTCAAACCACTGAAGACGCTGGTTATACTATCCCGCCACATGAGAGAGTTGTCATTCATCTGCGCCGCGGTGAGCCTTGGTGGGCGTCGGCGAGGCCATCTATCTCGTTTAGTGCGGTTCAAGATCTCTGTCGTTATCGATCGTTCGCCGGCTATCTCGGTAGAATTCGGTTCTTTGAATGTGGATGTGCCAACCGTGCCACGGACCATGGGCTGCGCTCTGTTGGTGCGATCGGGCTGGGCCGGCTTCTTCTGCTGATAATTTGGATATTCCTTCTTCTCAGCAAGCAAGGGATGATTTTGAGGATTTAATTTCCAATATGGTTGATGAAGTTCTCACGTGTCAAAAATGTTTGAGGAAGGGACACTTTGCGGCCTTTGCGTCCAAGTTGTGGTGCATCTCTTGCCTTAGGACGGGTCACATCAGGAAAGATTGCAACAGATTTGCACAGGTTTTGGGGCTTGTTTGGCAACCCAAATCCGCTAACGCTATGACTTCCGAGGCGCGCTGCGAGAATATCTCTCTGACAACGCTTTTACCAAGCTTGGACCTCCCTTCCTCTTCCGCATTAACTCCCTCATCCAGTTCCATCAACCCTGGCCCAAAGACTCCCTCTGCCTCGCCGCCTGAAACCCCTCCTCCGCCGCTGCACTCACCATCGTTGGAGGCTGAGCACTCGGTTCCGATGGCGAACTTTCATCTGGATCCTCAGCTGTACGTCCCCGCGGGCCACCATGTCATCGATGGGGGTGAAGATCGCCTTCCAAGAACCTTCGTCTCGCCACATACCCCAATTGTGCGCCGCCATGAGGAGTTTATGCTTGCTGAGGTAATGCCTATACCCCAACCTGATGAGATAGGTGCTGCTAGAGAGGCTGTTGTTCAGTGGTTGCAAGAGCATGGAGTTTTAGTCAGATCGGCTCAGCCATGGATTCGCTCTGTCGGGCTTTTTGAGCTTCGCGATGCTGCTGTCCGTTTCCATCTGCTGCAGCTACCGCCGCAGCCATTGGGCAATGATCGCTTTGTGCGTTTTATGAAGCTTGACAAGGGAGAAAATTTCCGCGGAGTTCAGGGTTTACGTCAGGGCCTTCTCATGTTCTTGGGCATTCCTTTGGATCTTCACAATACCGAGTGTATCAGGGCTGCTGTCAATACTTTCGGCAAATTTCATCATTGGGTTAGCGAGGATCCTTACTTGGTCAGGTCTCTGGTCTTTGCATCCTTCCCGGAAGACATTCTGGTTCCACGTGATGTGGTGTTTATGGATTTTGCACCCTATGGAGGTGCAAGAGTTTCTTGGACTGCTCCTCTTTACATCTTGGGGGCCAACTTTGCTGAGCAGATGCCACAAGACGAGGAGTGGATGCCTAAAAATGGCAATCCGCATCCGGTGCCTGGGGTTCCATTCCCTGAGATGCCCCCTTTCAACTTACCTACTTTCCCTGCTCTGGGATGGAACGCAGTGCCTCCACCTGCTCCGGTGGTCAATGAGGTTGCTGATGATAACTGGGGAAACTGGGATGAAGATGTTGACCCTGAACCTGTGCAGGACCAGGAGTCCATGGTGATGGATTTATCTGCTCAACCAAGCTCGACTGCTGACGCTCCTGTGCCGCCTGTTGTTGTTCTCGATGATGAGCAGCCTAAGGCCCCTGTATTCAATGAGGAGTTTGTTCCTGATCAGTGGGCCATGGTGGTCTATCAGCCTCCTGTGATTAGGGAGGATTTTGCTATGCCTGCTGTGCCTTATGGTCCGCCTCTACCTCCTGAATTGATTTGGAGACGTTCTTTTGAAGCTATGCTACAAGCTCCTATGGTGATTTCTGTCCCCAAGCCAGTTTTAATCGGCCTCTGTGCTTTGTCATTCTGTCTAAGCGAACGGGACTTTGCTTTCTCGATATGGATCGCCTCATCTCACTTGGAAGGATCGAGAAGTGGCAGGCGGTCGCTAGAGCCCTATTTGTTGATTACACTTTTGATCGAGGCGATTCCTCCATGTCTGTTCCTCCTGTGTTTGTGGCGACTGCACAAAGGCCCCGGCAACCTCTGGTGCCAACTCCAATTGTGGACACTGCCGTCAGACGCTGCACCAGGAGTTTTGTCAAGCGGGATGGTTTCAAGCCTGTTTTTCATGAGCTAGCTATACAGCCCAAGAAGAAGAAGCCCAGAGCGAAGCCCTTCATGGCCCATGAGTGCGAAGAGCGAGCTTACGAAGAAATCCCGGCGACTCAATTCTTGGCTTCTTGAAGTGGGAGAGGTGGAAATTGATGCCACTCTTCTCTCGGTGGATGCACTTATGGTGGACCCACTTGCTACGCATCCGTCGATCCGATGTTTAGCTTATACGGACTTTTCGGTGTGGCAGGCCCTATTTTGGCTACTTTTATGCTTTATGCTGTCGGTTATGTCATAAACTTTGTTATATACGTGTGATGGGTGGACTTTGTTACATTATGTTGGACATGTGACCTTTGTGTGTCATGTAGGTTATCTTCCTAGTATATGTTATAATGAGTAATTCATGTAAAGCTGGAATGTCTTTGTCTTTGGAATGTTAGAGGTTTGAACTCTGATGCTAGGCAGCGAGCTGTCAGAAAGAAAATGGAGGAAAGCCAATGTTCTATAGCCTACTTGCAAGAAACTAAATGCTCATCCTTTGATTCTAGATCAATCAAAAGTTTCTGCCCTAAAAGATTTGATTCTTTTGCTTGCTCCCCTTCAATAGGGGCTTCTGGTGGTATTCTTGTGGTTTGGAATTCGAATGTTTGTATTGGAAACCTAATTGAAGTTCAGCAATTTGCTATAGTGATTAAGTTTACCTCCAGGCAGAATAATGAAAGTTGGACCTTGGTTGTTGTTTATGGTCCTTGTCAGGGGGAAGCAAGGGACAATTTTGTAACCTGGCTATATAATCTCAATATCCCCATTGATGAGCATTGGTTGCTGCTTGGTGACTTCAATTTTCTTAGGTCAGTGGACAATAGAAACTTACCTGGGGGGGACATCAATGATATGTTCATATTTAATGAGATTATTGGACATTTGGGTCTCCTTGAATTGCCAATTAAAGGTAGATCATACACTTGGTCCAATATGCAAGACATCCCTCTTCTGGAGCAGTTAGATTGGTTTTTCACATCAGTAGATTGGATCACTGACTATCCAATGACTGAAGTGTTGCCTCTAGCCAGGACAGCCTCTAATCATGTCCCTTGTTTAGTATCAATCAAGATAACCATACCAAAATCAAATCTTTTTAGGTTTGAAAATTATTGGCTGGAACTGCAGGGCTTTATGGATTGTGTACAATCATCTTGGCTAACCACATCTAGGAAGACACACATTCTTGCTTTCAGTTAACGACAAGTTTAAGCATCTGAGAATGTGCCTTAAGAGATGGCAAATGAGTGTTTCCAAGTTAAAATTGTTAATTACCAAGTGTAATCATGTGGTCTTTCTCTTAGATGAATTGGAGGAATGGAGGCCCCTGTTTAGACAGGAGTTCAATTTCAGGAAAATTGTAAAGGTTCATTTGGAAAAGCTTCTACACTTGCACCATATGTACTGGAAAAAGAGATGCACTATCAGGTATATTAAGGTTGGGGTGAGAATACCAAGTTTTTTCATGCCATGGCCACTGAGAGGCACAAGAGAAATTCGATTGCTAGTCTCAAATTACCTGATGGCTCTGTGGTTTCTGACCATGAACAAATGGCTCGCATTATTTGGAGCTATTTTAAAAACAGAATGGGCACCTCCAGAGGGATTGTCATGGGTTTTGATTTAGCATCTCTTATAACTCCAGTGGTGGGCCTGGATGTGCTTACTAAGCCCTTTGGAAAAGAGGAAATGGATGATGTGGTCAAGCACATGCCTGTGGATAAAGCACCTAGACCTGATGGTTTTAATGGTCTATTCTTCAAGAGGTGTTGGCACATCATATCAAGTGACTTCTATGATCTGGCTCATGCTTTTCATGAGGGGACTGCAGTGCTGGAAAACATTAATAGTTCCTTCATTACTCTGATACCCAAGAAACTGTCTCCTGAGGAAGTGGGGGATTATAGGCCCATTTCTCTCACAAGCATGGGTCTGAAATTTCTTTCTAAGATGGCTGCCAATAGATTTCAGAGGATAATTATGAAATGCATTCATAAGAACCAATATGGTTTCATTAAGAGCAGAACAATTCAGGACTGCATTGGTTGGACCTTTGAGTATCTGCATCAATGCCATCAGTCTAAGAGGCCCATTGTCATCCTCAAATTGGACTTTGAGAAGGCTTTTGACTCTGTTGAGCATGAAGCTATCTTCCAAATCCTAAAACACAAAGGCTTTAATGAAAAGTGGATTTTATGGATGAAGCAGCTCCTTGCCCTGGTACCTCTTACGTCTTCCGAATGGTGTGCAGGGAGGAAGTTTATTTGCAAAAAGGAGTTAGGCAGGGGACCTGTTTCTCCTCTTTATTTGTGATAGCTGCGATCTTACGCAAGCAGTCATTAATGATATGTTCAGAAAGGGAATCCTAAAGCTACCTATACCTTGTCATGATCAAGACTACCCTATCATTCAATATGCTGATGATACCTTGATCATGCTCCCTACTGACAGGCAGCAACTTCTAGCTCTGAAAGAGATGTTGTTGGTGTTCTCTCAGTCCACAGGTCTTGATGTTACCTATCATAAATCCTTTATCATTCCTATAAATGTTGAAAATGGGTCATGGTGAGCTTATACCTTTTGGATGTCAAATTGGAAAGATGCCTTTTACTTACCTTGGTTTGCTGTGGGTACTACAAGGCCAAAGATAGTAGACTTTATGCCTCGGTGGATTTGTATGGAGAGGAGAATGACTGCAGTTCCTCCTTCCTCAATCAAGGTGAGAGACTGCAGTTCCTAAATTCTGCTTTCTCTTCCATGCCAATCTTCTTTATGGGCAGCTTGGCTGTTCTCTTTGGAATCCTCAAGCATTTGGAAAGGATCCAAAGGCAATGTTTGTGGAGAAAAAATAGGGACGAGCCTGCTCCATCTCTTCTTTGCTGGAATTTGATTTGTAGACCAAAAAGTAAGGGTGGTCTTGGTATTTTGAACACAGGTGTTCAAAATGTGGCTTTGCTCCTCAAGCATGCTAGTAACTTTCTCAACAGAAAGACCTACCTTGGGTGTCCTTAATTTGGGACTCATATTATCATGATGGCATGCCCCAAGGAACAACTTCTTGTGGCTCCTTTTGGTGGAAGGATATTTGCAAGGTCTTGCGAATTTTAGGGGCTGCTCACAGGTGCGGTCAATCTTTGGGACCTTTGCTCTTTTTGGTCGATAAGCTGGAATCTTGGCTCTGAAGTTTCTACCTTGCAGTCTAGATTCCCTAGACTATTCTCTTTTGCCAAGGATCCATGGATTTCTATTAAGGACATCTTCAACTCAGATGATTTATACCAACACTTTAATCTACCTTTGTCTGCTCAAGCTTTTGATGAGTTAAACTTGATAAGAAATATCTTTGTCCTCCCATACGGAGATGGCACTAGCAAGGATGTATGGTTATGGCAGGGTTCTTCAAGGTTTACAAACCTAAGCTGTTCTATGATCATGTTTTCGAATGAAACATTCAACCACTGCTTATTTGGATGGAAATCCTCTTGCCACCGCCAAGATCAAGGTTTTGCATGGATGCTCACCATGGACAGACTAAACACTAAGGATATGGTTGATAGAAGACACTAGCACATGGATGATGGTGTTTCTTGTAGGCTATGCCCCCTGCAAGTGAGAGAAACCAGAGACCATCTCTTCTTCAATTGCAATTTCAGTGTCAGAGTGTGGAATTATTTGCAGATTGATTGGTCGTCTGGAACCTCAATGTCTGACCTAGTCATCCAGGCAAGGAGAAGTTTTGATAAGCCCTTTTTCACCGAAGTAGTATTTATTACCTGCTGGAATATTTGGATCATCAGAAATGCCAAAGTGTTTAGAGGTGAAAGGGCCAGTTTTAACAAATGGAGAGGAGCTTTCAGGCATGACATAACTCTAATGCAGCATACGATCAAGTCTGGATACAAGGATGAGCTACTCAAGTGGATTTCCTTCTTGCCCCCTTAATTTTGGCCTTTGCTTTTTTGCTTTTTTGTTTTTCTCCTTCTTTTCAGTTACCTCTTGTAATCATGTTGTTGTAACTGTTGTCTGGCTTTAATAAAGTTTTGATATGCTGTGGGGGTTTTACCCCACAGTTCACAGTCAAAAAAAACCATAAGTGGGATGCTTGTCCAAGTAAGGGCAGTACCCAAGCACCGGTCCACCCACATATCAAATTATCAAAGTACCGAACGCGAATCATATGAACGTGATGAAAGCTAGCAGCGATAATTCCCATGTGTCCTCGGGAGCTCCTTTCTCATTATTAGAAATTGTCAGGCTTATCCTTTGCTACATAAAGTATTGGGCCACCTTGCTGCACTTTATTTACTTTATTTACTTGTTACTCGTTACTATTTATCTTATCACAAAACTATCTATTACCTACAATTTGAGCTTGCGAGAAAACCTTCTTGAAACCGCTTATCATTTCCTTCTGCTCCTCGTTGGGTTCGACACTCTTACTTATCGAAAGGACTACGATAGATCCCCTACACTTGTGGCCCATCACCGTGTTCGGAGACACGAGACTCAGCGTTGCGTCCTTGTGTGATGCTTCCTCACGAGACCCCTGGCTCAGCTGCAACTTCTTCGTCTTGGGGGCGACCTCAGGAGGGAGGCCTCCGTCTTCGTCTTCCGGGTTCTCAACTACTGCAGCCTGGAAAGCACGCTCGAGGGAGCACACCGCATCCTTCTCCTGACAGGCGACCGTGATGATGCCGCCGCTTCCTGGCATCCTGAGGATGTTGTAGCCGTGGTGCGTGGCCGCCATTAACTTGGCAAGTGTTGGGTACCCTAGGATGGAGTTGTAGGAAGACGAATGTCGGCGACGTCGAAGTCGATGAGCTCGGTGCGGTAGTTGTTGTGCTTTCGCCGGAAGGTATTTCGGGAGGCGAACACCACGATCGGGTGTGTCGATCCGTCGGTCACTCCTGAGAATGGCTTGGTGGGGTGCAACTAGTAGTATAGCACCTGGAGTCTGTTGAACATATGGACGGAGAGAACATTGAGCCCTACTGAGGGAGTCCTGGATTAGGGGGTGTCCAGATAGCTGAACTATCACCTTTGGCCGGACTCCTGGACTATGAAGATACAAGATTGAAGACTTCGTCCCATGTCTGGATGGGAATTTCCTTGGCGTGGAAGGCAAGCTTGGCGTCTGGATATGTAGATCTCCTACCATTGTAACCGACTCTGTGTAACCCTAACCCTCTTGATTGCCTATATAAACCGGAGGTTTTAGTCCGTGGGGACGAACAACAATCATACCATAGGCTAGCTTCTAGGGTTTAGCCTCTCGATCTCGTGGTAGATCTACTCTTGTACTACCCATATCATCAATATCAATCAAGCGGGAGTAGGGTTTTACCTCCATAGAGAGGGCCCAAACACAGGTAAAAACATCGTGTCCCTTATGCGGTGTTACCATCCGCCTAGATGCAGTTCGGACCCCCTACCGAGATCCGCGGTTTGACACCGACATTGATGCTTTCATTGAGAGTTCCTTTGTGTCGTCATCTTTAGGCCCGATGGCTCCTCCGATCATAAACAACGATGCGGTCCATGGTGAGACTTTTCTCCCGGATAGATCTTCATATTCGGCGGCTTTGCTTTGGGCCAATTAAGCAGCCATCTGGAGTAGATTGAAAGCTCGCGCTGGCCATCGGTCGATTTGGAAGTTTGAACTATCTGGTGGCCTTGCGGAGACTTGATCTTGACGGGTTCGAGCCTGACCAAGCGCGCCGCCTTGTCATGATGGGCATGATCTAGCTACGCTACTGGGACGGTGCCACGGAGGCGACAAGTGTCGCTCCTACCCTTAGCTCGGGCCATTGCGCCCGTCGAGGATGGGTGGTGGACACGCCTCGGGGCTGTTATCTCTCGGTGATTGAGCCAAACACCAACCCTGTCGCTTCTGGCTTCGTGAATCAAGGTGCGGACTCCTCTCCGGACTCGAACCTTCGCGCCGCTGTCGAATCCGATTGGGCGCCGATCATGGAGTTCACTGCTGCGGACATCTTTCAGCACTCGCCCTTTGGCAACATCCTGAATTCGCTAAAGTTTCTCTCTTTATTAGGAGAGCCCTGGCCAGATTATGGTCAGGAAGGTTGGGATGCGGACGACGAAGAAATTCAAAGCCCACCCACCACCCACTTCATAGCCACTGTCGATGACTTAACCGACATGCTCGACTTCGACTCCGAAGACATCGGCGGTATGGACGGCGATGCGAGGCGACCAGAACTAAGCGCCTCTGAGGGGTGAAAGGCCACCTCGTCATATGACATATACATGGTGGACATCCCAAATGATGGAATGGCGATGGAACAATGGAGGATGACTCCTCCAAGAAACAACCTAAGCGTCGGCGTCAGCGGCGCCGCTCTAAATCCCGCCACAGCAAAAATGGAGATTTGACGCCGGAGACAATAACACCGGACGGTGCGAAGACAACCCCCCTCAGCGGGGTTCAGCGGGAGGATGGAGAAGCCAGCCCTCATGAGAGAAGCGGTGAGCGAGAGGTAGAGGGCGATAATTACATGCCTCCCTCCGAAGCGAGGCAAGCCTCGGCGACGATGAATTTGTCATGCACGAGGATCTCTTGAACAAGAGCATTTCAAGCGGGCTTATGGCCACGACAAGCAGCCTCAAGAAAAAGCAGCAACAGCTTAGAGCTGACCAAGACTTGCTAGCCGACAAATGGACTGAAGTCCTCGTGGCCGAAGAGTATGAACTCGAACGCCCCTCCAAGAACTACCCAACACGCAATATGCTACCCCAATTAGAGGAGGAAGCACCTAAACCTACATCACCAGCGCATGATCTGGCGTTGGCCACCTCGTGGCGCTGAGAGAGCCTCTCGGCCCTCCACTCAAGCCGCACCCCGGCGCCGCTCGAACAATACCAAGGCGCGGGGAAATGCGCCAGACCTGCGGGATATATTGGAGGATAAGGCAAGACAAACAAGATCGATCTACGGATCGCGTGGGCGCCCCACGATACGTGATGATAACCGTCACGCCGGATATGGCAACTCGGCGGGCGAACACGATGAACAAAGCTCATTTGAGCTACGTCGTGATATATTATCTGAGCGCCGCACACCCAGTATGCTTCACAGACGAAGTGATGGATCATCAAATTCCTGAGGGTTTCAAACCCGTAAACATTGAATCATACGATGGCACAACAGATCTTGCGGTCTGGATCGAGAACTATCTCCTTCATATCCACATGGCCCGCGGTGACGATCTACACGCCATCAAATACCTCCCACTCAAGCTTAAAGGACCAGCTCGGCATTGGCTTAACAGCTTGCTAGCAGAGTCAATTGGTAGTTGGGAAGACCTGGAGCCGCATTCCTCGACAACTTCCAGGGCACCTACGTGCGACCACCAAACGCCGATGACCTAAACCACATAATTCAGCAGCCAGAAGAATCGGCCAGACAATTCTGGACACGTTTCCTAACCAAGAAAAATAAAATCATCGACTGTCTAGATGCAGAGGCCCGTGCAGCCTTCAAACATAACATCCGCGACGAGTGGCTTGCCCGACACCTAGGACAGGAAAAGTCGAAATCTATGGCAGCCCTCACAACACTCCTGGCCCGCTTTTGCGCGGGAGAGGACAGCTGGCTAGCTCGTAGTAACAACATGACCAAGAGCCCTGGTAGTTTGGATACCAAGGACAGCAACGACAGGTCGCGTCGCAACAAACACAAGCGTCGCATTAATGGCGATAATCTTTGAAGATCTGGCAATCAATGCGGATTCAGAGGCTCTAAACACGATCGGCGGAAAAAGCCATTCAAAATAAATACTCGGGCCCGTCAATTTGGACCGAATACTCGATCGCTCGTGCGGATACGGCACCCCCAAAAGCCAGCCAATCACACCAACGAGGATTGTTGGGTGTTCAAGCGAGCGAGCAAGTTAAATGCGAAGACAATGACAAGGGCTGCATAGCGGCGGCGAGGAGGAGCCGCCGCCGAACAATAGAGGACAAAGGGCTTCCCCCACAAGTGCGAGATGGTGAACATGATATCGCAACCCACATACCCAAAAGGGGGCGAGCGTGCACTAAGGGGCGTATATGCGATGGAGCGATCGCCCCAAAGTTCAATCCGTGGTCCTCTGCCCGATCACTTTTGATCGAAGGACCACCCACTAGCATCCGCCATGCGGATTCGCCGCGTGGTTCTAGACCCAATCATTGAAGGATTTCACCTCACTAGAGTCCTAATGGGCGATGGCGGCGACTGAACACTGCTTTATCGGGATATAGTCGCAAGATGGGCATAGACCCTCAAAGTTAAACCCACAAAGATGACCTTCAAAGGCATCATACCGGTGTAGAGGCCAAGCTATGCAGGCTCGGTTACACTTGAAGTGGTCTTGGATCACGGATAACTTCGAAGCGAGGAATTAATCTTGACATAGTCCCATTCATGGCGGCTATCACGCACACTCTCGGACAAACCGCATTTGCAAAGTTCAATGTGGTGCCTTTACATATACCTCAAGCTCAAGATGCGGGCCCTCGAGTCATTACGGTCAATGGAAACACGAACACTCTCTCGAGCAGAGGAGCATCTGGCGACCCTAGCGGCAGTAGTACAAAGCAGCCTCTTAAGGCAATTCTTGAGTCCGGCTATTAAACGTCCGGACACCGTCAAGCGCGCCCGGAGTAACTAATAACAAGACCGCCTGGCACGTTCCGAGCATGCGCAACAATGCGGCCCCAACCCCAGCCCTTGCGAAATTACGAAACCAGTACTACGTGTACATAATTACGCTCTGGAAATACCATGGGCATAGGGGGAGGGGCACGACCACGGCAGGCCCAGAATGCGGCTCAACCGCACCAGGAGCTTCCAATTGTGTCATTCTTCTTTTTTTCTTACTTTCAGGACTCCTTTCTCAAGAAGCCTGTCCGTGATAGAATCGTGAACACACGATGCAACAGCGGGAAGCTGACTTCGTCGAGTGTACAGGTGGTCTCTATAACGAGTAGTATACTTGTTTTACATATAATCCCGCAGCTCGCTCCTGGAGGGAGACATGTCAAATAGTCCCGTCCCTTGCTTATCGCACTATTTGTATTGTTTTGCTTTTACCGCAGCTTTTTTGAATAAACAATGCATAGCTTTTGCCTATTATTGCATTCCTTTTTTATTTTATCTATACATGTTCACTTATGACATGTTGCACCCGTATGCTTTGGTATGGCCAAATACACTAGGGGCTTAAGTACCCCCAAATATGGTGTGATAAGTCCGAACACTTTCACAAGTGCGGCACCCCGAACTTATAGCATTATATGCATCGGCTCCGAATCATGTCTTGGGTCAATAGTTGGGTTTGCCCGGCTCCCATGTTTTGGTACCTTACGTTCCGTTATATCGGCTAAGGTAGCGCTGGGAGAACCACTACGATTGTGCCCCGGTTGAGCTAGGATAAGCACGTCAGTGGAGAAAGCTAAAACTGGCCGTCATGATAGAGGCGAGAGCGATCATTGTTCGAGAGGTTTTCGAGTCCCTAAAGACTTATGCCGCTTAGGCGAGGAGTCGGCTTTGTCCGGCCAGCGTGGATAGAGCCCGACCTCGGTCTTAGAATACTAGGGGCTTCGCGAAATTTAAAATTATAGAATTCTATGGCTAAGTGAGAGTGTTCAAGCATTATAGTCCGGTTGCCTTGTTACGTTGCGTTGGCGCCTCCTCGAAGGACCCAAGAATGGGAAAAAAAGCGCTCAAGTTTATCCCGAACACCCGGCACTTTCGTGGCATGGGGCGAAGCGATGAATCGCCATGTCTCAAATTTAATAAGCGGCCACACAAAAGGTAATGTTTTAAATTCTGGCGTTGCTTAGCGCATATGAACAAGTTTTCAAGCGTCTGAGGATAACAAATGCGAGTTTACTCAAAAATTACATCTTTGGAGCATTCACCGCTATAAAGCGGGCACCCTTGAGACGCCCGCATAATACATCTCGGGCTTGCGATACTCCACTGGCGGTGGGCGTCCGTCACAAGCTTCTCGGCGTCCATCTTGCCCAGTGCACTTTAGCACGGGCAAGGCCTCTGAGCACCTTCGATCTGAGCGAGTGCTTGGCGACTTCAATCCACGGACGGCGTCCACCAGCCGCCTCACCAGCCGAAGTAGCTCCCAGGCATGGCCTCCTTCAGCCACAGCGGAACTATGAGGCCCTTCATGGCCTGTTCGGCCACCTTATGGAGCTCGACCGGCTGCTTCATTTGGTCGCTCAAGCACCGGGTGTCCGGCCTCAACATCTTGAGACAGAACACCTTCTCCGTCGAGATCCCTCCTCGGCCCGGTAGAATCTGGCGGCAAAGACTGCTTGTGGGGCAGATCTGCGAATGCTCCTGGAGAGCTCCGGATTCGGGTAAGTAACAAGTAATTCACTTTCACGTGCTTGCTTTTCATGAAGAATGCCTTACCCGTCGCTATCTTCTTCATCGCCTCAATTTCCTGGAGGGCTTTTTGGGCTTCGGCCTTAGCGGCTTTGGCGCTCTCAAGAGCCAAGGCGAGCTCGGACACTCGAGTCTTTGAGTCACGCTCCAAACTCTCATGTTTTTCCACGAGAGCCTGGAGCTCTTGCCGCACCTCCGCCACCCGCGCCTCCTGCTTCTCTTGCTCGGTGCGTTCCGCGGCCGCATTGCTTTCGGCCCTGGACACCGCTTCCTTCAGGGTCGCCACCTCGTTTGTGGCCCCTACAATTCTCACGTTATTCCTGTTATTTTTTGCAACCACATCTTTTATATACTTCCATAAGGTATTACTTACCTTCCTTGTCCTCGAGCTTCTTCTTGGCAAGGCCGAGCTCATTCTCGAACCGCTCGAGGCTCTGCTTCAATGCATTGACCTCCGCAATCAGTGCGGCAGAGGTCAGCAGCGCAGCCTGCATTCCCATATTGACATACTTATGTTAGACTCCTGCGTACATCTTTTTAGATCCTCAATTCGGATTTTCTTACCGAACACCAAACTGAGCATCAAGGGCTACTGTCTATGCGGTAATATTTTTACATATCTTAACACATACCTCAAAGCTTTGTTAGAAGGCAGCACAAGCTTGATCAGCCCGCTCTTGGCGGATGAACTTCGGATCACCACACTCATAGCGGTGCGGTGCTCCTCGTTGATGGGCGCCGTTAAGCGCCTCTAGCAAATTATCCGGTGCCTCGGTTGGGCCAGAGGTCACGGTGTCGCGATCTCGCCCTTCTTCTGAAGGGCCACCTTAGGACTCGGAACCCTTGAAGGTTCGGTGCGAGTCCGACCCGGGCGGACTTAGAGCCCTTTGGGGTTTGATCCCCTTGTGCCCAGTGCAGGAGGTTGCCTTGCGGCGCCTTGGGACCCCTCCTCCTGTCTGGGCCCCTTTTGGGACCCCACCTCGGCATCATCCGCAGTGCGAGGAGAGGAGACGGTCGGAAGGGAAGTGCTATTCACGTCCGATGAAGCCAGGGAGCCGCTCGTTGAAGTGTCGAGCCCGTCCTTGGGCGGGCTGCAGGGTTATATTAGGCGTTAGGAGATTCTACGCGACAAACGAAACACCATGAGTTATTCTGGTATCCGGACACTTACGAAGTCGCCAGGGGCTTAGTCCTTGGTGGCCACTCCTGTTCATCGTCGTCGGTGTTGGTGGAGTAGTCCGGAGGGAGGGTCCTTCCCTTCTTGGTCCCTTCGGCCTCCCCCGTTGGGGCGGCCTTCCTTTTCTTCTCTTCCCCCGCTGGGGGAGAGGCCTCTTTTTCCTCCTCCTCGTCTTCGTGGGAGGAGTCCGCCTCGGAGTCATCGGACGATGAGTCCGATAACACCTGGCGCCGGGAACTCCTTCGAGTACCCGTGGCCTTCTTCTCTGGCACCACATGAGGTGCCGGAACCAGCAGCCCCATTGATCGGGCGTCCACTGGTCTTCGGCAAAGGCCGGACGGTTAACATGCGGACTTCTTACGCCAGGCTGTCAACGTGGGGAGTTTAGATCCGCATAGAGTCGGACTATGAAAAACAAGTGTCTGTAAAGGGTAAAATAGCTTACCTCGCCGGCAGCGCTGCGAGCTAAATCCGTGATCTTGATGGCGGATCACGAGGAGCCTCGGCGCCCTTGAGCAGCACCTTCGAGGCATCTTCGTGCGTAGTGTCGAAGAGCACTGCTCAAATTTAGTGCTTGTGCGGATCAAACTCCACAGGTTAAAGGCCCGTTGTTGAGTGCGGGAGGATCCGGCGGATGAGCATGACTGGACTACGTTGGCGAGCTTGATCTTCTTGTTCACAAGGTTTTGGGCCTTGAGTTTGGAGTCCGGTCGGCTCTTGAATCACCCCATGTCGGGCCCTTCTCTTTCCGGGAGGTGGCCGTGTGGGGATGCAGATCGGAACTTCGGGGCGCTGCCCATTCAGAGTCCGCGGCTCGGTGATGTAAAACACCCGATTGCCACCCTTTGATGGTTTCCACAAAGGAGCCCTCGAGCCATATAACGTTGGGCATCTTGCCCACCATGGCGCCTCCGCACTCCGCCTGCTGGCCTCCCACTACCTTCGGCTTGACATTGAAGGTCTTCAGCCATAAGCCAAAGTGGGGCTTGATGTGGAGGAAGGCCTCGCACACGACGATAAACGCCGAGATGTTGAGGATGAAGTTCGGGGCCAGATCGTGGAAATCCAGGCCGTAGTAGAACATGAGCCCCCGGACAAATGGGTGGAGTGGGAAGCCCAATCCGTGGAGGAAATGGGAGAGGAACACCACCCTCTCATGGGGCCTGGGGGTGGGGACGAGCTGCCCCTCATCCGGAAGCCGGTGCGCAATGTCGTTGTGCAGGTACCCGGCTTTCCTCAACTTTTTGATGTGCCCCTCCGTGACGGAGGATGCCATCCACTTGCCTCCCGCTCCTGACATGGCTGGAGAAGGTTGAGGTGGGATGTGCGGACTTGAGCCTTTGGAGCTCGAGTCTTGAAAGCGGATGGCGATGGAGGAAGAAGGCGTGTGTGAAAAAGTGGATCCTTATCCCCTTATATGGACGGGCGAAACTATGCGTCCCCACTAGCCTGGTAAAACTCGCTTATCTCCCAAGCGCCGTAATCAATGGCGCGGTTGGGTTACCCACGCCCGTATTGATGAGAATCCCGGAATAAGGGGACACGATCTCTGCTTTGACAAGACGTGCCAAAGAAACCGCCGCTAAATGCGCTGAGGTAGGACAGTAAAAACAATTCGAATAAAGGCTTGGTCGTGGTGTGATGTCACGCCATGATATACATCAGCAGATTGAACTTGTGTAAATATTATTCTCTCTACGGTGGTATGTGGAACTTATTTTGCCGAGCCGAACACTATCCTTGTGTTCAAAATCTTCTATGAAGTATTCGGAGGAGGAACCCGCCTTGCAATGCCGAAGACAATATCGCGCCGGACTCGTCGTCATTGAAGCTTTGGTTCGAGGGGCTATTGAGGAGTCTGGATTAGGGGTGTCAGGATAGCGAACTATCACCTTTGGCGGACTCTGGACTATGAAGATACAAGATTGAAGACTTCGTCCGTGTGCGGATGGGACTTTCCTTGGTGTGGAAGGCAAGCTTGGCAATACGGATATGTAGATCTCCTACCATTGTAACCGACTCTGTGTAACCCTAACCCTCTTGGTGCCTATATAAACCGGAGGGTTTTAGTCCGTGGGGCGAACAACAATCATACCATAGGCTAGCTTCTAGGGTTTAGCCTCTCGATCTCGTGGTAGATCTACTCTTGTACTACCCATATCATCAATATCAATCAAGCAGGAGTGGGGTTTTACCTCCATCGAGAGGGCCCAAACCTGGGTAAAAACATCGTGTCCCTTGTCTCCTGTTACCATCCGCCTAAACGCACAGTTCAGGACCCCCTACCCGAGATCCGCCGGTTTTGACATCGACACCTACTCCGCCATCAATGAGAGTCTTGGTGACGGTCACGTTGCTGATGACGGGGGAGCAGAGCATGGGGAGCGTGCCAGCAATGGCCGCGCACTTGAGCTGGTCCGTGGAGTCGAAGGTGATGGCGCACTTGGACCACCTGAGAGGGTGAGTTGCCTCAATATTGGGGAGCGCCGCATTGACCTCGCGCGCAAACTGCTTGAAGACACGGTGAGAAGCTGGGGCTTGTGAGCCGCCCAAGATGCAGGCGATGGCTCGTGGCTCTTGGAAGCCCCCATCCCCCTTGTCACATCCCTAGTTCTGACAATGCCTAGTGCATGCATTAGAGTGTTGCATCATGTTTAAATTTCATTTAAACCTGAAATGGGGATTGTTGAAACCCTAGCACCAAATGAAATTTAACTAGGTTCAATAAAAATATTTTCAATAACCCAGAATGCCCTTTGGAAATGTTCATGATTTACATTAAAGGTGGAAACCTCTTCCAAAAATGATGAACATATTTATAGGCTATTCTGGATTTTGAATTAAATTATATAGTATTTGCATTTGGGCATTTAATTGCTAATAATATTTTAAATGCTCAAATAATCTCAAACTGAAATGTTTCTTGTTGGAAATATTCCAAGCAGTGACATGGAAGCGATTTCATAATTTTGGAAGTGCATAGGTATTATTAATAAAGCCCTTAAAATTCTGAGAATAATAGAAAATTGTAAGGAAAAGCGAAGAGAGAGAAGAATCTCACAGGCTTACTGGCGGCCCAAGTGGCGGCCCGCCCACCTCCACCGCTTTGTCGTCTTCCTCGCGCCTCTGGCGTTGTGCGTGGCAGCGCGCGCAATGAACGCATGCCACCTCCTGCTTCTACCGGCGCCTTGGGCGGCTCGAGACAGCGCCATGCACGCCTGCAGAAACCACGGCTTCTCCCTCTCTCCTGGATCTCTCCTTCGTCCTCCCCGCTATGGCCAGCGCTCGTCGCCGCCGTTCGCATGCCGCCGTGGCCACCGCCACCCCACGCCTCCTGCTTGCGCCCCGAGCTCCGCCGTTACGCCCTCGTCTCCTCGTCGTCTCACGCGACGAAGGGCCCGAGCAGCCGCCATCGTCGCCGTCTTCAAGCTTGGCTCCGGCGCCCTTCTCCGTCGATTAAGCCACTCTGGCGCGCCCCCGAGCCCACTAACCATCCCTGCAGCTCCGCGGTGAGCCTCTGACCCGATCCCCCCTTCACTCGTCATCCTTCTCGAGCTCTAGCCCGATCCCCAACCATGACCGAAGCATCTCGCCGCCCGGCCATGGCGTAGCCGTCAGCCACAGCCACCGCAGCTCGTTCCCGAGCCCACCGTCGTGCTCGGCCACGATCGCATGAATCCGTGAGACACCCGGCGTCTCCTCCCATGCTCATGCGCCACCCCGAGATTGCCCGAACTCCGGCGGCGCAAAGAGCTCGCCGCCGTTAACTCCGGCCACCCGGCACCAAATACCGCCACCGTTGGATCGCCATCGCCATGACTACTCGTAGCACCACCGCGCATCAAACCATGGCGGGCGGCGTTCGGCGCTCTCGTCGTCTCGACCTCGCCCGTGACTGAGCAGCCGGCGGGTTTATTTCAGCCCGACCATTGGTAGGTGGGCCGGTTTGACCCCTGGGTCGATGACATGTGGGCCACCCTTGCTAATTTTAGTTAGGTTAGTTTAGCGCTAATTAACCTGGGTTAATGACTAACTAACACTAACTAACTCCGTTTAGTTAGTTAACTAACCAGCGACATGCGGGCGAGCCCCATTGGTGATTTAGTTAGTATTAACCTAATCTGTTAACTAGCTATTACAGCGACATGTGGGTCCCAGCGTCGAGGCTTGACTTGGGCTGGCGCCTTTGACCTGATAGCGTCACCCGACGTCATCTTGTATGATAACCTATTTTCGGATTTATTTTTATACGGAAATTCGAATTTAGTTCAAACTTCTAAAATTCATATAAAATCAACCGTAGCTCCAAATCAAACAAATTATATATGAAAAATTATCAGAAAAATTCAAGGAATCCATCTGTACCATTTTCATGCATGTTTGAACAATGTTTGTCCTCTGTTTTGGACAAAACAAATAAAGGGCATTTAAATACTCATATATGGAGTTTGAATTTGGATCATGTATTCAAATCAACTTCATTTAAATCATAGCTAGATGCATTAGCTCAAATCACAGCATATTGCCATGTCATGATCATGCATCATATTGTAGCATTGCATTGATTGTGTTCTTTCTCAGTTGCCGGTGTTTGTCCCCTCTCGATAGGCGTGGTTAAGCGATGAGTTCGATGACACCGATGAAGAACTATATTATCTTCAGAAGTGCCAGGCAAGCAAAACCCCCTTGTTCATTCCGATAAAATCCCACCCTCTCGCTCCTGCTCTATTTTACTGCATTAGGACAACAACGATTCATCCGTTACTTGCTGCGGTAGCTGAACCCCTTTATCCTTTGCATGACTGTCATTCCACGATAAATAGATGAAACCCACTAGCATGAGTAGGAGTTGTTTGAGCCTTCTTGTGCCTACTCATACATGCTTGTTTGTCATGCTGCTCTTGCTTAGAGTTGAGTCGGTCGATTCATCGGGAATGAATCGGAGGTGTGTGAACATGTGCTCTTGTGTGTGAGCTAAGTGTGTGAACACGATTTGGTAAAAGGTATCGGTGGGAGGCCATGTAGGAGTACATGGTGGGTTGTCTCATTGAAGCCGTCCTTAGGAACTGAGTTATGTGTTTGTGATCCATGATTCAGCTACTACCATGCATTGGGCCCTGAAATATGACCCCGCTCGACTTCTTATTCACCCTAGTCTTCTGTCCAGGAGTTGCAAGTAGTTCCTGGTGTTTGTAGCCTACTGGAGGTCGTGGACACCGCTGACCGTAGGGGTGGGCTGTGATCACGGTAGGTGCGTGTACGGTGTACGGATGCCCGTTTGGTATCTCGGGAACCTGTTCACATCGTTTGGGGCTGTGGCGAAACTTGGCGGATCTCCTCATAGATGGAACCCAAATAGGCGATAAACTGGACTAGAGACTTGAGTGTCTAGGTAGGTCGTGGTCTATACCCACGTCGGCTTTCGCTTGAAGTCTGCCGAGCACATGTCGTGTCGGGCGCTAAGTGGTGAAACATGTATGAAGAAGTACACCCTGCGAGGTTAACATCATCTATTCGAATAGCCGTGTCCGCGGTAAAGGACTTCTGGGTTGCCTATAACAGTTCATAGACAAGTGAAAGTGGATACTCTAAAATACGCAAGATAAGCGTGAGTGCTATGGATGGCGTTCTCGTAGGGAGACGGAAGCGGATCCATAGTGGTGTATTGATATGGTGAATATGTGGACTCGTGTGCGCCACCTCAAAAGAGTTACTTGCAGTCGTAGTTTAGGATAGCCACCGAGTCAAAGCTGGCTTGCTGCAGTTAACCCCACTATCCTTTGTTGATAATGATGCATATGTAGTTAGTTCTGATGTAAGTCTTGCTGGGTACATTTGTACTCACGTTTGCCTATTTTACGTTTTTGCAGAGAGACTTCGGTCTTGTTAGTAGTTCTGCGTGGACTTCGACGTTTAGCTTGTTACCTCAGCTACGATCTTGTGCCCTCGGCAGGATCTGGTAGATAGTCAGGCTTCTAAGCCTTTTTCATTTGTAGATGTCTGTACTCAGACATGATAGCTTCCGCTTGTGCTTTGACTTGTATGCTCTGAATGCTGGGTCATGAGACCCATGTTTGTAATATCTCGCTCCTCGGAGCCTAATGAATAAATACTTGTGTCATAGAGTCATGTTGTGATGCCATGTTGTATTTGCACATATCGAGCATATTGTGTGTATGTTATTGAAATGCTTGGTATGTGTGGGATCTGACTATCTAGTTGTTTATCTTTAGTAGCCTCTCTTACGGAAATGTCTCCTAGTGTTTCCAGCGAGCCATGGTAGCTTACTCTTTGCTCCGGAACACTTAGGCTGGCGGCATGTGTCCTTCTTCGTTCGTGTGCGTCCCTTGGAAAATGTCATGCGTTAGTCCGGAGTCTGTTAGCCCCTACTGCCCGGTTTGCGGAGTCTGCTAGCCCAGTGCTACAGCCGGAACTTACTCGTGATGGCCAAACACGTTCGATCTTTGGGTCACAAATGCTGTCCCTGTAAGTCTGTGCCACTTTGGGTTTACGACTAGCCATGTCAGCCGGGCTCCTTTTCATATGGATGCTAGCGACACTATCATATCGTGTGCCAAAAGGCATAAGCGGTCCCGAGCAAAGGTAAGGCGACACCGTGGGGATACCGTGCGTGAGGCATAAAGTGATATGAGGTGTTACAGCTAGATCGATGTGACATTGAGTCGGGTCTGACAGCTTTGGTATCGAGCTTTATTTGCTGTCAGAGGATTACCAAGCCAAACCTGGTCGAAGTTGTGTCTAGAAATGCTTTAGTTATGTAAGGAATTGATTGTGGGATGGGAACGTAAGGCTCTTTTTACTCCTTATACCTCATGGCCTTCTGATCTGAGTCATCCTCTTCTCTTCTACGGGGATTAAGAACTAGGCCTTCTCATCTATCTATCAGGATGACGTGTTACTAAACCATAGACTCATAGAATTGTTAGTTTCAAATCTCAGCTCCGTTTCACTACTTCCGCGTGTTCATAACTGTTGATTTCGAAACCTTGGTATTGTGCTTCGGAGTGGCTATGCCACCATTTTTGTAGTATGTCTCCAAACTTTTTGAGCATTTACAGTCGTTATGCTGTCCGAGTCATCCCAAGTTTCTAAACAATCTGATGCGCTTGCAAATCCTTTCCCTCTGGTCTTGATGTTCCTTGGGGCCAGGTTAATCACACTAATTGCTGAGTTGAGGTATTCTATTGCCTTGACATATATGTTGGAATTATTATTATGACCCTAGGTGTCTTAGGGGATCATCTAGTAACCTAGCCATGATTTGTGTCCCAGTGTGAGGATTCTGGCCTTTATTCCCGAAGCATCCCGTGATGCAATTTAGTTAGTAGGTATTCTATTCCTGGGGTCTTGAACCCAAGATTCACCCTACTTACTTCATGTTGATAGTGTTTGTAGTTCCTTTAGGTTATTAGTAACCCTTGCATTAGTCCTCGAGGTCCGTGGTATTTCCTTCTTTCAAATACCATGAACCAATAAGGCAGAAGTTCTTTGAGTTAAAAGATCACAATCAGAGTACTCTTGAGGAGTTCTCCATTCATAATCGTGACTCTGCCAGTCCTACCTCTCTGCATGGGTTGTCCGGAAGAACTATGTTGAACTCGTTCGTCATTCTAATCCATGCATCCACAACTCAGGAATCATATGTTCTTTTGAGTTGTCCCTCTTTAGTTGTATCCTGACCTTCGTCTATCAATTGATAGACAAGAGTAGTTGTGCACTCGAGCTCATCGATGCTTATTATTCTTGTGGTCCGTCAAGCCATTCTATTCCAGAATGACTAGGAGAAACAAACTCCAGTACCTTGCCCATTTCCAGGATTGGGTCAAAGCAATTGTACTTCGCAGATCAAAATGCTAATCTAGCTTTTGTTCCGTTCTACATTGGAGTATTACCATCTTTATATCAAGAATGTCATGGGAATTGCACACCAGCCTACGAACTCTTGATACAGTGATACTTCTCGCCCTCATTATTCATTTCTTGGTCCCCGTGTTGTTGCAACCGGAATACCGACAAGTGAATCGTGATGTGTGAAATCAATACTGCTAGCAACTCCGTTGCTTGGTAGTAAATGGACAATATTGTCATTCTTAGCGTGTTGGTTATTAAATCATCATCCTAAGATTGATCGTGCTACCTAGTCCTTATTTCCGGTACACTCTCCGATCAATGAGTTAGGATAGTGCCAATCCTTGCTTATTGATCATATCGTCTTGCCCTGAAAAGCAAGATTGTTCTCGAGCTTAGTAACATATCGGTGGTTCGTGATTTTCCGAATATCTTCTCGGAGGTATCACCAGGTTGTCACCTGACCGCTATGTTGAGTTCGTGATCAAGTTGGTTTCATATAAACCACCCCTTCTCCAAGAATCTGTGTTGCATACCCCTGAGCTGGTTGGTTAAGTTGAACAACAACTTGGAGAGTTGGAAGATAAAAGCTTGTCTGACTTAGTTCGTGTTAAGGGATATCTTGTGTGTGTGTGTTGAAGAAAGATGATACCTTCACCAATTGATCCTCGAGACCGGTTGTTGGAGCTATTGTCTTGCCAAAACTTTGATTTGAGTGTGGGCTATTCTCAAATCAAATCAGAACCAACGATGTTCGTAATGTTGTCTTACTCGTGGATTTTCCTCGGGCATACACCATTATGTCTTTTGGGTCTGACCAATACTATTCCCTTGTTCACATAATTATGGAATTCCATTTATATGGAAACCAGGATGAACTGTTGTTGAGCCCATCGACAACATCCTTATCTTCTCCATAATCTTGTTGAACATTAAGCTAGTATTGGAAACTTTTCAAAGCATTTCTTCATGCTAGCTCATGAAGCATATGTTCGGATGAAAGAAGTGACCTCCTCTAATTCATGTGCATTTGATGCAAGTTGCCGCCGTGAATTCGAGAAAGTCAATGTTGCCTCCTCTGGAACCATCTCAAGTCAGTCATGCATGTGCGAAGTATGCTATGGTTTGACAGGCTCGCAACCTTCATTCTATATGTATTCCTAGCACACCAAGCCACTGATTGATTTGTTCAAGGAGAAGAAGTTCCTTCTTAAGAATCATGACTTATGTTAGGACTTCACTATCCTCGATGATGGTTCCCCACCGGAAACTCGGTAGTGTTTTATTGTAAAACTACCATGGGATCATGTTTGTCTGGGACAACGTGTTCACATGTTGTAGCAGAACCAGCTCATGTTTTGGAGCTTGCTATCGTAGTTCATTTCGAGAATCTATAGCGTCATCTAAATCGACTTGTGTTGCAAACTTCCATTTTTCTTTTTAGACTCGATGAGTCTGAATTATTCTGACACCAACCAGATCTGAATCTCAGGTAGATATGATGGTTGGAACATTTCCCAAGAACTATAATATTGGTCTCGCGATAACCAGTATCGTGGCCAACACACCCCGCTGGAAGACCTATTATTGTAGTATCTTGATTGAAGAAGTTGGCCACCTCCCCATAAGGACTTTGTAGGATTTACTCCCTAGCTGTGCCTTATGATTCTTTTGTGTGTTTCCTAAGTCCGACCTTTTTACTTTATGTTCTAGATATCAAACCATATCTATGAATAGGTTACACTAGTACATCAAGGAGAACATTAGAAGCGGAGTGCTAAATGTCTCTCGGTCGATCATCCAGATTTTGTTTCGTTGGCCTCTCTAAGGTGAAATCTGAGAAAGTGTTATCTTCCTTTGCATCTGCATCGTCCATCGCTATTCATCATGGTAGTATGATGTGTTGTCAGCACCCTTGACACAGAAATTGGTAAAACCTTGATGAATATGGAAACGCTCAAGTTCTTGAGAGCACGCACAAGCACTATGTATTATCACCAGCACTAACTGGGATTGCTCTCAGTCTCCTCGGTTATGCTATAACCCTTTCAACAGTGGACTCACTCTCTACTGTTGAGCTCCTCCCCAGTTACTAAAATCAACCCTTGTGTTGTTTTCAACAAGGTAATCCACATCATTCATTCGATTCCGGATATGTCATTCTTTTGAACCCCGCCAAGTGATCGATTGTGATTGCCTTAGGCCGGTATAAAGATTCTCAATGATCTCTGAATCAAAGGTAATTCTTTTTGCCACTTAAGGTAATAATCTATGAATCACCCTCCTCCTTAATGTCTCGTTGTGGTATCATGGCAACTCTACTCCTTGCTACATTGACAACCGTTCACCACCTCTTTAGGTGCGGAATATTGCCTACCTAGTGAACCTACAACACCTGTTCCACTCCATCCTTTTGGATGAATGCTTCATATCTCAGCTCGATAGATGTTCTTACATCTCACTCCATGAGTTGATCTTAAATACTCGATCTTCGAGGAGATCGTTTTCTGGAGAGTCTCCTTCTGTCGTCATCGTGTTGGATGAAGACCTGCATAAGCAAAGGCGTCAAGATCGATTGAGTCAGCAGATCAACACCCTCGAGAAGACAGGTTGGATCATGAAGTTTGTGATACTTAGTGTCCCCTATGTCTTCTTACCTCACGTCTTGAATCTCGGGACGAGATTCTTGTTTAGTGGGGGTGAGTTGTCACATCCCTAGTTCTGACAATGCCTAGTGCATGCATTAGAGTGTTGCATCATGTTTAAATTTCATTTAAACCTGAAATGGGGATTGTTGAAACCCTAGCACCAAATGAAATTTAACTAGGTTCAATAAAAATATTTTCAATAACCCAGAATGCCCTTTGGAAATGTTCATGATTTCTGTTAAAGGTGGAAACCTCTTCCAAAAATGATGAACATATTTATAGGCTATTCCTGGATTTTTGAATTAAATTATATAGTATTTGCATTTGGGCATTTAATTGCTAATAATATTTTAAATGCTCAAATAATCTCAAACTGAAATGTTTACTGTTGGAAATATTCCAAACAGTGACATGGAGCAGTTTCATAATTTTTGGAAGTGCATAGGTATTATTAATAAAGCCCTTAAAATTTACAGAATAATAGAAAATTGTAAGGAAAACAGAAAGCAGAGAGAGAGAAGGAATCTCACCTGGGCTTACCTGGCGGCCCAAGTGGCCGGCCCAGCCCACCTCCACCCGCCTGTCGTCTTCCTCGCGCCTACTGGCGTTGTAGCGTATGCTACAGCTTACTGCCGAGCCGCTGCCACCTCTGCTTCTACCGGCGCCTTTGGGCGGCTCCAGACGACGCCATGCACGCGCCGAGAACCCCCAGCTTCTCCCTCTCTCCTGGGATCTCCTTCGTCCTCCCCGCTATGGCCGACGCTGCATTGCCGCCGCTGTTCATTGCCGCCGCGGCCACCGCCACCCCACGCCTCCCGCGCTGCCCCACGAGCTCGCGCTGCTCGCCCTCGTCCTCCTCGTCGTCTCACGCGACCGGAAGGGCCCCGAGCAGCCGCCATCGTCATCGTCTTCAAGCTTCGCTCGGCGCCCTTCTCCGTCGATTCGCCACTCGGGCGCGCCCGAGCCCACTAACCATCCTGCAGCTCGCTGTGAGCCTCGACCCGATCCCCTTCACTCGTCATCCTTCTCGAGCTCTAGCGATCCCCAACCATGACCGGCATCTCGCCGCCCGGCCATGGCGAGCCGTGGCCACAGCCACCGCAGCTCGTTCTCGAGCCCACCGTCGTGCTTTCAAGACGATCGCATGAATCCGTGACACCCACAGCGTCTCCTCCGTGCTCAGAACGCCACCCCGAGTGCCGAACTCCGTGGCCGCCAAAGCTTCGCCGCCGTTAACTCCGGCCACCCCAAAGACCAAATACCGCCACCGTTGGATCGCCACATCGCCGACTACTCGTAGCACCCACCGCGCATCAAACCATGGCGGAGCAGCGTTTCGACGCTCTCCGTCGTCTCGCTCGGCGTGACTAGACGGCGGGTTTACCACGACCATTGTTGGGTGGGCCCAGTTTGACCCCTGGGTCAATGACATGTGGGCCACCCTTGCTAATTTTAGTTAGGTTAGTTTAGCGCTAATTAACCTAGGTTAATGACTAACTAACACTAACTAACTCCGTTTAGTTAGTTAACTAACCACTGACATGCGGGCCCAGGCCCCATTGACAGTTTAGTTAGTATTAACCTAATCCTGTTAACTAGCTATTACACTGACATGTGGGTCCCAGCGTCAGGCTTGACCTGGGCTGGCGCCTTTGACCTGATGACGTCACCCCGACGTCATGCTGACGCAGTAACCTATTTTCTGGATTTATTTTTATACAGGAAATTCCAGAATTTAGTTCAAACTTCTAAAATTCATATAAAATCAACCGTAGCTCCAAATCAAACAAATTATATATGAAAAATTATCAGAAAAATTCAAGGAATCCATCTGTACCATTTTCATGCATGTTTGAACAATGTTTGTCCTCTGTTTTGGACAAAACAAATAAAGGGCATTTAAATACTCATATATGGAGTTTGAATTTGGATCATGTATTCAAATCAACTTCATTTAAATCATAGCTAGATGCATTAGCTCAAATCACAGCATATTGCCATGTCATGATCATGCATCATATTGTAGCATTGCATTGATTGTGTTCTTTCTCGATTCTGCGGTGTTTGTCCCCTCTCGATAGACGTGGTTCCGACGATGAGTTCGATGACACCGATGAAGAACTATATTATCTTCAGAAGTGCCAGGCAAGCAAAACCCCCTTGTTCATTCCGATAAAATCCCACCCTCTCGCTCCTGCTCTATTTTACTGCATTAGGACAACAACGATTCATCCGTTACTTGCTGCGGTAGCTGAACCCTTTATCCTTTGCATGACTGTCATTCCACGATAAATAGATGAAACCCACTAGCATGAGTAGGAGTTGTTTGAGCCTTGTTGTGCCTACTCATACATGCTTGTTTGTCATGCCTGCTACTGCTTAGAGTTGAGTCAGGTCTGATTCATCGGGAATGAATCAGAGGTGTGTGAACATGTGCTACTGTGTGTGAGCTAAGTGTGTGAACACGATTTGGTAAAGGTATCGGTGGGAGGCCATGTAGGAGTACATGGTGGGTTGTCTCATTGAAGCCGTCCTTAGGAACTGAGTTATGTGTTTGTGATCCATGATTCAGCTACTACCATGCATTGGGCCCTGAAATATGACCCCGCTCGACTTCTTATTCACCCTAGTCTTCTGTCCAGGAGTTGCAAGTAGTTCCTGGTGTTTGTAGCCTACTGGAGGCCGTGGACACCGCTGACCGTAGGGGTGGGCTGTGATGCGGTAGGTACGTGGCACGGTGTACCGGATGCCCGTTTGGTATCTCGGGAACCCTGTTCACATCGTTTGGGGCTGTGAGCGAAACTTCGGCCGGATCTCCTCATAGATGGAACCCAAATAGGCGATAAACCTGGACTAGAGACTTGAGTGTCTAGGTAGGTCGTGGTCTATACCCACGTCGGCTTTCGCTTGAAGTCTGCCGAGCACATGTCGTGTGCAGACGCTAAGTGGTGGAAACATGTATGAAGAAGTACACCCCTGCAGGGTTAACATCATCTATTCGAATAGCCGTGTCCGCGGTAAAGGACTTCGGGTTGCCTATAACAGTTCATAGACAAGTGAAAGTGGATACTCTAAAATCGCAAGATAAGCGTGAGTGCTATGGATAGCGTTCTCGTAGGGAGGCGGGGCGGATCCATAGTGGTGTATTGATATGGTGAATATGTGGACTCGTGCGCCACCTCAAAAGAGTTACTTGCGATCGTAGTTTAGGATAGCCACCGAGTCAAAGCTGGCTTGTTTGCGATTAACCCCACTATCCTTTGTTGATAATGATGCATATGTAGTTAGTTACGATGTAAGTCTTCTTTGGGTACATTTGTACTCACGTTTGCCTATTTTACGTTTTTGCGAGAGACTTGGTCTTGTTAGTAGTTCGCGTGGACTTGACGTTTAGCTTGTTACCTCAGCTACGATCTTGTGCCCTCGGCGGAGATCGGTAGATAGTCGGGCTTCTAAGCCTTTTTCATTTGTAGATGTACGTACTCGAGACATGATAGCTTCGCTTGTGCTTTGACTTGTATGCTCACGAATCTTTGGGTCATGAGACCCATGTTTGTAATATCTCGCTCCTCGGGCCTAATGAATAAATACTTGTGTCATAGAGTCATGTTGTGATGCCATGTTGTATTTGCACATATCGAGCATATTGTGTGTATGTTATTGAAATGCTTGGTATGTGTGGGATCGACTATCTAGTTGTTTATCTTTAGTAGCCTCTCTTCGGAAATGTCTCCTAGTGTTTCCACCGAGCCATGGTAGCACTCTTGCGCCTCGGAACACTTAGGCTGGCGGCATGTGTCCTTCTTCGTTCTGTATGTCCTTCGAAAATGTCACACGTTGAGTCACGGAGTCTGTTAGCCCTTCTGCCCGGTTTCGAATCTGCTAGCCCGATGCTACAGCCCGGAACTTACTCGTGATGACCGACACGTTCGATCTTTGGTCACGGATGCTGTCCTCGTAAGTCTGTGCCACTTTGGGTTTACGACTAGCCATGTCGGCCGGGCTCCTTTTCATATGGATGCTAGCGACACTATCATATCGTGTGCCAAAAGGCATAAGCGGCCCTGAGCAAAGGTAAGGCGACACCTGTGGGGATACCGTGCGTGAGGTCGCAAAGTGATATGAGGTGTTACAGGCTAGATCGATGTGACATTGAGTCGGGGTCCTGACACCCCTCGTCCTGGTGGTGGTCTTCATTCCTTCTTGGCGGTGGAGGCAGAGGAGGCAAGGCCGCATTGCCCTGAGGGCGGTCCTCACGAGGCTGCTCCCTCCAGTTGCACTCGTGAGGCTGGTCTTGCCAGCGATACTCACGAGGCTGATTGCGCCACTCCTGACGGCGGTCGCCTCCGTCCCAGCGTCCTCCTCCTCGGCCACCTTCGCGACCGTATCCCCGATCGTTGCGCTCGGGGCGTCGACCGAGGCGCCCGTCGCAGAGAGCCCTGAGCTCCTGGCAGTCGTTGGTGTCGTGGTTGTAGACATTGTGGAAGGCACAGAATGTCCGCTTGCCCTTGGATGACTCGAGGTGGTCGCAGCCATGCTTGGTCTCTGGCTCTGCCCAAGCACAGTTGGCCCCTTGCGCTTCATGTCCTCGGTCTTGGTCTTCTTGTCTTCTGGATCAGCATCAGGGAGCTCGAGGAGGGAAAGGCGTCCCTCCTCAGCTCTCGCACACTTGTTCGCCATGTTGAACATCTCCAGAGCAGTACAGAGATCCTCGTGGATGGCGAGCTCCTCCTTCATCTTGACGTCGCAGACACCGTCGGTGAACGCGGAGATGATGGCCTCGTCGTACACCTTGGGAATCTTGAGGCGGACGTTGTTGAAGCGCTGGATATACTTATGCAGGGTCTCTCCAGGTTCCTGCTTGACACGGCGCTTGAGTCGCGCTTGGCCGTCGGACGGTCATGAAGTGCCACAGAAGTTGGCGATGAAGCGGTGTGCATCTCCTCCCAGAAGAAACCGACCCTCGGTCGAGGTTGAAGCCAGAACGCGTGCCATCCTTGAGGGCCATTGGGAACTAGTTTTCCATGATCTTCTCGACGCTGTTGGCTGCCTCAATGCTCAGCTCGTAGAGCCGTAGGAACTCAGCAGGGTCTGTGGTGCCCTCGTAGCGTGGAGGTAGGTCAGGCTTGAACTTGCTCGGCCAGACGATGTTGCGGAGCTCTGCAGTGAATGCACGGCATCCTGCCGTGGCCACTGGAGGTCGTCGAGGGGGTGGAACATGGTCCTGGTGCACGCGCACCGCCACCTCCAGTGGTGGCTCACGAGCCTAGTGTTGGGGCGCTGGAAGCACATGCGCTTCTCCTTGGGGGCGTTGAACCACCTGGCAGCTCACGTCGTCCCGAGCTGGCGCCGGGCGTTGCGGGTCGCACCGTGGAGCCATACGCCTTGGCTCGATGATGGCGCCCCGGGCTGGAGGCGGAGGAGGGGCCCCGTGCGCGATGTCGCCCGCTGCAGGCGGATGCTGAGGCAGCGAGTGAGTCGGCCCGTCGGAGCCCCATGCGCGACGCTGATGAGCTCGGCGATGCGCTCGAGCCACTCCTCGTAGAGATCACCCACGGGACGGTAGCGGCGAGCTCCAGCGCCCGTGAGCGAAGCGACCTCTGGCGCCCACACGGCCATGGGCGTGTGGGATGAAGAAACTCTTTGGGGTGGCGGCGGAGTAGCGAGGCGGCCATCACGGTGCAAGCGAGGTGCAACGATGAAGCTTCTTTGCTCGTGCGGCGAGGAACTGTGGCGGCGTTAGCCACCGGGGGGAGCACGGCCGGTGCAGCCGTCCCCGTCGGAACCATCTGGCGACTTCGGCGGCGACCAGCGGCTCGGCCTTCGGCGAGCTGCGTAGCGTCGGCCATGGAGATGTCGGAGCAGTGGCGGATCGAACAATGGAAGAGAGGATCCGACGCACCCCTACCTGGCACGCCAAATGTCGGTTTTTGGGATCCGGCAACCCGTGAGAGGTTCGAACACTGGGGTGCGTGCGGAGATCTCAACCTGTCCAGCGTGCCTACTCGCTATCCTCCCTAGACTAGCGCGTAGAGCTCACTGAGACACAAAGACACAGAGATTTATATTGGTTCGGGCCACCGTTGTGGTGTAATACCCTACTCCAGTGTGGTGTGGTGGATTGCCTCGAGGGGCTATGGATGAACTAGTACAAGGATGAACAAGCCTCAGGAGGTGAGGTGTTCTTGAGCTGGTGTGGTGCTCTACTTGCTCCGGTTTCGGTCCCTTTCTATGGTGGTGGCTAAGGCCTATATATAGTGCCTTGGTCCTCTTCCCAAATATGAGCAGGAAGGGATTCCACAACAGCGGAATTTGAAAGGGGACAAGTAGTATAGTCTAGCCTGGCAAAAGTAGTGTTTGCCTACGAAAAGCCTCTGGTCGTGACGCTGCGGTGGGCTCGGCGATGACCTCCGTCTTGCCGTCCTAGCGGTCTTGGTCTCGTTGCACCAGAATGGAAACCTTTGGTTGATTCCTCAGGACTTCGCGCCTGTGGCTTGCCTTGCTTGCACCAAAGAAGAAACTTGTGCTTTGTGCCCGCCTAGCGCCCGCCTGGACTTCATCGTCATGGCTCACGTCAGCTGAGCTTCATGAGGTAGCTGCATAGAACTCTCTGCCCCTCAGGAGCCCTCTTGAGGAGGCCAACTCCTTCAGGGGTCTTGGCATTGTCCGCCTCGCGAGGGTCTTGATGTGTTGTTGTTGAAGCTGGGTCGTACGAGGCCATCGATTGAGCCATGTGGTGGGCCGCAGGCATGCAGGACTGGATACCCCCAAGTCCAGGACGACGACAATCAGGATGAAGATATTGAGTACTGCATCGAGATCAAAGAGCAAGGGGAGATAAACTTACTAATCCTCGGCGACATAATTCCTCCTCCCCGCCGAGGCGCAAGCTTCGGCACGGCGGCGCCAGCGCTCGAGGCGGAACAAGTCGCGTGGCGGCTCTCGGTGGATGCCGACGACGAAGCAGGAGCGCCGCCCCGGGGAAGCAACGCCGACCTGGCCCTCTTCAGGATCCCCTACTTCAGCTTCTTCAGAGGGGTCCCCCCGGATCTCGTGGTGACCCCGGCAGAGCGCAGCGACTCCCTGACTGGGTGCTCGCTGGCGTCATCATCAGAGAAGGCATGGAGGAGCTTGCTCTGTCGTGGAGGAGAACTTTCTAGGTGACCTTCGAGCTCCCGTTCCCCTCCTCCCGAAAGGGATCGCCGGAGGACACCGACACCGGGGAGCCCGCATGCAGGGAAGGCTCCAGCGGTGCGAGCCCCTGCTCGTTGAAGATAGGCATGGTGGCGGCTATATTCTCCCCATCAACGCGATGGTACAGTGGGAGATAGGTGTCCGGGGGGCACCCTGGTCCTTCCCGAGCAAGGTGCGCACGACTTTGCTCAGCTCCTTGTCGGACAAGTTGTCCGGGCGCAATCAGAGGTTGTCTTCCGCGCCCTTGAATCTCCACAGGGGGCGCGACTGCGCCTGGAGCGGTGCCAGGCGCTGCGTCGGGAACTCCTTGACAATCATGGCCCCCGTCAGCCTCTCCACCCTTGGGTCCTCCGCCTTCTGGTCGACCGTCATCCTTTCCAGCAGTTGCTCCGCCCGGGGGTCATGAGCTTCTCGTGAGCCCATCCATCCCGGGGCGTCGGCAGCCCGGTCGGCAGCTCTAGCCGAGCGTAGGAGCACTTGGCGTCCATGAAGATCCACTTGTTCCGGAAGTCCTCCACCTTCTTCCTGGCCTGAGAGATCATGTTGCTGTCGTTGGCCGCGATGAAGCGGTGCACCTAGAGCACTGGCCGCTGCTCGTCCGGAGGTAGAAGAAGTGGCGGAACAACGCGATGGGGGGCATCACCCCCACAAATGCCTCGCAGTAGAAGGCGAAGATTGATAGGAGGAGGATGGAGTTGGGGTGAAGATGGAGGGCATGGAGCCCGTAATGGCAAAGGATGGCATAGAAGAAACTTGAGAAAGGAGGGACGAGCCCAGGAAAGACGATGTGCAGAAAGAAGGGGTAGAAGGTGCCACCCAGGGATTCCGGCTTGGCGCAGCCAACCCAGAGTGTTGTCTGTCCCCCTCGTTGCTGCTGCCAGACGTCAGATGGAGCGCGGCAGCGAGGTGCTTCTCCTTGACAATGGTGGACGCACTCAGGGCTGGCTCAAACCAAGGAGTCGAGCGTGCGGTCGGAGCCGAAGATTTCACCTTGTCGGTGGCCATCGAGCGCGAGCTTGGGGAATAGGTCTGGCGGATTTGGAGGTTTTCTGTGCAGAGGGAGAAGGGGATCTGGAGCAAGCCGAAGGGAAGGCAATGAAGGCTTAGCGGAAAGCGCTGACCTTTTTGTCAGCCGGGAACAGCTGCCAAGGCCGCATGGGGAAGCGGAGACGCCCACGTCCCATCAATCACCATGTGTCGACCAAGGCCGCGGGCGGTTAGGGCCCGCGGTGCTCCGCACATGCCCTTTGGCTTCACCTCGAAGCCAAGTCCGAGTGCGCCTTAGGCCCGGAGGCTACTGTCGGCATTCTGCGAATGGGGGTACCCAGACTTGCCTGCCTGCAGCCCACGGCGTGGCTCCATCAACCGCCTCGTATGGCCCAGCTTCGACATAAATGACTCAAGACCCTCGCGAGGCAAACAACACCAAGACCTCCAAAAAGGAGAAGCCCCCTCAGGTTGGTTCCCGAGGAACGGAGATTTCCATGCAAGCCTCACCTCGCGAGGTTTGGGTGACATGATCCATGACGACCAAGGCCAGGCAGGCGCCAGCAGGCGCAGTGTACCAATTTCCTCTTTGATGATAAGGAGGCAAGCGCAGGCGTAGAGTCCCGAGGAATCAGCCAAAGGTTTCCATTCCCATGCAACAAGACAAAGACCGCTAGGACGGTAGGACGGAGGTCATCACCGAGCCCACAGCGGTGTCACGTCCAGAGGCTTTTGCTGGCGAAGACTACTTTTGTCAGGATAAGATGTACTAGTTGTCTCTCTTCGAATTTGGCCATTGTGGGATCCCTTCCCGCCTTCATTTGGGAAGAGGACCAAGACCACTATAAATAGGACCTAGCCACCACCATAGAGGGGGATTGGATCCATTCCACCCTCACCAGCTCACCAGCTCACTTGAGCTCAAGAACACACCTCCTGAGGTGGTTCTCCACTATACTAGTTCATCCTCAGCCCCTCGAGCCCAGTCCACCACAAAACAGGAGCAGGGTTTTACACCGCAAGGTGGCCCAAACCTGGGTAAACTGATGTGTCCCCTTTCCCTTGAGTTCGACGAGCTGGGCTATGAGATTGGCGAGTAGGCAGACTGGGGAGGTTGAGTTCTTCGCACGCACCCCGGAGTTTGAACCTCTCAAGGGTTTGTGGAACCCGAAATCCAACAGCTTCAACTTCTTGGAGGCAAAGTACACACCGTAGCACATCTTCTGGTAGTGGGGTAGTTCTGCTTGGAGGCAGATAACACCTCGCTCAGGTAGTACACTGGCCTCTGGACCGGCTGCACCTTGCCGGCTTCTACGTGCTCGATGACAATCACCGTGCTCATGACCCGGTTGGTGGAGGCGATGTAGAGGATCATAGGTTCCTGATACGTCTCCAACGTATCTATAATTTTTTATTATTCTATGCTATTATATTATCCATCTAGGATGTTTTATATGCATTTATATGCTATTTTATATGATTTTTGGGACTAACCTATTAACCTAGAGCCCAGTGCGAGTTTCTGTTTTTTCCTTGTTTTTGAGTTTTACAGAAAAGGGATACCAAACGGAGTCCAATTGATGTGCCAATTTTTGATAATTTTTTATGGACCAAAAGAAGCCCTCGGAGTAAAAGAGTTGGGCCAGAAGAGTCCCGAATCGTCGACAAGGTTGGAGGGCACGCCCTACCCCCTGGGAATGCCCCCCTGCCTCGTGGACGACTCGGAGACCCCCTGACATGAGACCGACACCAAAAATTCCTATAAATACAGAAACCCCCAGAAATAAACCTATATCGGGAGTTCCGCCACGGCAAGCCTGTGTAGCCACCAAAACCTCTTGGGAGCCCATTCCGGCACCCTGCCAGAGGGGGAATCCATCACCGGTGGCCATCTTCATCATCACGGCGCTCTCCATGACGAGGAGGGAGTAGTTCACCCTTGGGGCTGAGGGTATGCACCAGTAGCTATGTGTTTGATCTCTTTCTCTCTCGTGTTCTTGATTTGCCATGATCTTGATGTATCGCGAGCTTTGCTATTATAATTGGATCTTATGATGTTTCTCCCCCTCTAATCTCTTGTGATGAATTGAGTTTTCCCTTTGAAGTTATCTTATCGGATTGAGTCTTTAAGGACTTGAGAACACTTGATGTATGTCTTGCATGTGCTTATCTGTGGTGACAATGGGATATCATGTCATCCACTTGATGTATGTTTTGGTGATCAACTTGCGGGTTCAGTAACCTTGTGAACTATGCATAGGGGATGGCACACGTTTTCGTCTTGACTCTCCGGTAGAAACTTTGGGGCACTCTATGAAGTTCTTTGTGTTGGTTGAATAGATGAATCTGAGATTGTGTGATGCATATTGTATAATCAAACCCGCAGATACTTGTGGTGACATTGGAGTATCTAGGTGACATTAGGGTTTTGGTTGATGTGTGTCTTAAGGTTTTATTTTACTACGAACTCTAGGGATGTTTGTGACACTTATAGGAATAGCCCAATGAATTGATCAGAAAGAATAACTTTGAGGTGGTTTTGTACCCTACAATAATCTCTTCGTTTGTTCTCCGCTATTGACTTTGGAAGTGACTCCTTTTTGCATGTTGAGGGATAGTTATATGATCCAATTGTGTTATTATTGTTGAGAGAACTTGCACTAGTGAAAGTATGAACCCTAGGCCTTGTTTTGAAGCATTGCAATACCGTTTTTGCTCACTTTTATCATTAGTTACCTTGCTGTTTTTATAATTTCAGATTACAAAAACCTATATTTACCATTCATATTGCACTTGTATCACCATCTCTTCGCCAAACTAGTGCACCTATACAATGTACCACTGTATTGGGTGTGTTGGGGACACAAGAGACTCTTTTGTTATTTGGTTGCAGGGTTGTTTGAGAGATACCATATTCATCCTACGCCTCCCACAGATTGATAAACCTTAGGTCATCCACTTGAGGGAAATTTGCTACAGTCCTACAAACCTCTGCACTTGGAGGCCCAACAACGTCTACCGAAGAAGGTCGTGTGGTAGACATCAGTTCCTTAGTTCCTTAGCAGCCGGAGCGGCCAGGATGGGCGGCGTTGACATCATGCGCTGAGCTAGAGGAAGGCTTCATCCGCCTAGTCGGTCCACTTGAAGCAAGTGGTTTTCTTCATGAGTTGGTACAGGGGGAGCGCCTTCTCGCCCAGCCGGCTGATGAAGCGGTTGAGGGATGCCAGGCACCCGGTAAACTTTTAGACGTCATGCAACTTGGTGGGTCTCTCCATCCGCTCAATGGCCTTGATCTTCACGGGGTTGCACTTGATCCCGCGCTCAGAAACAAGGAAGCCAAGGAGCTGGCCGGCTGGTACTCTGAAGACACACTTATCTGGGTTGAGCTTGATTTGAAAATGGCACAAATTATCGAAGGTCTCCTTGAGATCCTTCATGAGGGTGTCGCACTTCTCCGTCTTCACTACAGTGTCATCCACATAGACGTGGGCATTGCGGCCGAGTTGCTTCAGGAAGCACTTCTGCATGCAGCGCTGGAAGGTGGCGCCAACATTCTTCAAGCCGAACGTCATGGTGATGTAGCAGAAGGCGCCAAATGGTGTGATGAAGGCAGTCTTCAAGCAGTCGGCCAGATCCAGTTTGATCTGGTGGTAGCCGAAGTATGCGTCCAAGAAGGACAGCAGCTCGCAGCCGACTGTGGAGTCTATCACTTGGTCGATCCATGGCAGAGCAAACTGATCCTTGGGGCAGGCTTTGTTGAGGCTCGTGTAGTCGATACACATGCGCCACTTGTTGTTCTTATTCAAGACGAGGACTGGGTTGGCAAGCCAGTCTAGGTAGAACACTTCCATGATGAAGCCGACTGCCAAAACCAGGGAGATTTCTTCACCAACGATCCTTCTCTTCTCTTCTGATAGGCGGCGAAGGAGTTGCTTACCGGTTTAGCGTCCGACCTTACATGGAGCTTGTGCTCGGTAAAATCCTTCGGAACACCCGGCATGTCTTTGGGAGACCACGCGAAGATGTCCCGATTCTCACGATGGAAATTGACGAGCTCGCCTTCCTATTTGCTGTCAAGGTTTGACGCTATGACAACGAACTTCTCCGGGTGCGTCGGATCCAAGATGATCCGCTTTGTCTCTTTGGCTGGCTGGAAGGAGGCCCCGGCTTCCGTCTCCTTGGGATCAGTCGGCATGGTCGGCTACTCGCTGGCCATGGCTACCATCCGGTCAAGGAGACACTTCTCTTGAGCAATGACGAGGGACTCGGCCAGCCGGCTGCTGGTGGCGGCGCACTCTAGGGACTTCTCGTAGTCACCCGCAATGGTGATGATGCCCTTGGGACCCGACTTCTTGGCCTTCAGGTACACATAGTGCGAGACCATCATAAACTTGACCAGCGCAGGGCGGCCCAAGAGCGTGTGGTAGGGGTTGTCCAGGTCCACCACCTTGAACCAGATTGGCTCGCGGCGGAAGTGGGTCTTGTCGCTGAACAGGACATCGATCTTGATCTTGCCGATTGGAGAACAGGAAACTATGCAGTGGAAGACAGTCCGGCTGGGCTGAAGCTGCTTGGCCTTGATGCCCAACCGCTCCATGGTTTGGCGGTACATGATGTTGATGTTGATGCTGCTGCCGCCGCCATCTATCAGAACTCGGGTGAACCGGCAGGTCCGCCTCTCCGTGGAGAAGGTGGAGTCCAGCACCAAGGCATATGCACCCGGCGATGGCATCACGGCCAGGTGGTCTTCACGGCTCCAGGTGACGGGCCTCTCGGACCAGTGCATGAACTGTGGGACCTCTGAGGCGACAACATTCACCTCGCGGTGTTGTTGCCGTCTGCTGTGCTTGTCGTCGGCTTCACTGGTGAAGACGACATAGGTGGCATTCTCATTGGGGAACTCGTCTTGAAGCATGCTAGTAGCTTGGTCCGGTTGCTGAACAGTCGGAGCCACCTGGCCGGCTGGTGGAGGAGGCGACAGGGCCTCACCCTTGGCGATCCAAGCGAGCCAGTTGCACTTCTGGGTGGTGTGGTTGGACGGTTTCGCACCACTATGGAACTTGCACGGGGCATCGAGGGCTTACTCAAATGAGAAGGCAGGCTGCCAGGCACCCTTGCCGCCCCGCTAACACTTGGGGCTGGGCTACCCAGCCGGCTGCTGATCCTCGACAACTGCCACTTGCCGACTGTTGGAAGCCGGATGCTGGGCCTTGCGCTTGTTGTCGTTCAACTGGCGTTGATTGGTGTCACCAGCCGGCGTTTTGGAGCCCAGCTGGATCACCTTGCCGGACGTGTCAACCCAGATCTCTGACTTCATGGAGGAGTCGGCGTGGCGTACTTGTCAGCCAGGACCAAAAGCTAGGCAGCCGGCTCGTCGCACAAAAGCTTGTGCTTGAGCAGGGTGCCCCTCTCTGCACCCGATGATGAAGTACTCGATGGCCCGCACCTCGTGGACCCCCTCGCAGGAGTTGTGCAACTCGACCCAGCGCGTGAGGTAGTCGCGCGTGGACTCGGTTGGCCCCTGGACGCACATGGAGAGTTGGCGAAGCTTGGGGGCGCTTGTACGTGCTGGTGAAGTTGCGAACGAAGGCATCGCTGAAATCCAACCAGTTGTTGATGCTGTTGGGCTTGAGGTTGTTCAACCATATCCGGGCGGTGCCCTGGAGCATGAGCAGAACGAACTTCACGGCAACACGCTTGTTGCCATTGGTGATGCTGACGGCTGTGGAGTAGTCGATCAGCCAATCTTCCAGCTTCACGAAGCCGGTCTACTTGGGAGTGTCTCGAGGGAGCGTGAACCCTTTGCGGAAAGGCTCATTGCGGATGCGGGGGCCAAAGCAGGCCGGGTCGATTGTGTCCTCCACCTCTACTACTTGGGACCGAGCCAACTACTCGATTCGGTGGCGGGCGTCGTTTTCGCCGACTGCTTCACGGGGGCCTAGCCGGTCGCCGAGTGTCGGATGATCAGGCGGTGGCGGCGGAGTTGTCACCCTCTCCCTTCGAGGAGGTGGGCATTCCTCCGATCGGCACCGAGCCTCCGGGCTCTGGAGCACTTGTTGGCTGTCCAACATCGTGCGGCATGAGCGCCGACTGTTGCTAGTAGCCAGCTCTGGGTCCCGCTGATTGTGGCCTCTCCCGCTAGGAGACCAGGAGGTCGCTCCATTCTCGCGACGGGGCAGGTGGGTGTCGACCTATCGGCCTGCTCCCACAACGCGGTTGCCCACGTCTTGCTACGCGTTCGCAACGTTTGATGAGCTCCCAGAGGCGCTCCATCTGGACGCGCAGCTCCTCGCCCTCCAGGTGCTTGAGTTCGTCTGCGGCCGCCTGGGCGGCACACATGTTTTGCATCGGGGTCTCATAGATGGGGCGTCCGATTCCCAGTATGTTGGTGATCGCAGCACTGCATTGCCGGATGGCGCCGGTGCAGCTAGGCTCAGCCGCAGCCGGCGTCTCACCGACCACGCGGTCAATCTCGCATTGAGTGGCTTCAGCGCCACCATCTTGGTGGCGCTGTCGAAGAGCTTGGCGTGGAACTCCTCCAGCTCCTCCTGGCTGGCATCAGCGCGAGCAGGAGTTGCTAGGGCGTGTATGGCCACCTCCAGCGGATCTTGGTTGGATCCGCCAGCGTTTTGGCTGTCGCCAATGACCATCACCTCCGCGATGGTGCCGATGTCGGGCGCGTCGATAGGAGCATCGCTGGCGGCAGGAGGGAGGGGATCGTCGACGACCTCCATGTTGCTAGGGAAATCATCGGTGGTGGCCGCGTTGGCGAGGGAGAGCTTGCCGAAGAGGTCGTCGAGGCCGCTCGCGGGGGAGGCAGCCTCCTCAGCAGGCGATGCGCTGAGGCTAGCGCAGGAGGGCGCATCGGGCTGGCTGATCGCACCAGCCGCGACATGCTCGCCCTAAAGGAACAAGGTTCCTGTCCAGAACATGTCTCCGGCCGACATCGCGGATGGCCCCATGGCGGGCGCCAACTGTCGTGGTAATCTCATGATAGATGCCAGGTGTCGGTGTCAAAACCGGCGGATCTCGGGTAGGGGGTCCCGAACTGTGCGTCTAGGCGGATGGTAACAGGAGACGAGGGACACGATGTTTTTACCCAAGTTCGGGCCCTCTCGATGGAGGTAAAACCCTAAATCTGCTTGATTAATATTGATGATATGGGTAGTACAAGAGTGGATCTACCACGAGATTAAGGAGGCTAAACCCTAGAAGCTAGCCTATGGTATGATTGTTGTAATGAATGTTGTCCTACGGACTAAAGCCCTCCAGTTTATATAGACACGGAGGAGGCTAGGGTTACCAGAGTCGGTTACAATGGTAGGAGATCTACATATCCGTATTGCCAAGCTTGCCTTCCACGCCAAGGAAAGTCCCATCCGGACACGGGCGAGTCTTCAATCTTGTATCTTCGTAGTCTTGGAGTCGGCGGATAATGATAGTCGGCTGTCCGGACACCCCTAGTCCGAGGACTCCTCGGTAGCCCCACGAACCAGTCTTCAATGAGGATAAGTCCGGCGCGCATAATGTTCGGCATTGCAAGGCGGGTTCCTCCCTTGAATAATCCAGAGAAGATCATGAACACCAGGATAGTGTCCGGCTCTGCAAAAATAATTTCCACATTCCACCGTAGAGAGAATAAAACATACACTAGCTCAATCTGCTGACGTATTATGCGGCATGACATCACACCGCAACCAAGCCTTTGTTTGAATTGTTTTTTACTATACCACCTCAGCACGTTTAGCGAAGCGGTTTCCTTGGCACGTCTTGTCAAAGCAGAGATCGTGTTCCCCTTATTCCGGGGTCCTCATCAATACATGCGTGGGTGACCCAACCGTTCCCGTCGCCACGCCTCCTCTATCGAAGGTGAATCTCGAACGGTCACGGAGACGGCTCTTGGTATTTTTTCCTCGTTATAAAAGGACCAAGGCCTGTCCTTGTTCTTCAATCTCGCATCGAATCTCTTCCCCGCTCCCAGTTCCAACACCCAGAGCCTCAGATTGAGCGCCGGATCCTCAATCATGTCGGCTCCGACCTCCAGGGCGGTGGATGCCCTCCTCCGTCACGGAGGAGGACATATTGAAGTTATGTGAAGCCAAGTACCTGGCCTACGAGGTTTCACACAGGTTGCCTGCCCAAGGGAAGGCCGTGCCCGCCCGAGCCCTGGTGAATCGTCGTCTTCGTATCCCACCTCCGTCGGGGTTTAGGCTTCCGACCGGATCCTTCGTGAGAGGGCTCTGCTCTACTATGGGCTGGACTTCCACGACTTGGCTCGAGTCCATCCTCCACATCTCGCATTCATTATAAATCATGAAGCCTTCCTCGCGTCACTCCCCACTTCGCCTATGGTGAAGACCTTCAAGTGGGGCGAAGATGATCGGGGCGTAAGCGGAGTGTGGCGGGCGACCATAAGCAAAAAAGGCCGATGCCCGTGGCCTGATGGTTCCTTCAAGAGGAACTTCGGACCGTGGCAGCAGGAGTGGTTCTACATCACTTTGCTCAGAAGGCGGCAGAAAAGCCGCCGCCTTCATTCCGCCTGGGACCTCCACGCCAGCTAATATCGTGGGTCGACCAAGGGCTCAATTTGGGAGCCGTCCGAGGCGTGCCCTCACCGCAGGGGAGTTCGAGACCTCAAGCGAGGGAGATCGACTGATCAAGGTGATGCAGGTTTTGCTAATCGTGCAACCACGCCTGCAAACGCGCCGTCCTCTCCGTTTATGGGAGTTCAACCCGGAGGGACCTCGGATTCTCCAACACTTCATGGGCACGACACCCATGGAGATGTACAAGTTGTTTTTGGACGGCGGTGGCGTGTCGGATTTAGCCGAGGACGCAGGCCTAAGCGCGTCGCCCGGATACTCTGTAAATAGCCTGAGTCCGGACATTACTTTATATGCCTTTCTAGAGTTCGCCTCGACCCTTGTTCTTTACAGAATGGGTGGCGCGATCAAGGCCGATAAGGTGTCGGCCCCCTCCCAGAGACCGTGCTTTGGAGCCCGTCTTTGGTCAAAATGTTGGAGGTCGTGCCCACAGAAAGGGGCGACGGGGAAAATAGAGGAGCTAATATTTTGCCCAAAGGGGCGACTGAAGAGGGGGGAACCAAGAACCCCTCCCTTCAGGGGGAGAAGAGGACCGCCTCCGAAGATCCGGAGGCCAAAGCCCCTAAGCGTGGGAAGAGATCTTCACCGGGGGGTCCGGTGCCCGGAAGGAATCCGGACGCACAATCATCACCAAAGGATCGGCCCTCCAGCGAGCCGTGAGTATGAAAGAGGGAGTTAATTAGTAAGGAAATACCTTCATTTGTGCTTCTGTGGGTAACCGAAATATTTATATTGCAGTTCGGATCTGCAGCCTTCTCAGATGAGTTCATCTTCGGGGGACCTTCTTCCAGAGATGATGAAGAGCGATACGCCTCCGCCCGCAGCGCCGCCAGATGAGGCAGGCGAGCCCGAAGTGTCGTCACGGAGGGTATCCCCGAGTCCGGAGGGGCCAAAGAGTTTGGCCCCCGCTAGTATCCGGCCAGGGGAACTGAAGAATCTGCTTGAGAGGGCGTCCATTTCAGAAGATCACTGTGCGTTGATGCGTATGATGATTGGAAGGATTTCGTCCGCCGAGAGCGGATTGCGTAATGCTGTCATGAGTTTGCTGGCGGGATTTGAGGTGTGCGAGAATGACGCACCCCTTTGTCTTTTAACAGTTTTGCATATAAAAATGCGCCTGTATAGATAGTAGCCCCTGAGACTCAGTAGGTTGTCGGAAACGACAGCGTACCGAGGATCGAAATCTAAAGTAATGAATTCCGTCATTCCTATGCAGGTGGCGAATAGTCCGGGGGCTAGCCGGACTAGTGAGTTTGCCGAATTAAATCGGCAACTTGACTTAAGCGAGATGAGGACATCGCACTTGTCAGCAAAGCGACTTGACGAGTCGCAAGGTAAAAGAGTTCTCCGCATCGCTTTATTAAGGGGTGAATCCTCCTCTCGATAAATTATATGTTGTTGTACAGACGGTCTGCTTTCTTTGTGGAGAGCCTTGGGCGAACTTGCTCGAGCTAAGGAGCAAGCCCGAAGGAGTGACGCGGCTGCTGCCTCGAGGGCGGCCGAGGAGTTGAAAGCCGAAAGGCTACGACTTTGTCTAAGCGAGGCGAGGTGGCCGAATTGGCCATGAAGGTAAAGGATGCTGCCGACCGCAATGAGGCTCTTGAAAAGGAGCGCTTATCGGAGCGGGAAGACCTGAAGAAGGCCACCGCCGAAGCCAAGGATGCCCGCTCTGCAATGCGGGTGTAGGATCGAAAGTATGTCTAGAGAGGGGGTGATTAGACTACTTGTCAATATAAAAATTCTGCCTTTTGACAAAGAACAGTTTTTGGCAGATTCACAATTATGATCAAGTCAAGCATCACCCTACACATGCAATTCTAGAGTATAGGCAGCGGAAAGTAAATTGCACATGTAGTAAAGAGAGGTGGAGAAGAGCAAACACAATTTTGGAGACGCGGTGATTTTTCCCGTGGTTCCGATAGGTGGCGCTATCGTACATCCACGTTGATGGAGACTTCAACCCACGGAGGGTAACGGCTGCGTGAGTCCACGGAGGCTCCACCCACGAAGGGTCCACGAAGAAGCAACCTTGTCTATTCCATCATGGCTCACGCCCACGGAGGGCTAGCCTTACTCGGGGTAGATCTTCACGAAGTAGGCGATCTCCTTGCCCTTACAAACTTCTTGGTTCAACTCCACATCTCGACGACGGAGGCTCCCAAGCGACACCTAACCAATCTAGGAGGCACCACCCTCCAAAAGGTAATAGATGTTGTAGATGATGATGAACTCCTTGCTCTTGTGCTTCAAATGATAATCTCCCCAACACTCAACTCTCCTCCTTGATTTGGCTGTGGTGGAAGAAAGGATTGAGTGGAAAGCAACTTGGGAGGCTAGAGATCAAGCTTCATATGGTGGGAGTGGAGCAACTTGATCTCAACACAAGGGTAGGTAGTTCTCTTCTCGAAATGTAAGGTAGGAGTGGTAGTTCTTTCGATGGCTCTCTCACTGAATGAAGAGGGGTGGAGGGTATAAATAGCCTCCACACAAAATCCAACCGTTACACACATTTGAGCAATCTCGGTGGGACCGAAGTGGACAACTCGGTGAGACCGATAGTTCAAATAATGTGAGCGTTGGGATTTTCGGTGGGACGAATATACAATCTCGGTTAGTCCGATTAGTGCAATGACAAGAGCATGCCAGTTTGGTGGGACCGACTTCATCATCTCGGTGACACCGATTTGATGTGAAGTTCTGAAACTTGGCAACTCATGTTTCGGTGAGACCGAGTTGAGAATCGGAAAATCCGAGTTTACTAGGGTTTGGCTTATGGTGAGGTGGTTCATCTCGGTGTGGTGAGTTTGGAATATCGGTGGGACCGAGACTACTTATGAGTGTCTATGGCAATGAAAGTTCTTGATAGTTTAGGAGATGTATCACTAAGCACTTGAGCAACCGGATCATCATCATAACCTCATCCCTTTTAATAGTATTGGCTTTTCCTATGGACTCAATGTGATCTTGGATCACTAAACCAAAAATGGAGTCTTGAGCTTTTGCCAATGCTTGCCTTAGCATTTTGGGGGTCCACTTCTTGATCCTTGCCATACCCATATCAATGAACTCTCTGAAATGATTCTCAAGTAACTATTAGTTCAATGATATATATGTTGTTATTAATTACCAAAACCACCCGGGATTAGTTGCACTTTCAATCTCCCCTTTTGGTAATTGATGACAACATATAGATCAAACTTCGACAAAGGATATAATCAATGAATAATATAAATCGCTTTGAGAAGTATGTGATAAGCAAGAGCTCCCCTAAATTTGTGCATTATTTAAGATTTGCGTTTGAATGCAAATGCACAATCGATTAGGATCATGGGTCACTCTTCCATGTCACATACATCTTGGTGGAGCGCACAAAATGATAAGAATGAACAGCATGCACCCAATCACCAAGACATGAGTAAATGGTCATACGAGATAGGAATGGCATATGATAAGCATTAAGCACACATTAAAGCATAGTACGACCAAGCACTCATTAAGGTAGAATCAAGCGAGTATCAAACACTTTGAATGTCTCGAAAACCAAAAGTATCTCAAAGAAACGCAAAAGAACGAAAGAGCAAAAGCGCAAAGAAAACAGCACTCTCTCTCTCGAAGCCCTATGATCTATACAATTTCTCCCCTTTGGCAACAAGTTACCAAAAGTTCAAAAAGCATAGAGCTAAGCGTCCTTTGTGGACTCTTTGGCGGCTCCGTGCAGGTTGATGTCGGAGTGGATATGACAACATCGGCGAAGACTTGGTGATGTCTCTGTCTTTGGAGGAGTGGACACTGAGCTGGAGCTAGAGTAGGAGCAGCTTCTTTGGGCTGTGGGAGTGTTGAAGCTGTAGTCTGGTGTCGATCACTAGAATAGCGGTGATCGGGATCCTTTAGGAACCGGAGCGATCTGTCGATGAGAATCTGGACTAAGTCATCCTGCAACTCACGCATAAGCTCTCGCCTTGTCTGCTTTGCTTCCTCAATGTACGCCTCGAGCTTGTTGGCGGTCACTTGTACTTGATCGACTTCACGCCCGGGCGTGGATCTTCTCGTCAACAATCCTCTCTAAGCTCTCTGAGGCTGTTCAATCTTGGCGAGCGTTGTTCAATCCTTTGAGTAGCTTCAAGAATTTGCTCTCCAAACTCTTTGGTTTAGCTGCTTGCGCTTTGTCGACTTTGGCTTTCTTAGCAGCTGCGATCTTGGCTTGACCTTCAACAGATGTCGGATCCTCCTCATCCATCACAACAACATTGTCTTCATGCTCTCGCTGCAACGGTAAATGTTCTCTATCCAACAAGAATGTGCCCGTGCCAAACTTGGCATTGATAAGCATCTGAATCTGGGCAAATCCACATGACCTTTTCTCGTCATTGCAGTCCTCTTAATGGTCTCTACCATCAAGTCCATCACCTTGAAAGGTGCTCTCTCATCAAGTATGTGCAGCATGTTGATAGAGTATCCTCGATCATGCGATCATCTCAGATTTGGGCATCAAGGTATGCCTCAAAATGGTATTAGTGGTAGGTAAGCTTTGCGCCCGAGATGGTAGACTAAGCCGAGCTTCAGATTCCCAAATCCTCATTGGAACCTCTTTGTACATGTTTTTCATGGATTCATGATTCTTCTTTGGAATCCCATATACATCAATATCATCTTCTCGTTGCCTTTGGAGCATTGAATTTCTGCCCATTCTTCAACGGAAGAAGAAAACCTTTGACCTTGTCATCCACATAATCTTTCCATCGGGGTAGAAGTGAGTGTGGCATAAAATTGCATTATCATCTCATTGTTCCAACTGGTCAATTTCGACCTACAAAATCTGCAACTCCACATGCGGTGAAACTTTCATGCACATGTGGAAAGAAATCTCTGTGCTCTTATTTGTCAATGTACTTCCGATTAACATATCCGTGTCTGCGACTATGGGCTTCTTGTCCATCAAGACGGTCTCATAGAAGTCCTGCCGCTCTCGGTGTGAAATCTGGGATCTCTGCAGTTCTTCTCCTCCACGGCATATGGGTCGGTTTGTCTCCATAGCCCGAGACCTTTATCTTTCCTTGCCTTCATATCCTCGGCTTGAGGATGAGCATCATTATGGAGTGGCGTTTTGGACGAAGTTTCAAGAAAAGCGGTCCTTCATCGTCGACTCATTGGTGGCACATCATCCTTGTTCTTTTCGTGATATTTGGAATGTTTCGATGGTCCTCTTGGGCTTGGCAGCGAGCTTTCTTTGGAGCTGCCTTAGCTGGAGCAGATTTCTTGGGCTTTGATGTGGCTCCGGCCTTAATGGCATCACCCATGAGCTTGACTCGAGGAGGAGGCTGGAGTGCTTCCTCATCCTCATCCTCATCTGCATCTGCATGAGGATCAATATACATATCTGCTCTAGCTCTGACACATGCACTATCCTCTTTCTCTTGGTGGTTTCTTCACTTTGCTTGCAGTGCCTCTCCCAAATTCAGCTTTTTAGCAACAGTTGATCGCTTGACTTTCTTTGGTGCCCTTCTTAGATTGTTGATCTTGTTTCTCTTTGGCAACAACCTTCCTTTTAGGCTTTGAGGTCACCTCTTCCTCAACAACAAAATCTGAATCCTCATCATCTGAATTCCTCTTCTTTCTAGCTCTGGTGGCTGCAGGAGGCATGCCACTTGGTGTACTCCTCTCACCATCATCTGATGAGCTACTAGGATCAGGACTAGTGCCTGCCTCTGGAATGTACGCAATGGGTGTCTCGACCTGTTCTCATCGCCACTGGCATCGACATGGCCGACAACCTGTGAATAGATAAGGTGTAGGCAGAGAAGAAGAGTCATCACAAACTGCGAAGTTTTTGCAAAAAATGAGTTCAAATTCTAGTATTAAGTTTTCACAGAAGACATTTCGGTCGAGACCGAGTTTAAGGTTCGTGAATCCGAAGTGTTAAGCAGAGCTTGGCACACCACTTTCGGTTTGACGAAGTGGGTTTGATCCGCCGAAAACACTAGGGTTTCACAGAATCTTCATTTCGGTCACACCGATTTTGCACAACTTCGGTTGGACCGAAGGGTGCGAGGTAATGGCCATAGGCCAAATCGGTCATACCGAAAATATAAAATCGGTCTCACCGAGATGTGTTCCATGAAACCTAACCCTAAAACTTTTACTCGAATCTAGTTCAAACGAACTAATCTGGTGTACAGGAGGATTTCAATCGTGGCAAGATACTAGGCAATCAAATGTGCATTGAATCGGAGATGGGAGCACGAGTGGGATCAAAACTCACCCTAACTTGGTGGAGTTTTTCTCGGCGGCAACGGCGCGGAGGAGATGGCCGTTGACGGCGACGGAGACTCTGGCGAGGTGCCTGAGCGACAACGGCGACGATCCGGAGACCAAGGCGGCGGCAAAGAAGGGTGGGGCGAAACGTTTGAAGGAGGAATCAGCGCGGCCCTGGAATATATACCCTTTCTTTGTCGGTGGGACGAGTTGTAAAACTTCGGTGGCACGAGATGGATAACTGCTAAGCGTTATGCACTTGATCACGCCGAAAATCACAACTAGGTTTCACCGAGATGAAAACCTAGATCAGTCTAAATGCTTTCGGTTCGACCGAGTTTGAGTGAGTTGGTCCGACGAAATCAATTAGAAGGTTTTGAAATTAGCCCTTGACGGATCGGTGGCTCAAGTGCTCCTCACCCCGAGGGTCGAAAATGACTTGTTCAAAATTTGTGATGTAAGCATGAATAGAATTTGAGACAAGAAAGCATAGATAGCTAGGGGAGGTACTTAGGCATTCTTGTCCATCCATTTGGTCAGAAAACTCAAAATGACCAAAACAACAAATGGATGTCCTCGAATGGATAAAATCATGCATCCAACATGCTCACATAATAAGATAGCAAATGAAATATGTGTCAAACATGCACAACCAAAACTCTAGCAACTAACACACAATTTGTCGATGACTAGGTCATCTTTATATGAGTATATTGACTTAGGAGCCAAATGAGAACATTTGATCATAGGTCATACTCATCGCTTAAGCACAAGTGGGGTTACCACTTTTACATAAAGCATTGATGTGTTCACATCATTTGAAGATGCTTTAGCTCAATTTTTAGAGCAAAGCTCCCCTAGATGTGAGAACCCCTTTAAAGGGTCAAACTAACCTTGGGTTGTCGTAGAAGACTTCATGTAGATGTTGAAGATGTGGATGCTCAATGTTGATGGAGATCATCAAGAGTTGGGAGCTATCCTTTGGATTGGGCACTTTCAATACCTACATGGGTTAGTCCCACAAGGAACAAACAAGGATATCCATGGACATAGATTGAAGTTCACAATAGATGATGTCCATGAAAGCAATGATTACCTTGTCCCTTGACTTACCAACAAGAGGGTTTGTGACTCCATGAACTAGTGCACGATGTGGAAGTTGATTGCACAAGTTTTTGCCAAAATGAATGTGAGTGAAGTATGTTGGCGGAGTCACCTCAAGAACTTTCTAGTTCTTCTTCTTGGGATCCACATCATCTTGATGGGAATCCTTGGGGTTGTAGTTGAGCTTGTGAAGTAGAACTTGGCGTTTCCTTGGGAACCCACTTGACCATGGCTTGAGGTGCTTCAACAAATGCATCAATCTCCTCTTGAAGCTTGTCCTTGCCTTTTAGCTTGTGGTCTTGTGGTGGAAGGTCATCTTGAGCTTGTTCCACATTGGAAGAAGTAGGATCATACTTCTCCTTTTGAGGAACAAACTGTGGAGTAGGATATTGACCTTCTTCCCACTCAACGCCTTCGGCGTTGAACTTTCGCTCAAAACCAATTCCTTGATTCTTCGGTGCCTTCCTTGCTTGCGAACAATTTCCTCAAAGTTCTTGCTTCGGCAAGGCTCTTGTAGACACCTTTCTATGATCCCTTTCAATAAACTATTCTCTTGCTCAAGTGTAACTTGGCTTGAAACATTGTTAGTGGAATCAAGAGAACTACTAGAAGCAACAACATTGGATTTAGCATGGTTATTATTCTTGCTAGAGGAAGAATTTTTCTTATGCTTGTCATGCTTAGTCTTAATGGGTGGCAAGAAATTAGACAAGAGAAGTCGTTTGGCAAGATATGAAGAACTCTTCTTTCGAAGATCGTCATTGATTGCTTTTAGAAACTCATGTTCTTGCTCTAGAGTGAGCTTCTCGAAGCGTAGCTTCTCATGAGATCTTAGGAGCTCTCTATGATCTTCTTGAGTTGTTTCATGAGCTAACTTAAGAGTGTTTAGTTCTTTAGTTAGACGCTCAATCTCCTTCATAGCATTGTCATTCGACTCTTCTCGACTATAAAGACTACTAGCATGTTCATCGTTACTAGGCTCACTGGATTTATCATGCAAGAGCTCATCTTCACCAAGCAAGTCATCCTCATCACTATCAAAGTCAATGAATTCAGGGTGTGATACCTTGGGGCCTTTAGCCATGAAGCATCTTCCAATTCCCTCATTTGGTGAATCAAATAAGTCGTAGGAGTTGGAGTTGGAGGATCGAGAGCAAGACCGCAACACCTTCATCTTGATCAGTAGTCGGAGTCGGAGTGATAGCTTCCTTGGATTGATTGTCTGAGTCGGAGCGGAGACCCATTCACCTACATGAGCTTGATGTTTTATTCTTGTGTAGCTCCTTGATGACTTGTCTTTCCTCTCCTAATCCTTGCTTCTCCGAGAGGGTCTTCGTTCATAACGATCATCTCTGCTCCTTCTCTCTTTCCGAGGTGACTCATCTCTTGAGCTTCTTCTTCTTGGAGATTCTTCTCTTCTCTTGTGGGGAGCCGTACACTCATTTGAGTAGTGTCCGGTCTTCCACAATTGTAGCAGATTCGATCACGACTAGAAGATCTCTTTTCATCATATGATCTAGACTTTGAGCTTCTCTCTTTGCCTCTATTCTTGTAGAATTTGTTGAAGTTCTTGACCATTAGGCTTATCTCTTCATTGGAAACTAACTTGTCACTTGAGGTTGTGGGAGCATCACTTGTAGCTTTGTAAGCACCAATTGACTTGTTGTGAAGCTCTTCCTTATCCTTAAGTGTCATCTCATGAGCAACAATTCTTCCAATGACTTCGGTTGGCTTTAGAGTCTTGTAGTTTGGCATCATTTGGATCAAAGTGCACACGGTGTCATACTTTCCATCCAAAGCTCTGAGAATCTTCTTGATGATGAATCGGTCGGTCATTTCTTCGCTTCCTAACCGGCAATCTCATTTGTGATGAGAGCAAGCCTAGAGTACATTTCAGCGACTCCTTCACCATCCTTCATCTTGAACTTGTCAAGTTGACCTTGAAGAATATCTAGCTTTGATTCCTTCACGGACTCGGTACCTTCGTGCATTTCAACCAAAGTATCCCAAAACTCTTTTGCATTCTCAAGACGGCTGATTTTGTTGAACTCCTCGGGACACAAGGCATTGAAGAGAATGTCACAAGCTTGAGCATTGTTTTGCAACATCCGCAATTCTTCCGTGTAGCCGCGATCCGAACTTTTCCTTCCTCGAAGAATTCACCTTGCATACCAACACAAATAATGCCCCATGCGGTGGGTTATGACCAAGAATATGCATTTTCATTTTATGCTTCCAACTAGCAAAATTTGTACCATCAAAGTAAGGACCTCTACGAAAATTACCCTCACTAGACGCCATACTATCCTAGGTTGTGAAACCAAGCTTATGGAGTCCAATGCAATGGAAACCAATACAATGGAGACCAAAGCTCGATACCACTTGTAGGATCAAAAGTATGTCTAGAGGGGGTGATTAGACTACTTGTCAATATAAAAATTCTGCCTTTTGACAAAGAACAGTTTTGGCGATTCACAATTATGATCAAGTCAAGCATCACCCTACACATGCAATTCTAGAGTATAGGCAGCGGAAAGTAAATTGCACATGTAGTAAAGAGAGGTGGAGAAGAGCAAACGCAATTTTGGAGACGCAGTGATTTTTCCGTGGTTCCGATAGGTGGCGCTATCGTACATCCACGTTGATGGAGACTTCAACCCACGGAGGGTAACGGCTTGCATGAGTCCACGGAGGGCTCCACCCACGAAGGGTCCACGAAGAAGCAACCTTGTCTATTCCATCATGGCTGCGCCCACGGAGGCTAGCCTTACTCGGGGTAGATCTTCACGAAGTAGGCGATCTCCTTGCCCTTACAAACTTCTTGGTTCAACTCCACATCTCGACGACGGAGGCTCCCAGCGACACCTAACCAATCTAGGAGGCACCACCCTCCAAAAGGTAATAGATGTTGTAGATGATGATGAACTCCTTGCTCTTGTGCTTCAAATGATAATCTCCCCAACACTCAACTCTCCTCATTGATTTGGCTGTGGTGGAAGAAAGGATTGAGTGGAAAGCAACTTGGGAAGGCTAGAGATCAAGCTTCATATGGTGGGAGTGGAGCAACTTGATCTCAACACAAGGGTAGGTAGTTCTCTTCTCTAAATGTAAGGTAGGAGTGGTAGTTCTTTCGATGGCTCTCTCTACGAATGAAGAGGGGGTGGAGGGTATAAATAGCCTCCACACAAAATCCAACCGTCTACACACATTTGAGCAATCTCGGTGGGACCGGTGGACAACTCGGTGAGACCGATAGTTCAAATAATGTGAGCGTTGGGATTTTCGGTGGGACCGAATATACAATCTCGGTTAGTCCGATTCATGCAATGACAAGAGCATGCCAGTTTTGATGGGACCGACTTCATCATCTCGGTGACACCGATTTGATGATGAATGTTCTGAAACTTGGCAACTCATGTTTGGTGAGACCGAGTTCGAATCGGAAAATCCGAGTTTACTAGGGTTTGGCTTATGGTCGAGGTGGTTCATCTCGGTGTGGTGAGTTTGGAATATCGGTGGGACCGAGACTACTTATGAGTGTCTATGGCGGTGAAAGTTGCGATAGTTTAGGAGATGTATCACTAAGCACTTGAGCAACCAGATCATCATCATAACCTCATCCCTTTTAATAGTATTGGCTTTTCCTATGGACTCAATGTGATCTTGGATCACTAAACCAAAAATGGAGTCTTGAGCTTTTGCCAATGCTTGCCTTAGCATTTTGGGGGTCCACTTCTTGATCCTTGCCATACCCATATCCTTGAACTCTCTGAAATGATTCTCAAGTAACTATTAGTTCAATGATATATATGTTGTTATTAATTACCAAAACCACCCGGGGATTAGTTGCACTTTCAGCGGGCTATGAAGGAGGAACTGCGCCAGGCCGGAGATATCGTGGCTGGCAAGCCTTTTCTGCTGCGTCGCCGGTTTATGGATGGAAAGTATGCTCAATTTGAGCGGCTGTGGAGTCCGGAGGATCCATATATGGACTTAGCTGCAAGTGCGGCCGATGCCATTAAGCACTTCCGGAGCCAGGAGGATCACGAGACGGAAGAGCTATATTGGTCTCAATTCCACAGTCCGGATCGCTCACTTCCGTTGACAGACCGACTGGCCGAATGGGCCGAGCTAAATAGATTGTCCGATCTTGCCATGACTGACATCGTGGCCCATGTATGGCCAGAGATGTTGGGGAACGTAGTAATTTCAAAATTTTCCTACGCACACGCAAGATCATGGTGATGGTATAGCAACAAGAAGGGGAGTGTATCTTCATACCCTTGAAGATTGCTAAGCGGAAGCGTTTATCAACGCGGTTGATGTAGTCGTACGTCTTCACGATCCGACCGATCCAAGTACCGAACGCACGGCACCTCCAAGTTCTGCACACGTTCAGCTCGATGGCGTCCTCGCCTTCTCGATCCAGCAAGGCAAGGCGAAGTAGTAGATGAGTTCGGCAAGACGACGGCGTGGTGACGGTGTTGGTGAAGAACAATTTCGCAGGCTTCGCCTAAGCACTACTTAAAACTATGACGGAGGATAAACTAGAGGGGACGGGGTTGCGGCACACAGCTTGGTGTTTCTTGATGTGTCTTTGGTGCTGGCCCTACCCTCTATTTATATGTTGAGCCTTGGGGTCGAAACTTGGAGTAAAAGCCTCCACAAAGTCGGTTTCACCCGAAGGCAAGAGTCCTTGTCGGACTCTAGGGCCGACGCCAGGTTTCGGCGTCTGGATCCGCACGCCGAGGACCTGGCGTCGCCCTGGACTCGCAAAACTTCCTTTGCGCTTTCCAAAACCTTGTGGGCTTTCCCTTTGGCCACAATAACGTGTTCTCGCACCCAAACATTTCGAAACATCCGGAACCCCTTAGGTGAATTCCGGAACCCTTCCGAGATCAAACACTATTATCCCATATATCAAACTTTATCTCCGGTCCATTCCGGAGTTCCTCGTCATGTCCATGATCTCATCAGGGACTCGAACAACATTCGGTTACCAACATGCATAACTCATATAATACTATATAAATCAGCAAGCGTTAAGCGTCACGGACCCTACGGTTCGAGAACTATGTAGACATGACCTAAAACCATTCTCGGTCAATAACCAATAGCGGGACCTGGATGCCCATATTGGTTCCTACATATTCTATGAAGATCTTTATCGGTCAAACCGCATAACAACATACGTTTGTTCCCTTTGTCATCGGTATGTTACTTGCCCGAGATTCGATCGTCGGTATCCAATACCTAGTTCAATCTCATTACCGGCAAGTCTCTTTACTCGTTCCGTAATACATCATCTCACAACTAACTCCTTAGTTGAAATGCTTGCAAGGCTTAAGTGATGTGCATTACCGAGAGGGCCAGAGATACCTCTCAGAGCAATTGGAGTGACAAATCCTAATCTCGAAATACGCCAACCCAACATACGCCTTTGGAGACACTGTAGTACTCCTTTATAATCACCCGATTCGTTGTAACGTTTGGTAGTACCAAAGTGTTCCTCCGTAAGCGGAGTTGCATAATCTCATAGTTATAGGAACATGTATAAGTCATGGATAAAAGCAATAGCAACATACTAAATGATCGGGTGCTAAGCTAATGGAATGGGTCATGTCAATCGATCATTCAACTAATGATGTGACCTTGTTAATCAAATAACAACTCCTTGTTCATGGTTAGGAAACATAACCATCTTTGATTAACAAGCTAGTCAAGTAGAGGCATACTAGTGACACTCTGTTTGTCTATATATTCACACATGTATTATGTTTCGGTTAATACAATTCTAGCATGAATAATAAACATTTATCATGATATGAGGAAATATATAATAACTTTATTATTGCCTCTAGGGCATATTTCCTTGATCTCCCACTTGCACTAGAGTCAATAATCTAGATCACATCACCATGTGATTAACATCTATAGTTCACATCATCATGTGATTAACACCCATAGTTCACATCGCCATGTGACCAACACCCAAAGGGTTTACTAGATTCATAATCTAGTTCACATCGCTATGTGATTAACACCCAAAGAGTACTAAGGTGTGATCATGTTTTGCTTTTGAGAGAGTCTTAGTCAACGGGTCTTTCACATTCAGATCCGTTATGTATTTTGCAATTTTCTATGTCTACAATGCTCGCACTAAGCTACTCTAGCTAATTGCTCCCACTTTCAATATGTATCTAGATCAAGACTTAGAGTCATCGGATCGGTGTCAAAACTTGCATCGACATAACCCTTTACTGACGAACCTTTTGTCACTTCCATAATCGAGAAACATATCCTTATTCCACTAAGGATAATTTTGACCATTGTCGATGATCTACTCCTAGATCACTATTGTACTCCTTGCCAAACTCGGTGCAGGGTATACAATAGATCCGGTACACAACATGGCATACTTTATAGAACCTATGGCCAAGGCATAGGGAATGACTTTCATTCTCTTTCTATCTTCTCGCCGTGGTCGGGTTTTGAGTCTTACTCAATTTCATACCTTGTAACACGTGCAAGAACTCTTTCTTTGACTGTTCCATTTTGAACTACTTCAAAATCTTGTCAAGGTATGTACTCATTGAAAAAACTTATCAAGCATCTTGATCTATCTTTATAGATCTTGATGCTCAATATGTAAGCAGCTTCACCGAGGTCTTTCTTTGAAAAACTTCTTTCAAACACTCCTTTATGCTTTGCAGAATAATTCTACATTATTTCCGATCTACAATATGTCATTCACATATACTTATCAGGAAATGTTTAGTGCTCCCACTCACTTTCTTGTAAATGCGGGCTTCTCCAAAAGTCTCATATAAACCCAAATGCTTTGATCACACTATCAAAGCGTTTATTCCAACTCGAGATGCTTGCACCAGTCCATAAATGGATCATTGGAGCTTGCACACTTTGTTAGCTCCTTTGGATCGATAAAACCTTCGGTTGCATCATATACAACTCTTCCTCCAGAAAACCATTCAGAATGCAGTTTTTACATCCATTTGCCAAATTTCATAAATTGTGGCAATTGCTAACATGATTCGGACAGACTTAAGCATCGCTACTGCTTGAGAAAATCTCATTGTAGTCAACATCTTGAACATTGTCAAAACCTTTTGCAACAAGTCGAGCTTTGAGATAGTAACACTACTATCAACGTCCGTCTTCCTCTTGAAGATCCATTTATTTTCTATGGTTTGCCGATCATCGGCAAATCCATCAAAGTCCATACTTTGTTCTCATACATGGATCATATCTCAGATTTCATGGCCTCAAACCATTTTGCGGAATCTGGGCTCATCATCGCTTCCTCATAGTTCGTAGGTTTGTCATGGTCAAGTAACACGACTTCCAGAACAGGATTACCGTACCACTCTGGTGCGAATCTCACTCTGTTTTACCTACGAGGTTCGGTAGTAACTTGATCTGAAGTTACATGATCATCATCATTTAACTTCCTCACTAATTGGTATAGTAGTCACAAGAACAGATTTCGTGATGAACTACTTTCAATAAGGGAACAGTCTGATTACCTCATCAAGTTCTACTTTCCTCCCACTCACTTCTTTCGAGAGAAACTCCTTCTCTAGAAAGGATCCATCTTAAACAACGAATATCTTGCCTTCGGATCTGTGATAGAAGGTGTACCCAACAATTTCCTTTGGGTATTCTATGAAGACGCACTTCTCCGATTTGGGTTTGAGCTTATCAGGATGAAACTTTTCACATAAGCATCGCAACTCCAAACTTTAAGAAATGACAACTTGGGTTTCTTGCTAAACCACAGTTCATATAGTGTCGTCTCAACGGATTTAGATGGTGCCCAATTTAACGTGAATGCAGTTGTCTCTAATGCATGATCCCAAAACGATATTGGTAGATCAGTAAGAAACATCATAGATTGTGCTATATCCAATAAAGTACGGTTATGGCGTTTGGACACACCATAACATTGTGGTGTTCCAGGTGGCGTGAGCTGTGAAACTATTCCACATTGTTTTAATTGAAGACCAAACTCGTAACTCAAATATTCGTCTCCGCGATCAAATCGTAGAAACCTTATTTTCTTGTCACGATGACTTTTCCACTTCACTCTGAAATTTTTGAACCTTTCAACTATTTCAGACTTATGTTTCATCAAGTAGATATACCCATATCTGCTCAAATCATCTGTGAAGGTCGAGAAAATAACGATACCGCCATGAGCCTTAACACTCATTGGATCGCATACATCAAGATGTATTATTTCCAATAAGTCGGTTGCTCGCTCCAATCGTTCGGAGAACGGAGTCTTAGTCATCTTGCCCATGAGGCATGGTTCTTAAGCATCAAGTGATTCATAATCAAGTGATTCCAAAATCCCATCAACATGGAGTTTCTTCATGCGCTTTACACCAATATGACATAAACGGCAAGTGCCACAAATAAGTTGCACTATCATTATTAACTTTGCATCTTTTGGTTTCAATATTATGAATATGTGTATCACTACGATCGAGATCCAATGAACCATTTTCATTGGGTGTGTAACCATATAAGGTTTTATTCATGTAAATGTAACAACAGTTTATTCTCTTACTTAAATGAATAACCGTATTGCAATAAACACGAACAAATCATATTCATGCTCAACGCAAACACCAAATAACATTTATTTAGGTTCAACACTAATCCCGAAAGTATAGGGAGTGTGCGATGATGATCATATCAATCTTGAAACTACTTTCAACACACATCGTCACTTCACCCTTAACTAGTTTTCGCTTATTACGCAACTCCTGCTTTGAGTTACTACTCTTAGCAACTGAACCATTACCAAATACCGGGGTTGCTATAAACACTAGTAAAGTACACATCAATAACATGTATATCAAATATACCTTTTGTTTACTTTGCCATCCTTCTTATCCACCAAATATTGAGGGCATTTCCGCCCAAAGTGACCATTTCCTTTGCAGTGTAAGCACTCAGTTTCAGGCTTTGGAGCTTCTTCGCGGGAGTGACAACTTGCTTGTCTTTCCACTTGAAGTTCCCTTTCTTTCCCTTTGCCCTTTTCTTGAAACTAGTGGTCTTGTCAATCATCAACACTTGATGCTCTTTCTTGATTTCTACATTCGTTGATTTCAACATCACGAAGAACTCGGGAATCATTTTCATCATCCCTTGCATACTATAGTTCATCACGAAGTTCTACTAACTTGGTGATGGTGACTAGAGAATTTCATCAATCACTATCTTATCTCGAAGATTAACTCCCACTTGATTCAAGCGATTGTAGTACCCAGACAATCTGTGCACATGCTCACTAGTTGAGCGATTCTCCTCCATCTTTTAGCTATAGAACTTGTTGAAGACTTCATATCTCTCAACTTGGGTATTTGCTTGGAATATTAACTTCAACTCCTGGAACATCTCATATGGTCCATGACGTTCAAAACGTCTTTGAAGTCCCGATTCTAAGCTGTTAAGCATGGTGCACTTAAACTATCAAGTAGTCATCATATTGAGCTAGCCAAACGTTCATAACGTTTGCATCCGCTCTGCAATAGGTCTGTCACCTAGCGGTGCATTAAGGACATAATTCTTACGTGCAGCAATGAGGATAAACCTCCGATCACGGATCGAATCCGCATCATTGCTACTAACATTTTCAACACAATTTCTCTAGGAACATATCAAAAACAAACATATGAAAGCAACAACGCGAGCTATTGATCTACAACATAATTTGTAAAATACTACCGGGACTAAGTTCATGATAAATTTAAGTTCAATTAATCATATTACTTAAGAACTCCCACTTAGGCAGACATCTCTCTAGTCATCTAAGTGATCACGCGATCCAAATCAACTAAACCATAACCGATCATCACGTGAGATGGAGTAGTTTTCAATGGTGAACATCTTATGTTGATCATATCTACTATATGATTCACACTCGACCTTTCGGTCTCCGTGTTCCGAGGCCATATCGCATATGCTAGGCTCGTCAAGTATAACTGAGTATTCTGCGTGTGCAAAACTGGCTTGCACCTGTTGTAGATGGACGAGAGCTTATCACACCCGATCATCACGTGGTGTCTGGGCACGACGAACTTTGGCAATGGTGCATACTCAGGGAGAACACTACTTGATAATTTTTAGTGAGAGATCATCTTAAAATGCTACCGTCAATCAAAGCAAGATAAGATGCATAAAAGATAAACATCACATGCAATCAATATAAGTGATATGATATGGCCATCATCTTCTTGTGCTTGTGATCTCCATCTCCTAAGCACCATCATGATCACCATCGTCACCGGCGTGACACCTTGATCTCCATCGTAGCATCGTTGTCGTTTACGCCATCTATTGCTTCTACGACTATCGCTACCGCTTAGTGATAAAGTAAAGCAATTACGTATGCTTGCATTTCATACAATAAAGCGACAACCATATGGCTCCTCGCCATTGCCGATAACTTAGGTTACAAAACATGATCATCTCATACAATAAAATATAACATCACGTCTTGGCCATATCACATCACAACATGCCCTGCAAAAACAAGTTAGACGTCCTCTACTTTGTTGTTGCAAATTTTACGTGGCTTCTACGGGCTGAAGCAAGAACCAATCTCACCTACGCATCAAAACCACAACGATAGTTTGTCAAATAGACTCGTTTTAACCTTCACAAGGACGGGCGTAGCCACACTCAGTTCAACTAATGTGAGAGAGATAGACACCCGCCGGTCACCTTTAAGCACGAGTGCTCAGAACGGTGAAACCAGTCTCGCGTAAGCGTCACGCGTAATGTCGGTCGGCCGCTTCATCTCACAATACCGCTGAACCAAAGTATGACATCTTTGGTAGGCGGTATGACTTATATCGTCCACAACTCACTTGTGTTCTACTCGTGCATATAACATCAACGCATAAAACCTGGCTCGGATGCCTTTGTTGGGGAACGTAGTAATTTCAAAAATTTCCCACGCACACGCAAGATCATGGTGATGGTATAGCAACGAGAAGGGAGTGTATCTTCATACCCTTGAAGATTGCTAAGCGAAGCGTTTATCAACGCGTTGATGTAGTCATACGTCTTCACGATCCGACCGATCCAAGTACCGAACGACGGCACCTCCGAGTTACGCACACGCTCAGCTCGATGACGTCCTCGCCTTCTCGATCCAAAGAAGACGGGCGAAGTAGTAGATGAGTTCGGACGACGACGGCGTGGTGGCGGTGTTGGTGAAGAACAATTTCGCGAGGCTTCGCCTAAGCACTACGAAAACTATGACGGAGGATAAACTAGAGGGGACGGGGTTGCGGCACATGGCTTGGTGTTTCTTGATGTGTCTTTGGTGCTAGCCCTACCCTCTATTTATATGTTGAGCCTTGGGGTGAAACTTGGAGTAAAAGCCTCCACAAAGTCGGTTTCACCCGAAGGCAAGAGTCCTTGTCGGACTCCAGGCCGACGCCAGGTTCGGCGTCTAGACCCGACGCCGAGGACCAAGCGTCGCCTCGACTCATAAAACTTCCTTTTGCGCTTTCCAAAACCTTGTGGGCTTTCCCTTTGGCCCAAATAACGTGTTCTCGCACCCAAACATTTCGAAACATCCGAACCCTTCCGAGATCAAACACTATTATCCCATATATCAAACTTTATCTCGGACCATTAGGAGTTCCTCTTCATGTCCATGATCTCATCCGGACTCGAACAACATTCGTTACCAACATGCATAACTCATATAATACTATATCGTCAACGAAGCGTTAAGCGTCACGGACCCTACGGTTCGAGAACTATGTAGACATGACCTAAAACCATTCTCGGTCAATAACCAATAGCGGGACCTGATGCCCATATTGGTTCCTACATATTCTACGAAGATCTTTATCGGTCAAACCGCATAACAACATACGCTTGTTCCTTTGTCATCGGTATGTTACTTGCCCGAGATTCGATCGTCGGTATCCAATACCTAGTTCAATCTCATTACCGCAAGTCTCTTTACTCGTTCCGTAATACATCATCTCACAACTAACTCATTAGTTGAAATGCTTGCAAGGCTTAAGTGATGTGCATTACCGAGAGGGCCCAGAGATACCTCTCCGACAATTGGAGTGACAAATCCTAATCTCAAATACGCCAACCCAACATCCGCCTTTGGAGACACTGTAGTACTCCTTTATAATCACCCGATTCGTTGTGACGTTTGGTAGTACCAAAGTGTTCCTCCGTAAACGGAGTTGCATAATCTCATAGTTATAGGAACATTTATAAGTCATGGATAAAAGCAATAGCAACATACTAAACGATCGGGTGCTAAGCTAATGGAATGGGTAATGTCAATCAGATCATTCAACTAATGATGTGACCTTGTTAATCAAATAACAACTCCTTGTTCATGGTTAGGAAACATAACCATCTTTGATTAACAAGCTAGTCAAGTAGAGGCATACTAGTGACACTCTGTTTGTCTATATATTTACACATGTATTATGTTTCCGGTTAATACAATTCTAGCATGAATAATAAACATTTATCATGATATGAGGAAATATATAATAACTTTATTATTGCCTCTAGGGCATATTTCCTTCAAGAGAGGTCCAAGGCGACGAGCTACTTCGGCTTACTGCAGCAATTCCTTGGGGCGGTGCCGCATATAAAGGAGATGAAGTGGTCGGCCTGCATCGAGGGCGCGCGGATGGCGCTTGCCCGTGTGAAAGCGCATTGTCCGGAGATGGACGCCAACGCTGTTGCCGCCCAGGGTTCGGATGAAAGCCGGCTCCCTGCCGAGCACTACTTCGGGGAAGTTATGCGTGGCGCTCGTGTAATAGAGTCGCAGTGCTCAAAAAATATCACGTTCAAATGAACGTATTAGCTTGTAAATTGATTATTATGTTATAACTGCTTTTTTATACTTATGCGCCCCAAGTAGTAAAACCTCTCTGTCTTGCCGCCACGATACTTTTGTATAACTTGAAAGATGGCGGTCTTGACTTCAGCCCCCACGCACAAGGTGCGGGCTGTTCGCAAAAATAGCGTTTTCACACTTTAATCCGACGCCTCGGTCTTGTTATAAGGAGGTGGTAGCGAGCTTAACGAGGCAATCCGGACTATAATGCTTTATCACTTTCACTTAGCGATTGGAGCTCGAGGGTGGGGCTACGATATAGCCCTGGTGGCATCGCCCTTCTCCGAGTCGAGGCGTATGTGCTCGACCGAAACGGTCCTTCGTCAGCGGAATTCTAAACATTCCGATAGTCGATCGAGTGGTTGACCAGTCTCTCGTCAGATCATGACAATCGGCGGCTTTCATCGAGGTGCTCGCCCAAATTAAGCGGGGCACAATCGCAGATAGTTCTCCTGGTGCGCGTTAGCCGATGATACTGAACGTAAAGGCAGCAAAACACGAGAGCCGGCAAACCCAACATTTGACCAAAGACATGATTTGGAGCTGATGCATATAATGCCTAACTCGAGACGCGAACACTCCCTAAGGTGTTCGGTCTTTATAATAATGGGCGTAACGATGCCCTAAGCGCCTAGTGTCCGTGCACGGCATGGTCTTCGACGCGCCGATGCCAAAGCGTCGAGCTCGCTTTGGCTATAGGAAGAAACCAAGGAGAATAACAACAAGAGACAAAGTAAAAAAGGTTTACGCAGGTCTTAATCTCAAAAGAATCCACAACGGGTCCCTTACCGCACGTCTGCGCTGGTCTCCGCTATGCCGTTATCTGGACGGGTATGCACGTTATTCATCGTAGAAAGAGAGGAACGTTTAGTTTTAGAAACAATTCGATGCGAAAAATATGTGAAAAATAAGAAATATAAATAATTAAAGCGGGTTTGTATGAACCCGCGGTTGTTTGTGCACGCAGCCCCCGTGAAGGGGTATGTGGCTAGGGCGCCCTAACTTTCGCCGAGGCCGGATTCGTTTATCCGAGTCCGGGTCTTTAAGTGACCCTCAGATCAAATGGGGCCACGCGACCGGCATCTTGAGTGTAAGAGACAGCAGAATGCGGTATGGCATTGAAGCGGACAAAAGCCTTTCGTCCCAAGAGTGCTTGATATTCACTTTTAAATGGGACGATGTGAAAAAACAATTTTTAGCGTCGAAAATTGTTGGCGATCTGAACACGACTTCTAGTAATATAGAGCCCATGCACTTGGCGAAGGGCTGGCGTCACTCCTTTGAAGGAAGTGCGGGGCGTGTCGGATTTTGGTAGGGTTCATCCCCATCCTACGGATTGTGTTTGAATATAGCAGTTTAAGTCCTCGCCGCCGTCCATTAGGACGTTAGTGAATTGTAATCCGCCTATTATGGGATTCAATATCGTGGAGTCCGCCCCGCATTTCAACGCTTCGAATAGTCTAGGTGGTCGAAAGTGATTGATTTTGATATCCAATCTCTACGGTGCCTTTCGGTTGGACCGCGAAGCTCTTTTTAGAAAGTGCCGCCTTTGTTTTTCTCAGATATCACATGAAGTGAGTTTATTGCTTTGACCCCTTGTGGGAAAGTCTTTTGTTTTCGGTGCTTTCTGGTGGGGTTTATCTTCTTCGCTGACGCGCCGAGCCCCTTGTGTTCGCATTTAGTCGGCCGGACTGTTTAAAACCCAACAATCCATGTGGGTGTGATTTGCGAGCCTTCCGGGTATCTTGTGGATTTGACATATCCGACCCAAAATCTTGTTTAAGTTGACATTCGTCCACCGTCATCCTTAAGAGGCTGTGTTTTATTATTGGGCCGCGAGCTTTTGAATCCGGCGTTGACTGCCGCGCTCTTTGGGCTTTTCTCTTTATTCCGTTTCCATCTCTTATCTCGGATGTACTTGGGTCGCTGGTGCTGCATCTTGCTAACCAGCTATCCTCGCCCGCACAGAAGCGGGTCATGAGGCTTGTTAGTGCGGACATTGTCCTCGGTTTCTCTTGACCGAGGTGCCTGGCGAGCCATTCGTCTCGGACATTGTGCTTGAAAGCTGCTAAGGCTTGGCGTCCGGACATCGACTATTTGGTTCTTTTTCGAAGGAACCTGTTCTGCACTTCGCTACCGACTCTCCGGCTGTTGAGTTATATGACTTAGATCATCTCAGATCCGGAGGACGGACATAAGTCCCTTGAAAATTTGCTCTAAACGCATCCTCGAGCTCTTCCCAACTTCAACAGTGTTTTCTGGGAGGCTTTTAAGCCAATGACGGGCTGGCCCTTTGAGCTTGAGGGTAGGTATTTTATGGCATGGAGATCGTCTCCTCCGCCATATGTATATGTAGTATATAATCTTCTATCCGCATCTGTGGTCCGTTGTTCCATCGTAGGCCTCTATGTTGATGGGTTTAAATCCTCTTTGGGAATTCATGGTCCAAAGACCTCATCGATGAAACATAGTGGGTGTGCGGCGCCCAGATTTGTGTGTGTCGCTATCATCGGACACTTGACGTGTTGCCTTGCTTCTTGGGGCCTTCTCCTTTGCCCGTAAATGGACTGGCTGGGCCATCTATCCCGCCAAGTTCGTTGGTGGATTTATGTGTGGCGCCATTGTCATAATTTGGCTTCGTCATCCGCCGTCTATCCAACCAGCGCCCCTTATTTTTGGGCGGTGGAGGTTCTATGGCCTCCTCGTCGGTCTCGTAGTAGACTTGCGCTCGGGTAGCTCTTTGATTGGTGGCCATTGCCGCATTTATTCTGCGGTTTTGAGCACTTTGCTCCATCTCATTCTGAGTGTGTCTTCCGCTGTATTGAGCCTCCGTTTTTCCTTCTTCAGGCTTCTTGCAGTACTAACGAGTCTTTTCCGAAGGTTCTTGCTTTCCGGCGGCGTGTCCGGTATGAGGTCATCCGGACTGTTACTTTCACCGGGCCTGGACTGATTATCTGACTCGTCATGTTCGGACGGTTGCTTATTTGCATGTTAAATGCGTCCACTTGTGAGCCCTGCCAGACAAGGGCTCCTTGGGAGAGTTGTTGTCGCCGAGGCGGGACTTAGGGCGGCGTGCGCCGCCGCTTTAATCATTTATCGGCGGGTCGCCTTCGCCACCGGCCGTGGATCCTCGTTATCGCTCTCCTTTGGGGTGTCCACCATATATATGTCATGTGACGAGGTAGTCCTCCCGTGCCTTATAGGCTCTGTTTCTTGTTCGTCTCGCATTGTCGTCTATTCCGCCAATGTCTTGAGTCATAGTCTAGCATGTCGGTTAGGTCGCCGACGTACGGCTACAAAGTGGGTGGTGGGTGGGCTCAATTTCTTCGTCGCTCAGCACCCCAACCATCCCGCCATAGTCCGCCAGACTCTCGATAGCGAGAGATGCTTTAGTGAATTCAGGATATCACCAAAAGGCGAGTATTGAAAGATGTCGCGCGGTGAATTCCATAACCGCGCCTAATCCGGATCGATTGGTAGGGCGCGGAGGTTCGAGTCCGCGAGGAGTCGGCGCCCGGAATCACGAAGTTTCGCAGGGACAAGATCGGTGTTCGGCTCCATCGCCGTGGATGTTGAAGCCCTGTATGGCGTCTATCCACCGCCTCGATCCGGGCGATCGGCTCGGGCTAATGGCGAAGCAGATCCGTGTCTACCAAGGCACCGCTCGCGGCAGAGCTAGATCATGCCCGTCGTTCTAAAGGCGGCACGCTGGCGTGGCTCGAGTCCGTCGAAGATCAAGTCTCCGCGACATCGGCCGTGAAGTTTAAGCTTCAAATCGACCGACGGCGGGCGTAGCTTAATCTGCTCCGGATGGCCAAGTGAATTGACCCGCAGGCGGCCGCCGAATCTGAATATCCGTCCGGGAGAAAAGTCTCGCATACGACAGCGTTGTTGGTTGAAGATGCCATCAAGCCTATCGGTGACGACACGGAGGAACTCTCAATGAAAGCACCAATGTCGGTGTCAAAACCGCGGATCTCGGGTAGGGGGTCCCGAATCGTGCGTCTAGGCGGATGGTAACAGGAGACGAGGGACACGATGTTTTACCTGTGTTCAGCCCTCTCGATGGAGGTAAAACCCTACGCCCCGCTTGATTAATATTGATGATATGGGTAGTACAAGAGTGGATCTACCACGAGATCAAGGAGGCTAAACCCTAGAAGCTAGCCTATGGTATGATTGTTGTAATGAATGTTGTCCTACGGACTAAAGCCCTCCGGTTTATATAGACACCGGAGGAGGCTAGGATTACACAGAGTCGGTTACAATGGTAGGAGATCTACATATCCATATTGCCAAGCTTGCCTTCCACGCCAAGGAAAGTCCCATCCGGACACGGGCCGGAGTCTTCAATCTTGTATCTTCGTAGTCTTGGAGTCCGGCGGATAATGATAGTCCGGCTGTCCGGACACCCCCTAGTCCAGGACTCCCTCACCAGGGGTGGCTTGGATGGGGACAGAAGTACGTCGTCGGGTCCTGGAAGCGGGAGTGAGCACAAGCTCGGACGGACACGAGATGTACCCAGGTTCAGGGCTCTCCGGAGAGATGAAACCCCTACTCCTGCTGTCGGGGAACGTAGTAATTCAAAAAAATTCCTACGATCACGCAGGATCTATCTAGGAGATGCATAGCAATGAGACATGAGAGTGTGTCCACGTACCCTCGTAGACCGAAAGCGGAAGCGTTTAGTAACGCAGTTGATGTAGTCGAACGTCTTCACGATCCAACCGATCCAAGTACCAAACGTACGGCACTTCCGTGTTCAGCACACGTTCAACACGATGACGTCCCTCATGCTCTTGATCCAATTGAGGACGAGGGAGAGTTCCGTCAGCACGATGGCGTGGCGACGATGATGATGATGTTACCGGCACAGGGTTTCGCCTAAGCACTACGACAATATGACCGAGGTGTTAAACTGTGGAGGGGGCACCGCACACGGCTAAGAGGTTGTTTGTTGTGATTTGGGGGTGCCCCTGCCTCCGTATATAAAGGAGGGAGGGAGGAGGCGGCCGGCCTAGAGGGGCGCGCCAAAGGGGGGAGTCCTGCTAGGACTCCTAGTCCTAATAGGAGTCCCCTTTCCTTTTCGGAGTAGGAGAAGGGGGAGGGAAAGAATGAGGGAGAAGCAAAGGGGGGGGGGCGCACCCCTCCCCTAGTACAATTCTATTTGGATAGGGGGGCACGCGCCACTTCCTGGCCGTCGACCTCCTCTTCCCACTATGGCCCATGAAGGCCCAATACTCTCCGGGGGGAGGGTGCTTCCGGTAACCTCCCGGTACTCCGGAAAATACCCGAATCACTCCGAAACCATTTCAGTGTCCGAATATAACCTTCCAATATATCAATCTTTATGTCTCAACCATTTTGAGACTCCTCGTCATGTCTGTGATCTCATCCGGGACTCCGAACAAACTTCGGTCATCAAATCACATAACTCATAATACAAATCGTCATCGAACGTTAAGCGTGCGGACCCGACGGGTTCGAGAACTATGTAGACATGATCGAGACACATCTTCGATCAATAACCAATAGTGGAACCTGGATGCTCATATTGGTTCCTACATATTCTACGAAGATCTTTATCGGTCAAACCGCACAACAACATACGTTGTTCCCTTTGTCATCGGTATGTTACTTGCCCGAGATTCGATCGTCGGTATCATCATACATAGTTCAATCTCACTACCGGCAAGTCTCTTTACTCGTTCTGTAATGCTTCATCCCATAACTAACTCATTAGTCATATTTCTTGCAAGGCTTATAGTGATGAGCATTACCGAGAGGGCCCATGGATACCTCTCCGAAACACAGAGTGACAAATCCTAATCTTGATCTATGCCAACCCAACAAATACCTTCGGAGACACCTATAGAGCATCTATATAATCACCCAGTTACGTTGTGACGTTTGATAGCACATAAGGTGTTCCTCCGGTATTCGGGAGTTGCATAATCTCATAGTCCGAGGAACATGTATAAGTCATGAAGAAAGCAGTAGCAATGAAACTGTAATGATCGTAATGCTAAGCTAACGGATGGGTCTTGTCCATCGCTTCATTCTCCTAATGATGTGATCCCGTTCATCAAATGACAACACATGTCTATGATTAGGAAACATAACCATCTTTGATTAACGATCTAGACAAGTAGAGGCATAGTAGGGACACTATGTATTGTCTTTGTATTCACACATGTACTAAGTTTCTGGTTAATAAAATTCTAGCATGAATAATAAACATTTATCATGATATAAGGAAATATAAATAACAACTTTATTATTGCCTCTAGGGCATATTTTCCTTCACCTGCTCTCCGGGGTCTCCGCATGATCACTATGTCACAAAGGGTACAAGGGTGCTCCTAGAGCTGCTTGGCTATAGGAGGAAGAAGGGCAAGGCTAGCTCCTGCTTCTCCCTAGCTGTGGGTGTGGTTGAATGAGGTTGGAACCCTTTGCATGGGTGAGGCCTGGGGGGTTTTATAGGCCAACCCCAATGGTAATGTGGTCGGGTGGTAGGTCCCGGCTGTTAGTGTCTATGGTGGCCGGGTTCTCTGCCGGCTGCTGGGGCCCGCCTCTGGTGGGCCCTGCCGGCTGCCAAGGAACCGACCGGCAGGTGGGGCCCGCCGCCTGCGGGCCCTATCAACGGCTCTTCATTGTAGCGTCTCCCGTGCTAACGGAGGCCGTGTCGGGTGCGCCATGGCTACTGATCTTGCGCCAAAGGGAGTCGTGATCGCTGGCGGCGCCATCAGAGCCATGCGTCTTGGGATTCGGGGAGGCATGGCGATCGTAGCCACGCTTGACTTGTCACTTGGTCGGGCTCAAATTTCAAGGGAGGGGGCGGGTCGCCTGCTAGAGGCCGACCCGTACCCTCGTCGCCTTCTGGAAGCACGCCGTTTTTTGGAGGCCGGCTACGGGGCACCAGCCGACTCTGGAAGCCGGCCGTGGGGCTTGTCGGCTTGAGGGGCTTGGCTTGTCCCGATGTCTTGAAATGTTGTTTAGTATGGATGAAGCTACCCGGGGTCTATCCCCCCGACACCGACTAGGTCGCCTCCACAAACGGCATCGTGCCCCGCGACCGTCTCAACTCCGACGGGCGGCGTGAATGGTGGGGCGTGCCCGGCCGCACCCTCGAGGTCGTCCTCGACCACATCAAGGTCGGCAACACGACGCGCCTCGAGTACCCGGCACCCCCGTCCTTCTCTCGCCGCTGCGGTAGTTCCTGGGCACCGCGGCGAATGGAGATAGCGACCTTCTCATCGCCAGGCTTCGACTCGCTTTCCTCCGGGTCACCGGCGCTCCATCTGTCTGCCGGAGCCGCAGAGACGCCGCTGGCGCCGGACCAGCGGCGCACCTCGCTATCAACGAAGCGGCGCCCTCCTCGTTTCCTCGCCCGTCTACCAAGATCGAAGCCGGATTGCTCCCGTGAAGAAGGAGCACGAGAGATGGCCGCCGCCGAGACCGCCCTCAAGTGGCGAGCGGACTACGCCCGCGAAAGTGTGGAGCGCCAAAGACCGCCTATGAGGAGATAAAAGCTCGGCGCCGTGGATGCGACAAGGGCGGCGTCGTTGTCCTCGACAGCGACAACGAGGACGCGCTCGGGCTGTCCAACCCTCCGCGCGTCGGCGACCCTGTTCAGGGTTGCAGCAGGGCGGCGGCGACGACGATGACGACGGCGATGACTACACCCGGTTCTACAGGCTCCTCGGCATATAGAAGGCGGGCGGCGACAACGGTCTAGTAGGGCTAGACGTACTTGTTTTTAAATCATCTTTTCTGTTTTTCGTACAAAATTGAATGAAATCGCCGAATTTGTGTCGTGTTTATGTCGATTGTGCCGATTTGGGGGCGACCTGGGAGCGGCGACTGGGAACACGTTCGCCCCCATGCCGAAATTAACGCCGGCTCAACCCTAGACGACGCTTTTTCGCCGTCCTGGGGGGCCGAATGGCTGGAGATGCTTTAAGATACAACTCCACTCTCTCTTGTTTACTTACAGGGCCACATCAACATTTTGCCTATGGTAGGGTGGTCAGAGCCAAGTAAGCCCTAAAGCGACATTTTTCTCTCCATCTATAGTGTTTGAAATACTATGTTTTCTTTTATATAAGGTTTGATACATTAGGAGAAAAGAAAACGCTGAAACGGTGATGCATATGTAAGAGAAAAACACCGCGGAGGGAATTCGGCCCAGATCTCAGATGTAAGAGAGATCCGACGGCGGTGGAGGTGGCCGATCCGGGTGCACGATTCGCTGCACCGACGCCTAGCGTTGCGGCATCGGTGCAGATCCACGGAACTCCGAACGACCGACGCGACGGACCCGTGGCGGGGCAGGTCCATCCTATTCCTACCAACCAACGCGCGCCGACCCGAGCGGAACCTCCCGCGCCCGGCGCGCGCGCACGGGCACGGCGCCCAAATTTCCGAACGCGAGCGCGCGCAACCCGGGACCGCCAGGCGCCAGGCCTTCCCCGCTCACGCCGCCCCGCCCCGCCCCAACCCTTTTCGCCTCCACCCCCACCCCCACAACCAGAGAGAGGGAGAGAGAGAGTCCCGTCCCGTCCCGTCCCACCCCACCCCACTCTCCTCGCGCGCCCCCCGCTCCGGAGGGCGATCTCGGGAGGAACGGCGGGCGTCCCGCGGCGAGGTCTGCGCCCCCAAACCCTACCCCTCCTCTCCGTCTCGCCACTGCATCTGTAGGTCTTGGCCCGGTAGCTACTACGCGGGAGGCTGGGGGGTGAGGCCACCGCCCCGCCATGTTTCCTGTCAGATTCGGCTTCCCCCCTCCCGGCGTAGAGCTGGAATCCCCGTTGATCCATCCTGACGATAGACTCGCCATTTCCAAGTTTTTTGTAGCGACTCTACTTTGTACTAAGGCGACGGAATGGAACCCTATTTCCCCGCTAAATCGTTGTCAACTCTGCGGAATTAACGCGCATTACGTCCTGTGTATTCTTTTGGGGGGCCAGAGCGGGAGGATTCCATCTCAGAAACCCTCGATCTCATCCAATTTTGCATCCATTGGCACTTAGCCGGCTTGATTTACGCTGAGTATTCAGTTAGCTCCTAGCCTCCGAGCACATGGGATTCCTTTTGCTTCCCATAGTCCTGTATAAGACGGCACAACCATTTTCATGATTCGCAAACTTTAGCCCTTTGTTTTGGCTCTAAAGTCTAAACCACGCTTATGTGCATTTACTCCCTTCTTTCTCAACACAGTATGAATACATCGCTCACATTGTATTTTGTTTCTGAATTGATCAATGCAGTTGTATTATACGGTTGTCCGCCGCGATTTTGCTGTTAATCTTGTCAAGTTGGTGGGTATCTGGAAGCCGCAATGACTGAAAACACCCAGGGCAGTGTCCGGCGGGCCTTTGGAGACCTGACAAATGTCTTTGGCAAGCGGCCAGCCTCATGCGATCTGGAGAAGAATGCAGGTGGAGTCAAGATTAGTCGGGTTGAAAAGGTTGCTGACCCTAGGAAAGAGTCTGATGAAAAGGCAAAGGCAAATGTTGGGGCATCAGGAAACCTTATTGAAGTTTTGGTCGATGGTATTGGCAAAGAGGATTTTGCAAGGACTTCAATTTTCCGTGGAGCAAAGGTTCAGCACATGGCTGCTCAGGCAGCTGGGCTACTATCCAAGGATGATGATGATGTGAGGAATCGTTGTGTATCATTGGATTCTTCTGGCCTCAACGACAAGGCGGAGTCTTCCTTGGAATCAGAGGGTGGCTGTGAAGGGGAAGATGATGAAGACACTGATAGTGAGTTGCTGCCATATGCCAGTGAGGCTAGTAAGATTGTAATTAATGATAAGACTAATGAGGGTGAATGTCTGACTCAAGAGGAGATGGTTGTATCACCAGGAAATCAGAATCCGCAGTCTTCATTTGACGCTACAGCTCGTGATGACATGACATGTACAAATGTCCAGCATCCTCAAATGGGGGTTGGTGGCTTGGAAAAATCATGTGCTACAAAGTCTTGCACTTGCTCTTTCTGTCTTAAGGGTATGTTTACATGAATTTCTTGCTTCCACATGTATTGTATGTGTCATTATGATGCCATGTGAACATACACCTTATCTCTTTGTTCCTGTCCGAACAGCTGCTTTTATGTGGACTGATCTCCATTATCAGGATGCAAGAAGCCGGCTTGGTGGTAATTCTCGGCATATTCAATTCACTCCCCCCCCTCTCTCTCTCTCTCTAAGCAGTACATGTAGTGTGGTTTCTTTCTTTGTTCACGATTGATCATTTTACTAATATTAATTCCATCTCTGTCAAACCTTTAGCATTGAAGAAGAGCATAAAGTTTGCTAGATCGCTAGAGGCAAAGAGGCAAGGAAATGAATTCAATGCAGACAGATACTCAAAAAGAGCTGCAGAGATGGGATTCGAACTATCTCAACAACAGAGATCACTCTTTCTTCATACTGAAAATGCCCTTGTTCGTGAATCTGCCCAGCTCGTAAGTTGTTTTACACCTACAATATCCCAACTTGGTCAAAATTATTCCGAAGGTGTATTGGTATCAATTTGTATGGTGTCACTGCGGTTAGTAGCGAATAGTTGTGATTATCACAGTTTACTCTCTGTGTAAATGCTGTTTGCTTGCACTGGTAAATTTTGAGGGACCATTTGTTTGTTAGTTTGCGGAGGATCAGTTATGAATTTAGCCCTGCTGTGGTACTCAGTAGTTTGGCCTTCAATTTATCATTACATTTTTGGACCAACACAAAAGGCAAATACTTTTGCCTCACAAAATATTTCATGACCAGCTCAACACCATAGTTATTCTAAAGATACTCTTGTACTCATTTAGTGCCTATCTAGGCATGTTAAGTAGGCAGTTGGTGTCATTTTTTTGCCACACATTAGACGGTGTATGTTACCACCTATCTTTTCATCTGTATTTGCTAAAACATAATTGCTAGGATTCTTCCAAGTTGATAATCTGTTGTGGCATACTAGTTGTAGAAACAACAGAGAAGTACATGGTGCCTCACACAATGTAGTCGCAACAATGGCCTCCACCATGACGGGCTTTGCCTATTTGGGCCAATTATTGACTCGGGTTCTTTTGGCTTCACGTTTTCCCTTTCACTTTATCTTTCTACTTGCCATTCTTTGACTCATTGACCATGATGATTTTGCCGGGTGGGACCCTGGGTAGAATTAGTTCTTCCTACTACACTACTTTGTGCTTCTTATCATGGCTTTTCTTAACTATTTTGACCCATAACCTTAGGAGTCAAAGCACCTGATGACCACATCTTTCATATGTTGTTTACTTGAAAAATCATTGAATCTTTTGAATAAGTAGTTTTTGAAAATGGAATTGTACAAGCAAACAGCCATTTGCACGAATTGTGTTCTCAGACATGGTGTTTGAATTTTTGCTTGCTCTAGCACTGGATTCTTTTTTTATGGACTCCAGGAGGAGCTTTGCTAGTGCATTAAGTATGGGCAAATTGCTACAAGCTTAGATTACAGTGAAAAGGCAAACTGATAGAAATCAAGAAAGGAAAATCCAGTGCTGAAGCAAGGGCTGTACATAAATAAACTGAGGACCAAATCTCTTGTGCCTCCTTTAGGGGGCTTAAATTCTCTAATCATCGTTGCTATCCCTGCCATGTCAGAGCTTTTGCGCTAAAAGGTTCTTCTGCGTCCCTCTTTCCATGTGTTTCAGACAACATATCAGTCAATCACAGGCTGTCTCTTCTGCTCCTTATTCACCTGTCCTTGAGTTATTTTGTTCCACCAGCCCTATTGATCTTGCTTGCATTGCACAATGTCATCTGAGGCCTTTCTGAAGCAAACTGTTGCCACACCTCCTTAGAAAGGGCCATTGCAGTGCAAGATGAGCAGGATATTGCGGACCTGATCATATAAGCAAACAACATGGGCCAATGCTGCCAAGATCGTGTGCAAAGTTTGTTCACTGTTCAATTCCTGTTCTGGAGCAGCAGCCATAGAAATTTTTTGACCTTGTTTTCCGCCTTGATCTTCCAAATCTTTGCCATGTGCTTCTGAGTAAGAGGAATAGAGCCCGAGCACTGCACTGTGTGCATATTTGGCAGAAGAGAACATATTTGGCTCGCATAACACTTCCAATGAACTGAGTCCCTAGAGGAATTCAGTCCCCTGTAGCTTGGTCCAAAGGTTGCAGAGCTTGTCGAGCCGAGCTTCAGAGGAGATCCTGTTCAAACCTATCATCATCTATTGTTTCAAAGTACTAGATTCTGAGTAGACATTTCTGTTAGACTTCTAGTTGTGGTCGCGCTAGGTCTGTTTACATCATTAAATTATGTAGCATAGCTCGATAATGTGAGTTAGTGCCCCTTGTGCCTTGCTAATATGTAGGAAAGGCCTTCAAAGTTAGTTGAATGTATTTAGAATCAACTATCGTCAGGCTGCGATGATCATTGTTCCTTTTGTCATTGAAAATCTCATGGCCCATTTGGTCTAGCTTTAGGGTTAGCATACAAAATATGAGCTAAAATATGCCGTTGCAAGCCCTGCTGAACTTTTTCCAGCCTATTTCATGGAAATTCAGTTTAAAATTGTGGTAGATTATGTAGCATTCACTACCTTGTCTGAAAGATGCTTGAAAGAAATTTTCTTCCCTGCTGAGAATTTGATAATCCTAGTCTTGATTGTGTGGTGACTTGTTATGCTATGACAGTGTACTTCTGTGATCAACTTTGTTCTTTTTGTCTGAAGACCAGTTCACTACTACTTCAACTATATATCTGCATATTCCCTTACTGTGTATTGGAGTATTTCATTGCTTGATTGGATTGTCAGTATATGATCATGTGCTCATATTCTTAAAATCCCTTTCTGTGCAGCATTCAGCTGTCGTCAAGTTAAAGGACTTGAGAGACAACTGCAAGAAAGATCTGAAGATCTGATCATCAATTCTTCGCCGGGAAGACGAGTCCTGCATGCACGGTTGTGCTCTGGTAAACTTGTTGCCCTGGGATGTAGTAGGATAAGCTGGATCTTTTTGAATCAAGATGTGTACGGTATTTGGTTGTCAACTAGCAAGTTAGGGGGTTCTCAAGTAGGAAATTCGGCCGTAGAGATTACTCCTAACTTAAAACATAGGCCAGCATCTTAGCCTCTGAAGATCAGCAGAGGAAATGCTTTTGTAAAAATCTTAGCGGGGAGTTGTGAACTGTAGGTTTGTGACAGGAGTCCTTTCAGTCGCTCAGTCGCACGTGGATGTGAGATAGAACCATTTTGTTTCCTGCTCTCCAAAGAGCCAAACGGGAAGTGCAAATAATGTCATTTGACTTGTTTTTCCATGCTTGCTGCTGGTGTTTCCACCGTTTCGTGCTGCATCCCGTGAGAACTGCATACATTTTTGGCTGCTGCTGTCGATGAATTGATTGCCCGATGTTTGTTCCCCCATTGTTAATTTTTGATATACCTGTGATAATTGATTGAAATATTGAGATGTGTAATCCTTTATTAGTGCCTTTGAGCCTGCAAGTGCCTTGTTGTTGCATCCTGTTTCTGACGTGGGAATTTGATAAAGAAGCAGTTCAGCTTTCCGGGGCATTTATTTATATTGTTTCTGCCGGCCTTCAATTAAGTAGGAACAAAATCATGAAGGGTGATGCCAAAGGGAGTGATCAATATGGGAATGGGCCGACCCGGCCCTGGCCTTGGATGTGGCTCTGTGGCCCCAAGGTCAATATATGAGGCCATGGGTCGGCCCATTTCATTATAAATTTGTGGCCTCGTTCCTATTGGGTATTCGATGCCGACCCAAAATCCAGCAAATTCACACTTGTGTTTACAAATGAATAGCTGGGCAGGCCAGCCTAAAGGAGGGACAAACAAAATTCTGAACCGTAGTATCGTACTACAATACTACCACCCATTAGTTAAATATACAGCTTTGGATGTGAGGTGTGTAGGTCCTATCTTGTCTTGCAGTAGGATGGTTATTCAGGCTGCGAAAGGTAAATCTCTAGTGCGTTCAGGCAAGCTAAGCAGATGAATAATTCTTGCGCATTCAGCTGGCTACTCACGTATTGGAGTATGCATATGTAAAGAAAACATGATTTAGGCAGGGCGACCAAGGCACCATTTTGCCGCTACATAGCTCCAGAATGGGTCTGACACGTCCGCCCATTGGGTCACATGGTCCCGGCTCTACTGACCCGTATATTATTTGAGGCCAACCCACTTGGCCCATTGGCCTTGACTTTTTGGGCCGGGTCAGTGACCCAGTGGGCCCACACGGCCCATTCCCATCTTGAGGGACTGATATACTGTTTGAGAAACCCGCAACCTAGCCCCCTCCCCTTCCCACTATGTCGTCCCTGCAACTTTGGGTGACTCAAGTGGCGGTGTTGCATCCCCCTCTTGCCTCCACCGGCCCACCCTCCTCCCTCCCTTGTCGCTGTTGCCAGTCGGTAGCGCAAAACACCTCGTGGTGACCGGCGGTGAGCCCCTTTTCCCATCAGCTCGTGGGTGGTAGGCACGGGGGTGACCTGGCTGGGCAGAGGCGTCGTGCTCACGCGAGCAGCGTGGTACTGGTCATTCATGGCGGCGGTGTGCTCGTCGGATCGCAACGCGACAACCTTGCCGGTGGTTTTTTTTTTGACAAAAAACAGTAAGGGAGTTGCCTTACTGCATATATATTACTTATAAGACAAGATTACGTGTACAGAGTCATTTTACCGAGGGGGTGCCCTGGGTGTAAAGCAAAGTTACAAAAGGGAAAATCAGTGGATCAGTTGGGATCTTGCGGGGGCAAAGTGTTTAGAAGGACAGTGATGAACTGCCTTTTTTTCTCATAGGCTCTATGAAGCAAGTCAGATAGGTCTTTGATCAAGCGTACTTTCCAGGCTTTAAAAGTGGGGATTACTCCTCGAAAATAGTGCCTGTTGCGTTCCTTCCAGAGGTTCCAGGCAGCCACTAGAAATATGTCCATAAACATGGGTCTCCCCAGGCATCTTTAGCCTCCTGGATGAGATGCAATCTGTGATTGTGATCTGTCCAGTCAATCCCTAGATACTACCAACAATTTTTGCTAAACGTGCAATGAAAGAATAGGTGTTCTACCGTTTCTTCAACAGGCAGGTTGCATAATAGGCTGTCTAGGTTATCTCCGATGTTGAAATGTCTTCTTTTGAGCATATTTCTGGTGCTTAGTCGATCTGACAGGAGCAGCCAGCCAAAAGTCTTGATCCTCGGGATGCAGCTAGTTTTCCAGAACCAGTTGAACAAGGCATGTACCTGGATTTCCCTGTGGTAGAACATGTAATATGCTTTGGCGGTGTACTCAACCTTCCCCCATATGTACGTCCAAATATCGTGTTCATCGTTCAAGAGGTTGGTGTTGGCCACTACAGATTGCATCTGTCTGGCCTCTCCATGGGCTTGAGAAGAGAGGGGTAAGTGGAAGGCCTCTATGAGGTTAGAGGAGCTGAGGAATCGTCTGACTGAGGCATCCTCATCATTGGCATAGGAGTAAACACGTGGGTATTTGTCAGAGAGAATGTTATCCAGCCATAAATCTTTCCAGTAAAGTGCTTTGGCGGTGTACTCAACCTTCCCCCATATGTACGTCCAAATATCGTGTTCATTGTTCAAGAGGTTGGTGTTGGCCACTGCAGATTGCATCTGTCTGGACTCTCCATGGGCTTGAGAAGAGAGGGGTAAGTGGAAGGCCTCTATGAGGTTAGAGGAGCTGAGGAATCGTCTGACTGAGGCATCCTCATCATTGGCATAGGAGTAAACACGTGGGTATTTGTCAGAGCCAGCCATAAATCTTTCCAGTAAAGTGCTGTCGTGCCACATTTTTATCTCAACCTTGGACACCCCTTGGAAGTTAGAGCTGAGCTGCATTATATCTCTCCACCAGGCAGAGCCACAAGGGTCAGTGGCATGAGGGACCGATGAGTTATAATGTGTATTCCAAATGAGGGTGACCCATGGGATATCCATATGATTGTAAAACTTATGGAGAAATTCCATTAGAAGGGCCTCATTTTGTACTCTCAGATTAATAACCCCCAAGCCCCTGCAATTTTTGGGGCGGCAAACTATATCCCAAGCCGCAAGCGATGTGCATCTGTCTCCCATTTCAGTTTTTTTGATCCATAAACAATGTCTTCTGATTTTATCAAGGTGTTCCAGGATTTTCGGGTTGATCTTGATGGCGCACATCACATAGGTGATTAAGGATGTGACTATGAGTTAAGTAGCGATAGTTTCCCGGCGTAAGACATAATGGACATGGTGGCAGTAATTCTTCTTTCAGTCTTGCAAACCAGCGGCATTAGATCCTGCACAGTCGGTCTGGTGAGTTTGAGTAGTAGACCTAAATAAGTGAAGGGCATCCCAGCCACCATGCCTCCAAACACGTTAGCCACTTCCTGGCAGAGATTATTTGAAGTATTGATTGGGATAATCCTGGACTTTTGGAAGTTGATCTTTAGGCCGATCGACACCGCATAATCTTCAAGTATGTTTTTCATTACACGGGCTTGCACAAGACACGCGGGCATGACAATGATCGTGTCATCCGCATACTGGATTACCTGATAGTCTAGGTTTCCTCTTGGTGGTATTGGGTGTGTAATAAAGTTACGGTTGCATGCGTCGTTTATGGCAGCGTGAAGGAGTTCATCTGCTAAGACAAAAATCAGTGGCTAAGACAAAAATCAGTGGCGACAACGGATCACCTTGTCTGACCCCACTACGAAGTGGAATTGTCGCCTTGGAACACCGTTGAGGAGGACCGAATGTTTTCCAGATCCAAAGATGGATCGAATCCACCCTAACCATTTATCATTGAAACCCATATGTTTCATGATTTGTATCATCGCTTCGTGTTGCACCGTCAAAGGCTTTGGCGAAATCCAGCTTAAGAAGGACAATTTCCCGTTTGGAGCTATGGCACTGATGTATGAACTCGAAAGCCCACGCAATGCAGTCTTGAATGGATCTTCTCTTCAGGAAACCGTATTGATTTTTGTGCACTAACCGAAGAATGACTCACTGTAATCTGTTAGCCAATAATTTGGTGATTAATCTCAGACAACAGTTGAGTAGTGTTTTCGGTCTGTAATCATTCACATATTCAGGTGCATTGGTCTTTGAGATGAGAGTGATATATCCATAGTTGAGATTTTCCAAACTGATTTTGCCCTCATGGAATTCCCGACATAGGTTATAAAAGTCTTGTTTGATTATAGGCCAACAAGCTTTGAGAAAGGATCCATTGAATCCATCGGCCCCAGGTGCGCAGTCGGCTGGCATGTCCTTAATAACTTCATCAATCTCTTTCTCAGTAAAGGGCAGTGTGAGCTCATCAAGTTGAGTGGTAGGTTGTATTAGACCAGACAAATCAAATCTCATGGTGGAAGGTGCAGCGCTGCCCATTCTCTGTTTGAAGGAGCTAAAGATGATAGATTCTTTGCCTGCATGATCTTCAATCATAGAACCATCATCGGATTTAAGAGTGGCAATACAGTATTCGCGATAACGCTCGGTGGCTATCGATTGGAAAAACTTGGTGTTTTCGTCCTCGAATTTGATCCAGCGAATGGTGCACCTCTTTTTCCAGTACTGTTTCTGATATTGAAGAAGGCGTATGAGGTGAGTCTTTAAAATTTTCCTGTAGTTTGACTCAGGGGTGGTGAGTAGTCTCAATTCTTCAATAGAGTCAATTCTGGATATGGCATTATTGGTGTTCTGAATAGTAATCGAGAGTCGAGAGATGCTTTTGCTCCAAACCGTTAGGGCTTGTCTGACCAATTTGAGTTTTTGGCACAAAATTGAGGCAGCATTATGGTCTTTTTTGTATCTGATGGGTTTGCTCCAAGATTCTCGAACCACATCCATAAAACCGGGATGAGCCAGCCAGTAAGGTTGAAATCTAAATAACTTGCATTTGGGTATATTTGTTTGAATGATAACATTGCACAACGTGTGATCTGAGGTAGGTCTGCCAAGGAGTTTAACCAGGGTATTAGGGAATTGTGAAGTCCAATTGAGTGAGGTAAAGAACCAATCTAATTGTTCCAACGATGGATCTTGCTGCATGTTACTCCATGTAAATTGCCTGCGTTTAATGGGTATTTCTATAAGTTGCTGCTCATGAATAAAATCATTCAAAGTGAGCATATCGGTAGCGTCACCCCCAGGTTTGTTACGGTTGTCCGGTGAACGTATATAATTGAAGTCACCCAAGAGAAGCTAGTCTTGGTTATTTGAGATGTCAATGTCAAACAATCAATCAGTGAAACATTGGCGATCTCCCCCTCTACACGGACCATAGATGTTCAGGAGGGACCAAGTATGTTTTGAAGTTCTAGTAGTGAAGGTAATGCCCAATGCAAATGATTCAGAGACAAAAACAAAACCATCAAAATAAGCGCTGTTGCAAATAGTGAGAATGCCCCCAAACGCACCATCAGAGGGGGTAATGCGTACTTATCAAAACATCAAGGACAAATAGAATTAACTAACGCAAGATCAATTTCAGGCATTTTGGTTTCACGAAGACAAATAATTGCACATCCACTAGATGTGATAGCATTCGAAAGCGCCAGATGTTTCTTGCTCGACTTCAGACCGCGTACATTCCAACACAAAATATTCCAGTTTTGATAAAGTACCAAGAAATAGTAAATAGAAGGAGATAATAACGACTAGTTAAGCCGAGGATGAAGATCCACTGTCTTCAGCCAACAGAGCAGACGAGCTAAGTTCTTCTTCAGGCACCGCACAGAGACGAATCCCTTCAGCTTGCATGGCAGCCACTGAGGTTGGCGGAGGAGCTTCATTGTGGATAAGCAGGTTCTGGGAGGGGGCAATGCTTGAGCTTGGGGCCGCAGGTGTGGTGCAAGAGTGCACTTTTGACTTGTAGGGGCGACTGTCAGTAGGTAGGGAGGTTCTGAACCCATCATATTTGTTGGCTCTGGAGCTGCGTCGAAGAAGAGTGGAGTCAATAGGAGCAAGAATCCTTCCACGGCGTCCACGAGCAACCTGTTGGGAGTTGCCAATCCCTTCAAAAATGCTCTCATCAGAGGTCACACTTTTGTCATTGTAAGCTGCTTCAGAGAGTGGCAGTGTTGGTTCAGCAGTCTCATTCAGAGAGATAGTGCCCATCAGGTTAAGAGCTGGGCCAGCTTCAGAGATTTCCTCAATCACCAAGGAAGGAGAAGATGTGACGACCCTTGTAGCATCAGGTAGAGTGGGGCAAACAAACTGTAGTCCATCTGGAGTTAGGGAGATATCCACCACAACGTGTAAGTTCTCTTGCCGAGTGCCATATCCACCAATCCAAGGACCAACAGAAGCCAACATTGGGCACAGAGCAGAGTATAAGAGAGAGTTCAGTTGCTGCCGAGGAATCGGGTCAGTGAGCAGCATTGTGAGAATTTCTTCACCTTGTGATGAAAGACCGAACTGAATACCCTGCCTATGCACATCCAGTGTGACAGTTAAAGTTTCAAAGGTTGGAGCAGAGATCCTTTGGGCCTGGGCAGCAGACTCAGCAATAATCACAGTCATGCTTGTTTTAGCAGGGGCTGGATCACTAGACAAAGTAGCATCAGAATCAGTAATCACATCATTCCATGCTTCATGTGCATTGTCAGAGACATTATTTTCCGGTAGGATACCATCTTGGACAGTTAACCCCTGTGCAGCCAGCCATGCTTGAAAATTAACAAGATATGGGGGCATTGCAGGTGCTGGATTTGCAGGCCATGGTTCCCAAACAACTTGAACATGTTCCAAATCCTCATTGAAAACACTGACCTCATCATTCACCTCAGCTCGCGGTGGTGCACCAGTCCGCACGAGCCAATCATGCACCTGCTATTGATAAAGCTGTTCTGCAGTGAGATTAGGTCCAAAGTGCGGGTGTGGGTTTCCATCAGGGGGTGGTTGATCTTCACCAGCCGGCGGAACTTCTGGGAGCATAGCATTCCACTTGTTGCCGCGCAGTATAGTAACCTGCACAGTCCAGGACTCACAAGCACCACCAAGCTGGCGCACCACAAAACTCTTAGGAACTAGCCTCAAATGTATGACTCGAGCACGGAGCAACACAAATCTACGGTCTTGACGAGGATGATACCAAGAAATTAGCGAACCATAACCCCACAGTGACTTGTTGATGTAATATTCAGTCTGATAGTCATAGGGGAAACCAAAATACATCAGCCAAACCTCTGGCCCAAAGGTAGTAACTCTCTGGTTCATGGCAGCATTGTGAAGAACAAATGTGATAAGGAGATCTTCATCCTCAAGTTCTATGGAGGTATTGACAGCAGAATCACGGATAAAAGAGTCTACAAACCGAAGATCCCAATGCCAAAAGGATGGTCGCTAGATTCAGTTGTAAAGAGTTGAAGTTCATGAAGCAGACCTCCGACAGTGTTTCTGATTTCCGCTCGGGGATGAAGAGGAATGTGGTGACTGGCTTCAGCAATCGCCAAGAAGTCGTGGTTCAGCGATGGAATCGGATGCACCACCATGCCGCTGCAGACCAATCTATCCGCCGGCCCTGGCTCGACAGCTAAACCAGGTGGGAGGAAAGGGATGGGATTGAGGGTATAGTTCTCCATGGATGGAGAGCTCTGGTTGGGTGGCGGTGGTGGTGGGAGTGAGCTACAATGGTATCCCGCGGCGGGGACTTTTGGGAAATCGAGGCACAATGTGTAGCATTAGGGGTATAGTGGGAAGTAGCAGATTTTTTGGGCACCCATTTCCATTTTAGCTCCCTTAATCGCTTGAGACACGCGTGCTCCTTGTGGCCATAAAATCCGCAACCTGAACAGCGCACTGTTTTTAAAGGAAATCGGTTTTTGGAGGGCTTGGGTTGATAGGCTATTGACACAGATTGGTTGTTGGTACTAGACCCAATATCATCAAATTGGGCCAAATCAAGGTCAGTCCTTTTGGAAAGCATTGGGCAGTCAATTACCTTATGACCAAGAGCAGAGTAATTGAGGCAAATAATCCTTGCCTGGCAAAAAATTCTTGAATGGCCCCACTATAAACATTTAGCGCAAAGGGCCGTCCAATTGGAAGATAATTCCATAATCTCCGATTCATCATATTGGTCCTGGGCCAGATCTGCTTTGTGTTGGGTTTTTAGAACAGGCGGCCAATGAGGCGGTGCATATTTGAGAGCCGACTTCAAAAAACATAGAGGTGGCGATGGGTATGGAGCATCAATCACGCAATTAAATGCACCTAATTTAAGGTACTTAACTGGAGCATTATTAAGTGATGGTCCTGAAAATCCCGGCAAAGTAGTGGGTGCAATAGAATTGGCCTCCATGGTATTAATATCATTATTAATCAGAGAAAATGAGGCCATGGTCAGGGGGACATGTAACTGCCGTTGAACGCTCCAAAATTTGAACAGATGATGAGGTTGAAGCGTCAGCAAAGTTCTTGTTCTGGAAATCCATGGATGACAAAGGAACTAGATCAAATTTGCTCAATTCCTTGCTAGCTGCAGGGTCTTTGCATGCATTTTTGGCGAGGAAAGATGTGTCAATCCGAATAGCCCTCGGGTTACGTGCCTCAACTAGGTCAAGAACCTCATCCGCATGCCATTGAGAATCAAAACGATGAATACCAGAGAAACGACCATTGAAAAGATGGAAGTGGCAGACGAAATCCAGCCAAATACGATCTTTGAGACCATGAATAAAATGACCCACTTTGTTCCCCGCCACAGAAAACCGAAATGATCGAGCACTGATTTGTAGCACTTTGAAACCTTTAGGATGCCCACCAATACAACATTGCAAGGCCACCCCAACAGATTCTTCCGAGAGGGGGAAGGAGGCAGAAGAGAAGGAAACTACCAATAAAAATTCCTTGGTCTTCTGGGAGGGTGAGGAGTGAACCGTTTCACCAAAACGTCTACGCACCTGATCCGCGACCGCAAGGCTGGGGTTGAAGTCCCAATGAAGAAGACCATCCATCATAGGGGAATCCTAGCTAACTCCATTGGAGGCGTGGTGGGTGGAGATGGATGGGAGGAGGAGAGCCATTGAGAGTTCTTGACAACTTGCCGGTTGTTGTTGGCGGCGCGACGACTACATGTGGCCTGGTCACGGATTTGACACAAGGCAGTGCTCAATGGACGCCGGTGCCTCGATATGCATGCCTACGGGTGTGTGGCGGCGGGGTTGGGTTCGGGCGGTCCTCATGGCCGCGACGCGGACTCAGGCGTTGGCGTGCTTGGAGTGGCAATCTAGTGCTCCGCCGCGCGACTCCTTCCGGTAGTGTGCTCATGCCTAGTTGGTAGCCGAGGATGTGCTAGATTAGAGCATTGTTAATAGTATAGCCGGCTGCTAGCTACAAATTTTTGCCATGCCATCTATAATTAATCTTATAGCCAACACGTATAATAGTTAGCTATATATATATATATATATATATATATATATATATATATATATATATATATATATATATATACTACTATGAAGTGGCAGAGATTCAACGCGATTTGAGAGGGGGCCAAATACGTATTAAAGTTTGCCCACATATTATTAAATATTACTATATGTTCATACAAAGAAATAAATTGGGGGGGGGGGCATTGCCCCCTTTGGCCCTCACTAAGCTTCGCCACTGTTAATATACAACCCATTTCTCCTCTCTCCTTCAACTTGGCAAAAATATATTATTTAAATTCTTATAGCATGTTTACATCACCTTATTGTACTCGCTCTTACGGCTGGGTTGTGGTGGACCTCGTGGGCTATACTAGATCTATCTTGTCAAAGCCTACTACGTTGGCGACCCATCTTCCAAAGCTGCCCCAACGACTATGCTTGCCGGCCCTAATGATTCCTCTCCGTCCGCTGGAGCTTGATCCATACGGGATTTGGCGCCCATGTCTTGGTTCCCTGGCACGTGGATCGACTTCATGGTGGTCGGTCCTGGCTGTGGCTATGGTTTTCCCAGCCTTGCGCTGTTCGTCTCTACATGTGTGCTTCGACGGCCTGGTGTTTGAGCGCTGGTGGAATGTCTATCTTCGAAGCCGGGGTGGCGGCCCTGGGTGGTGAGGCTTCTTGGGATGGCTCTTCGGCAAGCGACGTTGTGGCAGGTGTTGGTGGTTTGCTTCGGTGAAATAACAGGCGGTGCCCCCATGTTTGGTTTTGGTAATTAATGTCAATCTCTATGGACTAATGGTTGCCTTGAGTCATATTTGAAGGATTTGTCCATAGGTTTTTCTTGGAATCCACTTGTTGGTTTGAAGGAGAGTTTGTGATGACCAAGGTGCTATTCAAGGAATTACCTAAAGATTGGTCATGTGAGAGGCTGATCAAGACTAAGTCAAAGAGTGAATCAAGTTGATCTACACACAAAGCATAGAAGATGTACCGATAGGGATCAAGTGATCCCATGGTATGATAAGCATTGTCAATTATGCTTTGTGTACTAACCCATGTTCTTCGTGGGAGTTCTTTGTGGGGTTAGGTTGCAGTGTGCACGTTCAAGTGATGCATCACGAAGAGATCAAGTGCTTGAAGATTGCCGTCCATTGTGGTGACAATGGACTTGTGAAGATGTGCCGAACAGTGGCTCACGCATAGTGGAGTATGGGGGAGCAATCTACTAGTCTTCACCGAGCCAACGCAATCAAGAAAGGTGGTCCAACTTGAGGAAGTCAAGATCGTCTACATCTAGATCAAGTGGACTTTGTGCAAGGCAAAGGTTTGGCTTTGATAGGTTCTCTATTTTACCGGTCTCATGGTTGTAGTTGGAAGACCGGGTTATAGGATCGATTGCCGTACTATCAAGGGGGGCTCTCAAGTGAGTAGCTTGATCGTATCGTTCGTAGAGAGCACAAACCATTGCATGCTTGCATAATCTTTCTTGGTTCTTGTTTGGTTTTCTCCTTGTGAGATTTGGAGCTTATGGTCATCTTCTTGACAAGCTGGAGTTCATCGAAAACGGAGTTCACATGCTTCTTCTATTGCGTTTTCGGTGTTGGAGGTTTTACCGGTCTTATTCAAGGAAGGGTCATCACCATTTTCTTATGGGCCTTTTCTAATTTACTTCTTATTGTTATTTCTATCAATATTGTGTTAGCCCTTGTCTCTAGCTTTCCAACAAACTGTTTTGTTGAATTCAGAGCCCGTTTGGAGAAGTTGTGTCAGTTTTGGTGTCCTTAAAAAGGCTGCAGCGGTACTGCCGCTCATGGGAGCAGTACTACCACTTGGAGGGGATGTAATTTTTTACTACCGCTCTTGGGAGCGGTGCTACCGCGGCTACTTCCGTGGCTACTTTCACTCCAGACCAAAAACTCGTCATAAGTCCAGAGGTGGGAGGCATGGATGTATTTTTTTAGTACCGCTCGCAAGCAGTAGTACCGCTACCCTTAGCAGTAGTACCGCTACCCCTAGCGGTAGTACCGTGAGGATGAGCGGTAGTACCGCTCCAGCGATTCTACTGGCCTTTTGCCTCCTCGCTGTTATTTTTCAAAGGGCTTCCACCGCCCTAGCGATAGTACCGCTCCCATGAGCGGTAGTACCGCTCTGTGCGGGCTGTGAGCATAACGGTTGGATTTTGAAGGAAATATGCCCTAGAGGCAATAATAAAGTTATTATTTATTTCCTCATATCATGATAAATGTTTATTATTCATGCTAGAATTGTATTAACCGGAAACATAATACATGTGTGAATATATAGACAAACAGAGTGTCACTAGTATGCCTCTACTTGACTAGCTTGTTAATCAAAGATGGTTATGTTTCCTAACCATGAACAAGGAGTTGTTATTTGATTAACAAGGTCACATCATTAGTTGAATGATCTGATTGACATGACCCATTCCGTTAGCTTAGCACACGATCGTTTAGTATGTTGCTATTGCTTGCTTCATGACTTATACATGTTCCTATGACTATGAGATTATGCAACTCCGTTTACGGAGGAACACTTTGTGTGCTACCAAACGTCACAAGGTAATGGCGGGTGATTATAAAGGTGCTCTCTGGTGTCTCGAAGGTACTTGTTGAGTTGGCGATTTCGAGATTAGGATTTGTCACTCCGAATGCTCGGAGAGGTATCTCTGGGCCCTCCGGTAATACACATCACTTAAGCCTTGCAAGCATTTCAACTAATGAGTTAGTTGTGAGATGATGTATTACGGAACGAGTAAAGAGACTTGCCGGTAACGAGATTGAACTAGGTATTGGATACCGACGATTGAATCTCGGGCAAGTAACATACCGATGACAAAGGGAACAACATATGTTGTTATGCGGTTTGATCGATAAAGATCTTCATAGAATATGTAGGAACCAATATGGGCATCCAGGCCCCGCTATTGGTTATTGACCGGAAACATGTCTCGGTCATGTCTACATTATTCTCGAACCGTAGGGTCCGCACGCTTAAGGTTTCGATGATGGTTATATTATGAGTTTATGTATTTTGATGTACGAAGGTTGTTCGAGTCCGGATATGATCACGGACATGACGAGGAGTCTCAAATGGTCGAGACATAAAGATTGATATATTGGACGGATATATTTGGACACGGAAAGGTTCCGGAGAAGTTTGGAGCTCCGGAGGTTACCGAACCCCGAGAGGTATATGGGCCTTATTGGGCCCATGTAGGAGGAAGAGAGAAGGAGCAAGGGAAGGCGCCCCCAAGCCCAATCCGACTGGGGAGGGGGCGGCCCCCTTCCTTTCTCCTTCCCCCTCTTCCTTCCTACTACTAGTACTACTTCCTAATACTAGTACTCCTTCCTTCCCTCCAAATAAGATAAGGAAGAGAGAGGGAAACCTACTTGGAGTAGGTTTCCCCCTCCCTATGGCGCGCCCCTCTTGAGGCCGGCCACCTCCTCCCTCCCTCCTTTATATACGGGGGTAGGGGGGCACCCTAGGACACACAAGTTGATCATTGATCGTTCCTTAGCCGTGTGCGGTGCCCCCCTCCACGATATTACACCTCGATCATATTGTAGCGGTGCTTAGGCGAAGCCTGCGACAGAGAACATCAAGATCGCCACCACGCCGTCAGGTCGACGGAACTCCCCTCGGAGCCTCTCTTGGATTGGAGATCGAGGGTGCGTCATCGAGCTGTACGCGTGTCAAGAACTCGGAGGTGCCGGAGTAACGGTGCTTGGATCGGTTGGACCGGGAGGACGTACGACTACTTCCTCTACGTTGCATCAATGCTTCCACTTCGGTCTACGAGGGTACGTAGACAACACTCTCCCCTCTCGTTGCTATGCATCACCATGATCTTGCGTGTGCGTAGGAATTTTTTTGAAATTACTACGTTCCCCAACAGTGGTATCAGAGCCAGGTTTTTATGGTTTGATGTTATATGCACGAGTAGAACACAAGTGAGTTGTGGGCGATATAAGTCATCGCTTACCAAAGATGTCATACTTTGGTTCGGCGGTATTGTTGGATGAAGCGGCCGGACCGACATTACGCCAGACGCTTACGCGAGACTGGTTTTACCGCCGTGCTTTGCACACGGTGACTAGCGGTGTCGGTTTCTCCAACTTTAGTTGAATCGAGTGTGGCTACGCCGGTCCTTGCGAAGGTTAAAACAGCATCAACTTGACAAACTATCGCTGTGGTTTTGATCGTAGGTGAGATTGGTTCTTGCTTAAGCCCGTAGCAGCCACGTAAAACTTGCAACAACAAAGTAGAGGACGCCTAACTTGTTTTGCAGGGCATGTTGTGATGTGATATGGCCAAGACATGATGCTATATTTTATTGTATGAGATGATCATGTTTTGTAACCGGTTATCGGCAATCGGCAGGAGCCATATGGTTGTCGCTTATTGTATGAAATGCAACGCTCTGTAATTGCTTTACTTTATCACTAAGCGGTAGCGATAGTCGAGAAGCAATAGATGGCGAAACGACAACGATGCTACGATGGAGATCAAGGTGTCACGCCGGTGACGATGGTGATCATGATGGTGCTTGGAGATGGAGATCACAATCACAAGAAGATGATGGCCATATCATATCACTTATATTGATTGCATGTGATGTTTATCCTTTATGCATCTTATCTTGCTTTGATTGACGGTAGCATTTTAAGATGATCTCTCACTAAAATTATCAAGTAGTGTTCTCCCGAGTATGCACCGTTGCCAAAGTTCGTCGTGCCTGCACACCACGTGATGATCGGGTGTGATAAGCTCTCACGTCCATCTACAACGGGTGCAAGCCAGTTTTGCACACGCAGAATACTCGAGTTAAACTTGACGAGCCTAGCATATGCAGATATGGCCTCGAACACGGAGAGCTTAAAGGTCGAGCGTGAATCATATAGTAGATATGATCAACATAAGATGTTCACCATTGAAAACTACTCCATCTCACGTGATGATCGGTTATGGTTTAGTTGATTTGGATCACGTGATCACTTAGATGACTAGAGAGATGTCATCTAAGTGGGAGTTCTTAAGTAATATGATTAATTGAACTAAAATTTATCATGAACTTAGTACCGATAGTATCTTGCTTGTCTATGTTGTTTGTAGATAGATGGCCCGTCTTTGTTGTTCCGTTGAATTTTAATGCGTTCCTTGAGAAAGCTAAGTTGAAAGATGATGGTAGCAACTACGCGGATCGGGTCCGTAATTTGAAGATTATCCTCATTGTCTGCACGAAAAATTACGCCCCGAAGCACCGCTGGTGCCGAACTGCCGCCGATGCTAACCGACGACGTTAAGAACGTCTCGCGAGCAAAGTCGATGACTACTCGATAGTTCAATGTGCCATGCTTTACGGCATAGAACCGGGACTTCAACGACGTTTTGAACGTCATGGAGCATATGAGATGTTTGAGGAGTTGAAGTTGATATTCCAGAAGAATGCCCGGATTGAGAGATATGAAGTCTCCAATAAGTTCTATAGCTGCAAGATGGAGGAGAATAGTTACATCGGTGAGCACATACTCAAGATGTCCGGGTATTGTAATCACTTGATTCAACCGGGAGTTACTCTTCCGGATGATAGCGTCATTGATGAATTCTCCAATCACTTCCACCAAGCTACAAGAGCTTCGTGATGAACTATAATATGCAAGGGATGGATAAGACGATTCCCGAGCTCTTCGCAATGCTAACGGCTACGGAGGTAGAAATCAAGAAGGAGCATCAAGTGTTGATGGTTAACAAGACCACTAGTTTCAAGAAAAGGGCAAAGGGAAGAAGAAGGAACTTCAAGAAGAACAACAAACAAGTTGTCTGCTCAAGAGAAGAAACCCAAGTCCGGACCTAAGCCACAAATCGAGTGCTTCTACCGCAAGCGATCGTCCTCGAAGCGGAACTGCCCCAAGTATTTGGCGGATAAGAAGGATGGCAAAGTGAACAAAGGTATATGTGATATACATGTTATTGATGTGTACCTTACTAGAGCTCGCAGAGCACTGGTATTTGATCTTGGTTCATTGCTAATATTTGCAACTCAAACAGGACTATGGATTGCTTAACACCGGCAAAGGACGAGGTGACGGCGCGTGGGAAACGGTTCCAAAGTCGATGAGATCGCTGGTCGGCACGCTACCTCTACATCTACCTTCGGATTAGAGTTAGACCTAAATAATTGTTATTTGGTGCGGCGTTGAGCATGAACATTATATCTGGATCTTGTTTGATGCGAGATGGTTATTCATTTAAATCAGAGAATAATGGTTGTTCTATTTATATGAGTAATATCTTTTATTGTCATGCACCCTTGAAGAGTGGTCTATTTTTTATGAATCTCGATAGTAGTGATACACATATTCATAGTGTTGAAGCCAAAAGATGCAGAGTTGATAATGATAGTGCAACTTATTTGTGGCACTGCCATTTGGGTCATATCGGTATAAAGCGCATGAAGAAACTCCATAACTGATGGACTTTTGGAATCACTTGATTATGAATCACTTGGTACTTGCGAACCGTGCCTCATGGGCAAGATGACAAAAACGCCATTCTCCGGTACTATGGAGAGAGCAACAGATTTGTTGGAAATCATACATACAGATGTATGTGGTCCGATGAATGTTGAGGCTCGTGGCGGATATCGTTATTTTCTCACCTTCACAGATGATTTAAGCAGATATGGGTATATCTCCTTAATGAAGCATAAGTCTGAAACATTTGAAAAGTTCAAAGAATTTCAGAGTGAAGTTGAAAATCATCGTAACAAGAAAATAAAGTTTCCACGATCTGATCGTGGAGGAGAATATTTGAGTTACGAGTTTGGTCTACACTTAAAACAATGTGGAATAGTTTAGCAACTCACGCCACCCTAACACCACAACAGTAATGGTGTGTCCGAACGTCGAATCGTACTTTACTTGATATGGTGCGGTCTATGATGTCTCTTATGATTTGCCACTATCGTTTTGGGGTTATGCTCTAGAGACAGCCACATTCACGTTAAATAGGGCACCGTCGAAATCCTGAGACGACGCCTTATGAACTATGGTTTGGCAAGAAACCAAAGTTGTCGTTTCTTAAAGTTTGGGGCTGCGATGCTTATGTGAAAAGCTTCAACCCGATAAGCTCGAACCCAAATCGAAGAAATGTGTCTTCATAGGATACCCAAAGGAGACAGTTGGGTACACCTTCTATCACAGATCCAAGGCAAGACATTCGTTGCTAAGAATGGATCCTTTCTAGAGAAGGAGTTTCTCTCGAAAGAAGTGAGTGGGAGGAAAGTAGAACTTGATGAGGTAATTGTACCTACTCCCTTGTTGGAAAATAATACATCACAGAACCGGTTTCGTGACGCCAAAACCAACTAGTGAGGAAGTTGATGATGATGATCATAGAACTTGAGATCAAGTTATTACGTAACCTCGTGAGGTCTAAGCAGAGTAAGATCCGCACTAGAGTCGCACGGTAATCCTATTCGAAGTCATGCTACTAGATCATGATGAACCTACGAACTATGAAGAAGCGATGGTGAGCCCAGATTCCGCAAAATGGCTTGAAGCCATGAAATCTGAGATGGGATCCATGTATGAGAACAAAGTATGGACTTTGGTTGACTTGCCCGATGGTCGGCAAGCAATTGAGAATAAATGGATCTTCAAGAAGAAGACTAACGCTGACGGTAATGTTACTGTCTACAAAGCTCGACTTGTTGCAAAAGGTTTTCGACAAGTTCAAGGGGTTGACTATGATGAGACCTTCTCACCCGTAGCGATGCTTAAGTCTGTCCGAATCATGTTAGCAATTGCCGCATTTTATGATTATGAAATTTGGCAAATGGATGTAAAACTGCATTCTGAATGGATTTACGGAAGAAGAGTTGTATATGATGCAACCGAAGGTTTTATCGATCCAAAGGAGCTAACAAAGTGTGCAAGCTCCAACGCTCCATTTATGGACTGGTGCAAGCCTCTCGGAGTTGAAATAAACGCTTTGATAGTGTGATCAAAGCATTTGGTTTTATCTGAGACTTTTGGAGAAGCCTCGATTTACAAGAAAGTGAGTGGGAGCTCAGAGCATTTCTAATATTATATGTGGATGACATATTATTGATTGGAAATGATATAGAATTTCTGGATAGCATAAAGGGATACTTGAATAAAAGTTTTTCAATGAAAGACCTCGTGAAGCTGCTTACATATTGGGCATTAAGATCTATAGAGATAGATCAAGACGCTTAATTGACTTTCACAAAGCACATACCTTGACAAAGTTTTGAAGAAGTTCAAAATGGATCAAGCAAAGAAAGGGTTCTTGCTCAGATTGCAAGGTGTGAAGTTGAGTAGGACTCAAAGCCCCACCACTGCAGAAGATAGAGAGAAAATGAAAAGTGTTCCCTATGCTTCAGCCATAGGCTCTATCATGTATGCAATCTTGTGTACAGGACTGATGTGTGCCTTGCTATAAGTCTAGCAGGAGGTACCAAAGTAATCTAGGAGTGGATCATGGGCGGTCAAGAACATCCTGAAATACCGAAAAGGACTAAGGATATGTTTCTCGATATGGAGGTGACAAAGAGCTCATCGTAAATGGTTACATTGATGCAAGCTTTGACAACGATCCGACGATTCTAAATCACAAACCGGATACGATTTACATTAAACGGTGGAGCCGTCGGTTAGTGCAGTTCAAAACAAAGCGTCGTGGCGGGATCTACATGTGAAGCGGAATACATAGCTGCTTCGAAGCAGCCAATGAAGGAGTGCGGATGAAGGAGTTCATATCCCATCTAGGTGTCATACCTAGTGCATCGGGTCCAATGAAAATCTTTTGTGACAATACTAGAGCGATTGCCTTAGCGAAGGAATCCAGATTTCACAAGAGAACCAAGCACATCAAGAGAGGCTTCAATTCCATCCGAGATCTAGTCCAGGTGGGAGACATAGAGATTTGCAAGATACATACGGATCTGAATGTTGCAGACCCATTGACTAAGCCTCTTCCACGAGCAAAACATGATCAACACCAAGACTCCATGGGTGTTAGAATCATTACTGTGTAATCTAGATTATTGACTCTAGTGCAAGTGGGAGGCTCAAGGAAATATGCCCTAGAGGCAATAATAAAGTTATTATTTATTTCCTCATATCATGATAAATGTTTATTATTCATGCTAGAATTGTATTAACCGTAAACATAATACATGTGTGAATATATAGACAAACAGAGTGTCACTAGTATGCCTCTACTTGACTAGCTTGTTAATCAAAGATGGTTATGTTTCCTAACCATGAACAAGGAGTTGTTATTTGATTAACAAGGTCACATCATTAGTTGAATGATCGATTGACATGACCCATTCCGTTAGCTTAGCACACGATCGCTTAGTATGTTGCTATTGCTTCCTTCATGACTTATACATGTTCCTATGACTATGAGATTATGCAACTCCGTTTATCGGAGGAACACTTTGTGTGCTACCAAACGTCACAACGAATCGGGTGATTATAAAGGTGCTCTCTGGTGTCTCGAAGGTACTTGTTGAGTTGGCGATTTCGAGATTAGGATTTGTCACTCCGAATGTCGGAGAGGTATCTCTGGGCCCTCTCGGTAATACACATCACTTAAGCCTTGCAAGCATTTCAACTAATGAGTTAGTTGTGAGATGATGTATTACGGGACGAGTAAAGAGACTTGCCGGTAACGAGATTGAACTAGGTATTGGATACCGACGATCGAATCTCGGGCAAGTAACATACCGATGACAAAGGGAACAACGTATGTTGTTATGCGGTTTGACCGATAAAGATCTTCATAGAATATGTAGGAACCAATATGGGCATCCAGGTCCCGCTATTGGTTATTGACCGGAAACATGTCTCGGTCATGTCTACATTATTCTCGAACCGTAGGGTCCGCACGCTTAAGGTTTCGATGACAGTTATATTATGAGTTTATGTATTTTGATGTACCGAAGGTTGTTCGGAGTCCCGGATATGATCACGGACATGACGAGGAGTCTCGAAATGGTCGAGACATAAAGATTGATATATTGGATGGATATATTTGGACACCGGAAAGGTTCCGGAGAAGTTTGGAGCTCCGGAGGTTACCTGGAACCCCGGGAGGTATATGGGCCTTATTGGGCCCATGTAGGAGGAAGAGAGAAGGAGCAAGGAAGGGGCGCCCCAAGCCCAATCCGATTGGGGAGGGGGCCGCCCCTTCCTTTCTCCTTCCCCTCTCTTCCTTCCTACTACTAGTACTACTTCCTAATACTAGTACTCCTTCCTTCCCCTCCAAATAAGATAAGGAAAGAGAGGAAACCTACTTGGAGTTGGTTTCCCCTCCCTATGGCGCGCCTCTTGAGGCCGGCCACCTCCTCCCTCCCTCCTTTATATACGGGGTAGGGGGCACCCTAGGACACACAAGTTGATCATTGATCGTTCCTTAGCCGTGTCGGTGCCCCCTCCACGATATTACACCTCGATCATATTGTAGCGGTGCTTAGGCGAAGCCCCGCAACAGAGAACATCAAGATCGTCACCACGCCGTCAGCTGCCGGAACTCCCCTCGGAGCCTCTCATGGATTGGAGATCGAGGGTGCGCCATCGAGCTGACGCGTGTCAAGAACTCGGAGGTGCCGAGTAACGGTGCTTGGATCGGTTGGACCGGGAGGACGACGACTACTTCCTCTACGTTGCGCCAACGCTTCGCTTGGTCTCACGAGGGTACGTAGACAACACTCTCCCCTCTCGTTGCTATGCATCACCATGATCTTGCGTGTGCGTAGGAATTTTTTTGAAATTACTACGTTCCCCAACAGATTTTCCCCACCTATAAAAGGGGGTCTTCTTCCCCAATGAACCTTATCCTTTGAGCTCGTGTTCTTCCCCCATTGTTGACCTTCTTCGAGCTTGCTATCTCTCAATCCCTCCATGGAGTTTTGCTAGTTTTTGGGGGTAAAGAGAGAGGAGATCTAGATCCACATTTCCACCAATCACTTTCTCCTCTATGTTAGGGCAATCGCTTGGATCTAAATCTTGGAGTTCTTGGTGTTCTCCTTCTTGTTCTTCCTCTCATTTTCTTCCCTAGCATTAGTTGCTTCCGTGGGATTTGGGAGAGAAGGACTTGGGCACTCCGTGTGCCCTTGCCATTGCATTTGGTGCATCGACTTGAGTTCTCCACGGTGATACGTGGAAGTTACAAGTTGAGAAGCTCGTTACTCTTGGGTGCTTGGTACCCTTGAGCTTGTTCCTCTTGGGTGCTTGGGCGCCCTAGACGGTTGGTGGTGTTCGGAGCTCAATCATTGTGGTGTAAAACTCCGGGCAAGCGTCGAGGTCTCCAATTAGGTTGTGGAGATCGCCCCGAGCAATTTGACGGGTACCGGTGACCGCCACCAAGGGTTGCCAAAGTGTACGGGTTCGGTGACCGCCCCCAAGGGTTTCCATTTGTACGGGTTAGGTGACCGCTCTCAAGGATCCCTTAGTGGAATCACGGCATCTTGCATTGTGCGAGGGCGTGAGGAGATTACAGTGGCCCTAGTGGCTTCTTGTGGAGCATTGTGCCTCCACACCGCTCCAAACGGAGATTAGCATCCGCAAGGGTATGAACTTCGGGATACATCATTGTCTCCGCGTGCCTCGGTTATCTCTTACCCGAGCCCTTTACTTATGCACTTTACTTTGTGATAGCCATATTGTTTCTTGTCATATATCTTGCTATCACTTAGTTGTTTATCTTGCTTAGCATAAGTTGTTGGTGCACATAGGTTAGCCTAGTTGTTGTAGGTTTTGTGCTTGAAAAATTAATCGCTAGGTTTATTCTGCATTTGTTCAATCCTATACTGTAATTATTTTAAAGCACCTATTCACCCCCCTCTAGGCGACATCCTCGATCTTTCAATTAGTATCAGAGCCTCGTCTCTATTTATAGGGCTTAACCGCCTAGAGAGTAAGGATGTCGACTAGGGGTTTAGGATTCTCTGACACTCTTAGTTATGATGGCACAAATTTTGATGTTTGGGTAATTTGCATGCTTAATCTCTTTAGGGTCATGGGCCCAAATTTAGAGCGAATTATAGATATGGGCTTTTCTCCTCCAAAGGAACCCCAAAGATTATTCTTTGGAGGATGCTAAAAACTCTTATCTCAATGCTCAAGCTTCTAACGTGCTTTTTGATGCTTTGAGCAATGTAGTTATATTTCAACTCATGCCGTTCTGGGACGCTCATGAGTTGTGGACAAAGCTTCAAGATAAATATCGTGTGTTCAAGTTTTGTGGGGATGATTGTTCTCCCTCCACCTCCGGCCGTGTTGAGTTCTCAACTTCTTATACTTCACCTACATGTGGTTTGCCACAAGGTAAATGACATGGTGAGTAGTGGTATTCATTGCAATGATAATAGTGGGATTATTGTTGATAATCCTTCATCACTTTCTTATTGCAATGCTTCATATTTGGACTTTAGCACTTCGAACACTCCAAATGTTTCATGTGCACGTGTTGATAGTCCTTGCATATCATGTAGAAATTGCTTGAAAAAATCTCATAATGATATGCTTGCTATGTCTTGTTGCCATGATAAAAATGCATCTATTTCCTCAAATTATTGTGCTAACAATGTAGAGGAAACCCAACACCCCATGGAGCAAGATGTGGTATTGAATGATGCTTCAAGGGATCCTACATCATCATCTATTTCATTTTGCCTTATGGCCAAGGCTTCAAAGGTATCTCCCAGTTTGAATCCCAATATATCTTGTGATGATATTGACGATGGAAAGAATGATGATGATGTTGATTATGATGAAGAGAATGATACTGTTGCCTCTTTAAAAATGAAGGGGGAAATGATTTTTAAAGCTCTTCTTAAGAATAAAATTGCTCGTTCCAACTTCATGGAAATCATGTCTATTGCTATTGAGGGCAAGAAATATATTGATGAGTTGGAATCTCGTCTTGAGGAGCATGAGGTTAGCATTGACAAAATGGAAGGTCATGAGCGTGATTACGCTAATGAGATTGCGGACCTTTCCCAAGCTCTTGAACTTGCACAAACCACCAAGGAATCTCTTGAGGAGACTTTTGCTCTAGAATTATCTAGAGTGAAAGAATCTCATGATATAGCTCTTGAGGTGGCCAATGTCTTTGAAACTAAAAATGAGAAGCTTGAAGTTGTGCATGCTAAACTCCTTGAGGACTTTGGGCACCTCGAAAATGGCTCAAGGGTCATTAAGAGTGAGCTCATCAAACTCACCGAGTCTCATGCTCAACTTAAAGCTTCATATTCTAAAGAGCTTGCCAAGTTGCCTTCTCCTCTTGCTATTATTGATGATGCTTGTTCTACTAACTCTATTTATAGTGAGGCATCCATTTTGAAGGAGTATGTTGAGCTAATGGCTCAACTTGAATTGTTATCTAGGAAATTGGAAGAAAGTCATGTAAAGCTCACAAGCTCTCATGAAGATCTTCTGGTATCCCATAATGTGCTAAAGATAGCTCATGAGGCTATGATTATCAAGGTAACATCTAGTGAGTCTCATGTGGATATTAGCACTAATTCAAGTCAAAATGCTATCTTGCCACGTGCTAATCCTCATAATTCATCTATGCATAACATTGGCACATCTCGTGATGAATTTCTTTCCTTGCCTTGTTTCTCTAACGACGAAGATTATACTTCCTCTAGCACTTGTTTTGATACTAACCATGTAGAGGAAATCAAAGAGCTCAAGGACCAAGTCACTTCTTTGAAGAAAGACTTGGAGAAGTGTCATGAAGGGAAGTCCACACTAAAAAATATCTTGAGTGTGCAAAAATCCCCCAATGACAAAGGTGGACTTGGATTCAACTCCAATAAGAAGAAGAAGTCCAAGAGAAACAAGAAGAAGGGCCAAGAACAACTCAAGAATTCGGCCAATATTATTTTCTTCAAGTGCAAAATTAAAGGGAATCATGTTAGATCTTGCCCATTGAAGAAGAAGGCCATTAGTGACAAGCAACCACAACAAAAAAATACACTTCCGTGATGATACGTGTTTGTCACAGTAGGTTGCGTTTTTTGTCATGCATGTACATCCATGACAAATTTATGACGGAATCAAGATAGTCATACTGTCTTTGTCGAGAAGTGTTCCATGACATTACCAAAATTATTATCACGAAGTGGCCACTTCCATGACGATAAATCGCGTCACGTAATCGCTTTCATCAAGGGTGACCGACACGTGGCATCCACCGTAACAGAACACCGTTAAGCTATTGGGTCGGGTTTTGGATCCGATAACCCGTTAACAGCCCCGACCAATGGGGATTTTCCACGTGTAAAATCATCATTGGCTGGAGGAAACACGTGTCGGCTCACCGTTGGGACAGATGTCATCCTCTCATTGGACCGAAGGCGCCTATGATACGGCGACACGTGGAACGGCCCAACAAAGGCCCATTCCTGTGAAAAGGCCGGCCCGTTTGACATGGTCAAAAGGTGGCGGGCCGGCCCATGGAAAGCCTGTTAACAACCTGTTCGGATATAGCCCATTTACAACCCGCTAACCCAGGGCCCGTTACGCCCTATCCGAATTAGGCCTAGTAGCGTCATCTGGGCCGTCAAATATGATTCAACCCGTTTTAACTTCCGACCCGTGTGTGGCCCATGACTTCTTTCGGCCCATATGAGGACCTTTGTAACTCTTGGCCCATTAACGACCCGTGGTGAAACTGGCCCATAATGAACAGTGTATCACTTTATACCCATTAACGACCCGTTATTCCATTGGGCCATTTCCAGCCCAAGTTATCTTTCGGCCTTCTCAGGGCCCATTGATTCTTGGGCTCATTTAAAGATTCGGTTACATACGCCCGTTCATCGCTATTTTACGCTTGTGGGCCAAATTCAGCCCGTCGTTCTGATCGGTCCGTTTGCGGACCGTTAATACGTTGGGCCGTTTTCATGTCAAAAAAAAACCCGTTGGGCTGTTTTCATAGAGTTATCAAATACGGCCTATTAACGGCCCGTTATGGTGCACGAATAGTACGACCCATGATTGGCGAAATGATGATATGCCCCGTAGAAGGCCCATGGATCCTACAGCCCGTATGAGGCCCATGGATAGTACGGCCCATAGAAGGCCCATGGACCCTACGACCCGTAGAAGGCCCATTGATCCCTAAGGCCCGTATAGAAGGCCGATGGATCCTACGACCCGTATAGAAGGCCAATGCTCCTATGGCCGAACGAAGGCCCATGGATCATACGGCCTGCAAGAGGCCCATGGTTACAACAGTCCGTGTGTTGCCATGATTATTTTGGCCTAGTTACCAAAACTTGGCTATTGTGGCCACTAGAAAAACACAGAAAAAGAACTGCAGTGACTACAAGCAAACAACTAAACAAGACAATAATGAAATAAATAAGCAAGCAATTAAGGCTAGCCTATTACCGCTATTACACATATTACATCCACTGGGCATCAAAGTTCGCTACCAGTGGAAATATAGGGAACAAAGCAGCATATTACATACACTTGTCCGTCAAAATTGGCCACCAGTGCAAATAAACGCGGCAGAAAAACAAGAGCATAACTGAAACAACTTCAGAAGAGCTCAAGAAACGTTATCCTCGGTATCCACCATGCGGCAATAAGCTTAGCAAGCTGATTAGCTTTGTCTGTTTGGCGCTAAAATCCTCCAACGCTTGGTGTTGCACCGAAAGTATGCATCTGAATGCTCCAGGACTTCTCGGTCCTTCCGCTTCTTGTCAAAGACACGGTGATCGATGTCTTTCACTTGTAGTTGAGACTCAAGAAACCGAACTGATTCGCAGACGGTGAGTTTGAATAGCTTGTGCAAGCGGTAGTGGCCCGTAACTCGAACACTAAACCAAGACAGGACTTTGGGGTTGTCTTGCTGTCTTCAAGATAGTCTTCCTTAGCTGTTTTATCAGCTTTGTTGGAGACCAACAAGGATGTGTCACTATCTTGAACCTTATCTGCATTACTTCCTTTACCATTGCTTAATAAGGCACTCTTCCCCAATATTCTGTCAGCATTCTAAAAGAAGAAACAAGCAGACACATAACAAGTTTAGCATGTACTAGTATATGAAACTCATTTCGGTGAACCAGATCATTAGTAAGGTGGACAGGATTAAACTACCAAGTCTTCTATTGCCAAGTACTAGTACATAATAAAAACATCAAACAAACATATATCTATGTCCTATGGTCCTTGCATTGTCTTGCCAAATCAAAATAGAGACACGGTTCAAATCATATCGATTCAAGACAAAGCGGCGGTGAAAGAATACAAAGCGTGGGAAACTACACGCACAACAAGATTTCAGATGGGTACCACGGGTCTACATGTACAACAACACTATTGGCTCACAGATGCTAGTAATGTGCATGATATGAAAGTCATTGTATACACAATTGAAATTGAAATCAAAAGAGCTATTGATAAGAGCAAACTGTTAAAGAAACATGCGTGAACATACCGCCGTGCCATTGGAGTTTCGATTGATCCTTCAATTTAAAAATAAGTTTGTATGAGTAAATACAATGATACAAAAGCAAAGCAATCATAGTTAAAAAAGGCGCGCCTAAGCGAGCGCTTAAGCGCGCCTAGGCTCTAGGCGTTGGCAAAACACATTGTGCATAACTACGCTTAATCTGTGCATAACTGTGCATAAGCATGCGCTTTGGTCAGTAAAGTGCAAGGCGGTGGCAAAACGCACAATTAATGCCTAGCGCTTTTTTGAACTATGATAGCAATGGAATCTTAAATTAGAACAGTTGTTCTTCATGTTTAGGCACTTGTTCTACATGAATAGAGTACAGTAAGATGCAAGAATATAGTACTAAAAAATAGAAAATGAGCTCATAGACCTTACCACATTCTTGGTTCGGGACCAGTACAGAACAAGGCGTTCCTAGTCATCGTCCAGTAAATGTGTCTCAGGAGAACGTAAGGGAATTTGATGAGTTTCTTTGCCGGTGAAGTACGTTTTCTTCAGGTAATTCTGATACTGCCACCAAGCATTCTTGAAGATAGCAGAGGTATTAGCACAAGTTACCTCATCCTGAGTTTCCAAATCGGTCCTTCTCTATAGAGAAAAATGGGAAAATTTGTTGTATTATAACCATCATGGAGGTAGGATGTATGGGACGAAGCAAAGTAATTGCCATGAATAACATTACTTACACATAACTCCCGGACAAACACACTGAATCGCATTTTCCTTCATCTTGATATAATATTTCCAAGATGGGAAGATACGCACATACGATTTAACAACATCAAATGCGATAGATGCTAAATTACGACTGGCTGGTTGTGCTTCCTCCACGGGAATAAGCATACTAATTGGTGGAGCTGGGGTTCGCCGTGATAGTACTAGCCCTTTGGGCACTGGAGCTACCTTACTAACTGCTCTTGTTTGGGAGCTCTGTGGTGGAGATGGTGCTGTGTCAACAGGAACTGGGTTACTATCGGCTGGGGTTGGGGTTAGATTGGGTGAAGCTGGTCCTCTGTCCATCGCAGTAGGGGTACAAGCTGCGAGAGTATGGGTTATGTGTGGTAGGACTGGCTCTTGTGCATGTACAACCGGGGTGCTATCTCCACCAATAGGTAGCACTGTTTTATTTAAAGACCGTGTTTTTATTCCGCTAGATACTGGCATCACCCGCTCCAATTCAAATGGTTGATAAACAGGAAACATAGTTGAATGTACAGACATTGTATGAGAGAGAGATGCAATAGATAGTGTGGAAAAAAGAGGGCATGAAATAGTTGACATTTATATTGTTTAACTAAAACAGATAGCATGACATAATTTCACATATATGATGTCTATCTAAACTGGATAGCATAGCACAACATAATTCAAAGATATGATGAATAACAAAACAAGATCGCATGACATAATTCACCTACATGTTATCTAAGTAATCAGGATCGCATCATTTAATTCACATATGTGATTTATATGCTAAACAGAGGGCATTCGATATGATGTCTGAACTAAGAACATGGTGTTGAATATTGTGTATATGATGTCTAAACTATGCAATGCAAGACACCGTATGCATGATATGAGCAGTATAACCGTGCCAAGTTAGAGCATACACCTCAATAGGGGAATAGGACAGGTCATCTGTCTCGAATCCATCTACGAGGAGCTATCGGGACCAAACAAGAGATCTGCTTGACTGTGTAGCTGCATGCGCTCTCAAGGCCTTGTTTTCACTCCATTTTTCCATCTCCCACCCAAATGGCCGATTCACGGGAAGAGTAGTTTAATGTACAAACATTGTCGACAAATGGAAATGTAATGAAGAAAAGGATGGGCAAGATATCATTCAAATATATGATGCCTGGTTAAACAGGATGGCATTGCACATTTCACATATATTATGGCTGGCTAAAGACACGAGACGCATAATTCCCATATATGATATAGAAACTAAACAGGTGGCATTACGAACATGTCTAAACTAAGCGGATGACATATATGATGTCAAAAGTAGGCACTGCAAGGCAACATATGCATGATATGACTAACATCATCATGCCAAGGTAGAGCAAACACCTTGGGGGTAAATAGGAGTGGTCAGCGGCGTCTGAATCCGCCTCAGAACAGATATCTTCCACTGGATCACAATTTGGAGAGGGGTGGGGAGGGTTTTCCATTGAACCCACCATGGAGCAATGTCTGCATGACATTGTATTGCCGCGCAAAACTCTTCTCTTTTCTCTACATGTTCAGCATGACTATGTACAATATCTCACATGCATACGAAAAAATATGGTGAGATTATGTAAGGAGAGCATGCAGAAATTTAGAGTGATGGTAACAACCAGTGGATGGATCCAAAAATAATGATAGCAGGCTGATGGTTGCTTTAAATTAATAAAAAGACAGATGATGATTGCTTTACTATTTGTTTCCCACCCAAGATGAACAACATAGGCATACCCTAGGTGAACCAGATATTAGACAGACATACTATTCATTGCTACCTTGATATGTGCCCCACAACTAATTTAGAGCTCAAGTTTGAACATGAATTTGGACCTGAGTTGGGAGTCCAAGAGCTGAACAGGACGATAAAGTAGCAGGTAAGTTTAAGCAATGCATAACATAAGCAGAAACAAAAGAGTGCGACCTCTCTTGTGGACCCGTGTACTCCTCAGGTTCATCTGCTGAGTCGATGATGGTGATGCCGTTGGGTGCGTGCGTGCGGCAGGAAGGAGATCTCGAGGCGGCGAAAGACGGTCGAGAGTCGTGATGTCGGTTTGGTGGATGCTTCATCGATGTTGCAGCTCGGTGAGGTGGACGACGTCATGGCAGAGCAGGACAAACCACACAAAGTTCCTTCGACACGCACATGAATCAAGTAATTCTGTAAGGGCTCATTTGGCTTGCATGATTCTTAAAATGCAGGGATGGGAAAAACACCGGAATAGGATAGGAAAATGCACATGGTAAATAGAGCATTTGTAAACACAGGATTTCTATCAACTTGGGTGTTTGGTTTACAGGAATTGGAAGAGCAGAGGAATGCAAAGAAACTTGACCAAAATAAAGAGAAACCATATGAAATCGTGTAGTTAGAATGTTGGGTCTTTTACATCTGTGTCCCTAACTCGAACCCACTACTCACATTGCCCCTAATTCAAAAGCCTGCTCAAAAATGCCCCTCCGCCGTCATGTTCCTGTATAGAATTGCCCTTCCGTGCCGTTTCCGTCCAGTCAAGGCTGTTTGACTGGTAAGCGGCCGTTTCTTTGACATTTTTGCCCCTTCGTACTTACATCTGGGCCCAACTAACCGGTTCACTCTCTCCCCCTCACATTCTCTCACCCGACCCGCACCCTCTCTCTTTCTTTCCCAAATCGCCTCCCGCCGTATCCCTAACCCTAGCTCGCTCGATCCAGTCGATCCCAACTCCCAAGGCTCGATCTACTGATGGCGGCCACGATGGAGCTTCGGATTTGACTCTGTGTCGCTCTGCTACGGCGTGAAGGAGACACAGGCGACGGGATGGATGGGGACAACAGTTGCGGCGGCGACGAACGAGGGAGCACATTGCAGCTACAGAAGAATGCTTCGGCGGGGTAAGTATCTCTTGTAATCTCATGCAGTCTCATGCCGTTTGTAGTTCGATTTGTTCTGGTAGTTTAATTTGTTGACCTAGTTCATAGTGCTCATGGCATTGGGATCATCATTTTCCATGGTCATCGTAGGATGGACCCCAATAGAGCAGTTGGGATGGATTGTAGAATGGAAACCACACTTCTAGCTAGTGCTGGCACAAAAGCATCCAACATAGGATTCTCTTTTCCTTTTGTTGCTGACAATCAATGGACTTTCAATCAGTTTAGATCTGCCATAGCTGCTAAATATCCATGGGGTCTATACGATGAAGTGGAATTCAGGTACTGGGACATTGACAAATCAGCATGGGTCCCTGTCCAGTGTGATGATGAGCTTGGTATCATCTTTGCAATACATGATTCTTTCCCTGCTAAACTAGAAATCAGTGTCATACAAAGGGAGAGAGGAGAGCCAGAGAGCAGAAGAACAAGATCTCAGTCTAGGTCTACAGGTAAAGGTAGAACTAGCCAATCAAGGGGCAAAAAAGCAACAGCTCATAGTGGAGGCAGCAGTTCCATGCAGGCACCAGGAACACCTACTGTAGAAGTTCCTAGGCATGCAGCTCCCTCTCATAATAAAGATTCAGGTGACCCATACACCGAACAGGGACTACCAGATGATTGGCCAAGTGATGATGAGGATGAAAGGTTGTTTCCACAGTTTGTAACAAGGAAGAAGGGCAAGGAGAAAGATGATGAGGGGGAAGATTATGTTCCACCCCCTGAAGGCATGTTTGGTGAGGCAGGTGAAGATGAGAAAGAGGAGGACAATGACATGGGGTACTCTGAAACATCTGATGAGGAAAGACCAGATGTGCAATACAATAGAGATGATCCTTCTTTGAAAGAGGGAACAATATTTTCCAGTGCCATAGACTGTAGAAATGCCCTTGCAACCTTCTCAATAAAGACTCAAAGTGAATTTGTGATAGACAAGAGTGACAGTACTAGGTTGACAATGCATTGTGCTTATAAGAGGTGTCAATGGAGGATGCATGCCTCCTTAATGAGACACAGCACACTGTTTCAGGTATTAAATATAGCAACTAACAGTGCATTTGTAGTTAGCAGCATTGATACTGTATTTTGTTTGTTTGTTTCTTTCAAAGCATGCTGGCAAGGGTTTTTGAATGGGTGTAGGCCTTATCTTGCAGTAGATGCCACTGCATTGAATGGCAGATTTAGAGGGCAACTAGTTAGTGCATGTGTTGTGGATGCTTGCAACTGGATCTTCCGAGTTGCATATGGAGTTGTAGAGGGTGAAAATATAGAGAGCTGGACTTGGTTTTTCCAGAATTTAAGAGAGCTTATAGGACACCCACCAGGTCTTGTTATCCACACTGATGCATGCAAAGGCTCGAGGCTAAGTGGAAGCTGTGTTCCTGTGTGTGGAGCACAGAGAATGCATGAGGCATTTGGCTGCAAATTTCACAAAAAAGTTTAGAGGAAAATTCTTTGATGAAAATTTATGGCCTGCTCATTGACATACAGCATAAAGAAACACAACTACCATCTTAGGCGGTTGCACAAGAAGGCTGGTGTGAAAGAGTACTTAGAGGAGCATCACACCAAGCTATGGGCAAGGTCCTGTTCAATGAAGTGTGCAAAATAGATTTTGTTAATAACAATCTAGCTGAGTCCTTCAATTCAAAGATTAGAAAATGGATGGGTGTACACATTGTGGACTTGCTAGACAAAATAAGACAATTTATAATGGAAAAGTTTGATCTCGCATGCAATGATTGCATTTGCTACATTCATTGGCCACATCATAATCCCCAAAGTCATGAAAATGCTTCATGCAAAATCTAAGGACCTTGATATGGAGATAGTGAAAAGAAGCACATATGAGGCAGAGATTACAAAGTTGACAAGGAAAAAGAGAGTGGAGATATCCAAGAATTTGGAAACTAGGAATTGCGGTTGTAGAAAGTGGCGATTAATCGGACAGCCTTGCATACATGCTTTGTATTTTATTACTTCAATGAGAGGCCCAAGAAGTGAGATTGATCAAGATGTACATGAGTAATTTTCTGTTGCTAGGTCCAATGCTACTTATCTTTGAAAATTTGCACGCAATGGAGGGCAAACAACAGTGGGATGTGGTGGACCCTGGGTTTAAATTGTCTGCTCCATTGCAAAACAGGGCCCCTGGTAGACCTAGGAAGACAAGAATTAGGGCAAAATCTGAGGGAAAAGGACTTGGAGGAAGGAGAAAGAAATGTGGCAGGTGTGGAAGGCTTGGGCATCGTGCCACTCACTGCAAGGAATCCATTGACCCAGCTTTTGGGGCAGAAGGGCACTGGGGGGCTGAAAATGCAACAGATGAACCTCTAGATGCTAAAACTGATGCAGAAAATGCTACAGAGGTGGAAACTGATGCTGAAAATGCTACAGAGGTGGGAACTGATGCTGAAAATGCTAAAGAGGTTGAACCTGATGCTGTCATTGCTACAGATGCACCAACAGTGTCATCAGCTGTAAGGTGATTTTTTTGCATCATTTAATGTTCTAATTTTCTTTTTTGCTTCATTTAATGTTCTAGTTTCCTTTTTTGCTTCATTTAATGTTCTCATTTCAATTGTAGCCCAAGAAAGAACTACAAAAAGGTAGCTGACAGAGGGATGTCACCAGCCAAGAAGAGGCTCAAGTATGCACCAGATCCTACAATAGGATCTGTAACTGGAAGCAACCAGCTAAGCAAAGAAGTGAGCAAAACTGTCACCACAAGGAGGAGTTCAAGGCTCTTAACTAACCCTGCTTGCAACACCAGGAGCAAGAAGATGAAAGATCTATGAACTTGTTAGCTGCTATGTTAAGTGTGTTGTTTTTGTTGTTTAAGAACTATTTGTGAACTTGTTAGCTGTTATCTTAAGTGTGTTGCTGAAACTTGTGAGATGCTATCTTGAATGTGCAATGCTATTATGAACTTATGCTATTTGTGAGATGCTATCTTCTGAGCTGCTACTTTTAAATATTTTGTGAGCTGCTAGTTTTAACACAACAGATCATTTGGTCAGCTGCTAGAAATATCACATCATTCCCAAATCACAACGTTATTTTGGGATAATAAATTCCCAAACTTAGCTCCATCAAAGCATACACTACAAACAGAAATCCATTTAGTATGCATTATTAGACCACCCAGAAACAAATGTGGCCAACGTGCTAAAACCAAGAACTATGATAAATCCCCAGGCTTGCATAACCTCGTTCCTCTTCTTCATATTTAGCTTCAGTTTCTTGTTCTTCTCGGTTAGATACATCACCCTCCTCTCTAAATAATGATCTTTTATCCAGCTCTTCTCCAATCCTGCATGAAGCTCCTCAAATGCACGACCAACACATTCGGTCGATGGCGGGTCAATCCAGACAACCCAATCACATTCATCAGGAAGCTGCAAAATCAATGATCGAATTAGAAAGAGGAGAAAGAGCAGAATCAAGTCAAGCATTCAAAAGCAAAAAACACTTACATCAAGAGGGCAGCCGAGAAACCTTCTGCCGGAGCTTGCTCCTCCCCAGGCGACACGACGAGCAGGAATAAGCCCGTGGCCAGGGCACTGCCGCGACGACCGAACCTCAAGGCCACAGAATGTCAGATCGGGGATGTAGAACTCCGATTGAAACTAAATTATCCCAATGCCATCAACCTATCAGCAAAGGGCAACCCAAATTGATGAACCCTAATTCCGCAATATCACCCAAATCGACCCTGAAACTTACATTGGCAGCCACCGACGAGGTCGTAGAAGACATGCCCGCCGTGCCTGACGTACCCATCGCTCACCACGCCGTGCCCGACATGCCCCTCTCTCTTTGACCACGGCGGAAACGCCCGATCCAGTTCTTGCTCAAAAATGCCCCTGTCATCGCGAGGAAGAAGAAAGAGGGGAGAGAGAGTGAACTGGTTAGTTGGGCCCAGATGTAAGGAAGGAGGGGCAAAAATGTCAAATAAACGACACGTTAGCGGTCAAACAGCCTTGACTGGACGGAAACGGCTCGGAGGGGCATTCCTATAAGGGCACATGACAGCGGAGGGGCATTTTTGAGCAGGCTTTGGAATTAGGGGTATATCTGATTAGGTGGTTCGAGTTAGGGACAGAAATGCAAATGGCCCTAGAATGTTATTCTGGCACTAATGCACTTGGTCTTGTTTTCATGCATAGGATTTGGAAAAGTAGGTCCAGGTGGATGTTTTGCTTCATTCCTTTCAACAAAATGCATGAATAATTGAATAGTAGAGTGCCATTGGAAAATTCCCTATTGCTATGTTTTTCCGTTGAACCAAAATAGCCCTAATGGATCGACGTGAATGTATAGTAATAAGTACCGCAACAAGTGTACAACCTCTTTGTCAGAGCAGTGTCGACCTCAAAGCATCATTGGGTTGGTCATTTGCAGCTTGAGGCAGAGGTGGCTGTCGGAGGTGTGGAGGAAGATCGAGGAATCTGTAGATGGCGTCCGAGGCACCGCTCTGTTGTGATGGATCGTTACATTGTTGGAGCAGCTCCGGTGAGCCAGAAGACGTCAAGGCTGAAGCAGCACAAGGCAGACATCGTCAATCTCAAGTGGGATTCTAATAGCATCTCCAATAGATGATGAAAAATGGATGTAAAATTAACATCACCAAAACCACCGACTACAACAGATGAGGTAAAAACTGCTGACTCTGAACTTAACCGTCGAAACTGAAATTAATCGGAATCAATGCTACTCTTGTCGAAACTGAACGCAATGGTAGCAGAGAGGCACTTGACATGTAGTTTAGGGAGGGCTGCAGTTCATCTTCAACTCTGCACACCTCGAGCCACTTTGCCACCACCGGCGAACCGCCCGGCCCAGCGCCGCCCGCCCCGAAACAACTTCGCCACCGCCGCCCGGCCAGCCCTCTAGGCCCCGCCCCCACATGAACCCTAAGATAGATAGTGGGGTTCCTCTCCGGCGAGCCCCCATCCCCGCTGCGGGTGGTTCTTCCTTAACTCCGGCGAGCCCCCCCAACCCCTAAAAAATGACTGACCCAAAAGTCGATTCAGTTGACTGAAGTGTGGCTTAATCGGAGCAGAGCAGCAGCACAAGCGAGGGGGAGAGCAGCAGCAGCAGCTGGGCGAGCGAGAGCCGGAGCAGCAACAACAACGCGAGCGAGCAAGAGCAGAGCAGCAGCAGCGTGAGCGAGTGAGCGAGAGCCGGAGCAGCAGCAACAGATCCGGCTGGTATGGCCGCCGCCGCCGAAGGGGCCTCGCACTGGGGGAGAGCCGCCGTGGAGATGTCGCCCGCGGCGCCGGCTTCAAGGTAGCCGCTCCATGGGAGTGCGGGATGGAGCACCGTCGGCGTGGGGAGGTCGAGTTAAGGAGAAGGTGCGATGTGATGAGTGTACAACCTCTTTGGTGGCGCCGAGGAGGCCTCGGCTTCGTCCGAGGAGTCGGTGAGGATGCTGCGATTCCGGTGCAGCAGGTTAAGGCGGCGCTATGGGGATGGAGCAGCCGTGATAGACGAGGCGATCGTCGGAGCAGCTCCTTGAAGGTGGAGGACGGGGCAGCTGAACCGGCGGGACGACGAGATGGACGATGGATCCTCATCCGGGGAGGTGGACGAGGGACGTCGAGCTGTTGCGGTGGACGACGCCATCGGGGAAGAGGCTCCGGCTGGGCAGCGGTGACGTGGCGGACGGAGGAGGGTGGGGTTTCGCGGCTAGAGCGGAGAGGTTATGGCGGCCTGGGATTTCGAATGGCGAAAAGGGGGCGATGGGAGGGGGTGAAGCATGACTTAGGGACGCGCTTGTCCAAAATGTAGGGTGTGTTACAAAAGTACCCCCCACCGATTTGAACTAGCGGCCCTTCGGCTCAAGGTTAGAAGGGGATTTGGCGTGTCGGGATTTGGCAGCTGGAGGGAGTTTTCGCGCGCGTTGTAATTTCGGGATAGCAAGGCGCGGGTTGTGAAGGCGCCAGTTTTGGGAGCACGATATCTGAATTTTTGGGATATAACAAGACACGGGTTAAATTTTAGGGACAAGCCTAACGTGTAGTAATATTGTACTTGTACGTACCAAATCAATTCACACTTCCCTCAACCAAAAAGAAAACAAAAAAATAAAACTATTCACACCACACAGAGAGAGAGAGTCTTGCCCCGTTTTACTATACAAATGCTATTCAAAGCTACTCCCTCCTTCCATCTATATAGGGCCTAATGCGTTTTTCATTGCTAATTTTGACCAAATATTGGAGCAATGATATATAACATGCAACTTACACAAAGCACACCGTTAACTTCATATGTGAAAGGTTCTTTCAATGATATAATTTTCACATTGTGCATGTCATGTACTATTAATCTTGTCAATAGTCAAAGGCGGTCTTAAAAATCTCATTACGCCCTATATAGATGGAAGGAGGGAGTATGAATCCATGTTATGTACGATTAATGTTTTTCGCTTTGCTGTATAATGCATGTAACCTACTCATACCAACATTTTAGTGCATTCCAAATGTCTATACTACCGCTGCAATTCGAACTAAATTTGAATTCGTTTCTCTATTTCAATAAGAATCTACAATCATGATTGTTGCCAACTTCAACCATCATTCGTGTATTTCCTTAATTACACACCACATGATTACTATAGAGATGGATATGAACTATGTGTACTACATGAACTCGAATTCTATTTTTTGAATACACTTGATGTTGATTCCAAATAATAGTACATTTGATGTACTAATTATATATTCATAATCTAAACCATGTTCCATACATACACCGTGTTTATCACACAAGTATAGTGCCTCGCCCCCTACATTATGACAAGTATTTAGACCTGAGTTGCAAAAGCCACACATTAGCCCAAATTATAATCAATGTTGTACATTATGATATCTTCTTCAAGTATCCGTATCCACCTTTTTATAATGAATTATGATCTTTGTTCATCTTTTACACCTTCACGATCCTCTTCTATTTGTAGCTAGCTAGCACTAACTTTCTATCGTGCATGCACACGCCCGCCCCCCTCACACACCCTTAGCGTCCCCTCCATCGCGCACGTTCATTATTTCTCTTTAGGTCGTCCACCAGCGGTGTGTGTAGGCCCCCGGCTCCTTCTTTCTGGCACACACCGGTCGATATACCTCTCTAGCCAAGTGTGCCTACAACAAACACATATATACTTCCCCTCTTCTCTTCTCACCGTCCATGCCCCCATATGTCCAATACGATTCCACGCAGGTGCACACTCCCGCCCCTCTTTTCATTAGTCACATGCTCGCACACTCCTCCCCCCTCGACATGGTAGGCCTCTCGCACCACCTCCTAGCCACACTCTCTCCCCCTGTCTGCCTCTCCGGACCTTATTTGCTTCTAACACATGCAGGCGTGTATATGAACTGATCTCCCTACATATAGCCAGGTCGACTATAATTCGTTTTCACCAAGCACCGATACACTTACCTCGCTAGTTATGTCTCTCCTTTTCTCGGACACACGACGGTTGATCTTCCTATGTAGTTACGCATGCTTACCACAACCATATCTTCTCCCCTCATCATCCTTGAATACCTCTCGACCGTCTCTCACACGCACGTGCATAGACAGACAGACATCCCCCGCCCTCTCTTATTGATATTGCACTCATACCCTCCGTTTGTCTAGCAGGCCTCTCCCACCATTTGTGAGACGCCACTCCACCACCAACCCTCCGACGCTCTGCCTTTGTCTTTTTCCCAACCTTATTCCTCTGCTACACATATCCATGGATGTCGATCGATCTCCCTCAATACATAGCTAGGTCTCTCTCCTTCCCCAGACATATACTAGTCGACTGGTCTCTACCCCCCCACACACACACCGATAGTCGAACGTTGTAGGTAGGTATCCATGCCACGGAGAAGAATTGCACCTCTGCCCTCTCAAATTCGAGTAGGCCATCCGCCCTGTATCTTTGACGTGGGCAAACACAAATTCGATGGCACTCTTTATCGATCGTGCAGCCACACACTTCATCCCTGTTTTCAATTCTATCGATATCTCACGTCCATGACTCCGTTTCACACACATTGCATATGTTACATTTTTCTGATTGAGATATCATCAACACATTGCCTCTGTTTCGCACAAACCATCTCTCACACCCACCCACGCACGCACTCGCACCTAAAGAAGAAGTGCACGCAGGACGCATGTACTCACGTCTCGTTCCCGGCCACACCCGCACGGGTACACGGTGGAGTTCTTTTCTGTACGAAAAGGCAGCCCACGTGATAATTTGACGCGTGTAGCGGTTGTTTACTAGAAGGAGGGTCGGGTACCACGCCTAGAATATAAAACGATTGCCGTGGGGAAAAATGGAAAAATGGGTTTGTCTCTCGTGAGTTTCGTCACACAATCTCACACAAGGCCGCCGTGGCCTCTCTCTCTCAGCGTTGGTCAGTGATCCGGCCGCACCCCGTCCGCCGGTGGAAAGGGAGGATGTGCATCGTCTCTCCGTTCGACGGGATTGAGGAAGCTCGTCCTGATCTGTGGTACCCGCCGTTCTCTCTGACCAAGCTCCGGCACGGTAGGGCCTTTGCCACTTGCTCCCTGCCGCAGTATGGGCAGATCCCGGCCGCCGACGCCCTCCTAGTAACATCCCAACGACCCTCAGGTACAGCTTCCTCCGGCCTTGCTCCACTGCCCATCTTCCCACGTTGCTGCATGTGGATCTTCTTTAGTTGTTTGCTTAAATCGTATCTCGGCCGGCGTACTTTCCATCTTGCAATCTCGTCCTCAAACCATTTTTGATAAACCACCATGTGCTATCTTTCCCTTTTTACATGGAACATGCTTCTTTTTTGTCAGCGTATGTGTCTTCAACTCGTGTTATTGGGCAGTAATTGTTTCCTTTCGACCTCCTTTTGCAATTAGGGCTATCCATTTTCACCTCGTTGCTATTGCGACCTTTTGGTGAACTGCACAAATCATTTTTCTGAAGAGTGTTTTGTGCAGTTCCGTCAAAATGTCACACGGGCAACGTTTTTACATTTATGTGGGACTGCAGAAAGGGAGATTGGTTTTGCTATCCTCCTCATCCAACTCCGTGCCTAATCTTCTCCGACAAGAAGTTAGTCCTAAAGAGAGATCGTAGAGGTGATCGGTTTCTATTTATGTGTGTTATGTTTCATCATGTAGTTCCACTATTATTGTAATCACACTGACTGGATATCTTTGCAAACAGGGATGGTCCGCCCGATTTTAGTGGAGCTGCACAAAATGATCGAATTGGGGTGTCCTTCATACACCTCTTTTTTGGCTACAGAGCTGGGTGAAACTAGCTGCCAAGCAATGAACACTGTGCCAAGGAAATGGAGCCATGCCTACGAACATCATCGATTAATTATATTTTTTTTCTTTATTTGTACACCTTCTCACAACTTTGTCTTCAGTTGTGATGTGAATATTGGCGCTTATCTGCGAACCATTGAGATGGATCAGCCATGGTAGTTTCATTTGTATTTGATGGAATGTTGTAACAAGATAATCTCGAGGCAAGACACATGAATCCTAAGTTGAAACCTTTTTTTTCCTGCGGGAACCAGAGTTGAAACCTTCATAGCATCACAATACAATTTCGTCAAAATTATGCATACATATAAACAAATCCTGAAGGATTGATAGCAATGCCAGAAACAATTCAACTTCGTTTCACCGACATGTTGGACATCCTTCATCCGGCTCCACCTGCCATGCAACAATATTGAGTGCACAACACAACTTCAGGGAAAGATTCACCGCGGTTGTTGCGCCGCAGTAGTAATGACTAGTGACCAGTCAAATCACAGAGCCCCACCTTCTCCACAGTAAGTTGCTCAGAGGAAGCAACCATCATTTCTCTGTTCCTTGAATCCGCTGGTACTCCCATATTCCCACAGTAAAGTTGCTTGGGCAAATCAACCATCACTATATCCGCTCACGTGTGATGACCACATGAGCTATCCATTCAGATTGCATGTTAAAAAAATAAAGGACGATAACTAATGCGGCAAACTTTCAAAAAAAAAACTAATGCGGCACTTCGGGCCAACGCGGCCATATCGCATTTTGCATGAGAAATTACACACCATGTTTCGTTGACATGTGGTCCCGTTCCAACATATCAGTGAGACGACGGCGAGTAGTAGGAGTACCGAACCGACGTGTAGGCCGGGGCGCCCCTTCGTGAACCGTGGCAAACTGGCAACCGTCCACCGACGCTTCGCCTTTCCCTCTCGATTTGGAACTGCTGTCGCACGCTCTTCCTCTCCCTCCTCCATTTTCCTTCAGCCCTTCATGCTTTCTTCTGCCATTGTTTGATCGTCTTCTCCATGGAGGGAACAGGACGGAAACAACCCCGTTATTCTTGCCCCGATCTGAAAGATGACATGGTGGAGGAACTCATTGATCGGTGCGACGTCATCACCTCGGCTAGCATGGCAGGTTCATTCAAGCCCATTCTTGACTCAACTAATAACATCATTACAAGGAACCCAAGAGTCAAGGAACGATTTGATCTCCCCTATCTTCTTCGCCGTGACCCTGATGACAGGCGCCGTCACGACGGAGGCCTCGCCCTATGCAGGTTGATGCCGCTTGATAATGATACGTATGATGTTAAGATGCCATCGCTTGAGGGCAAGGCCTGGGCAGGCGCAAATGGAGATTGGGTTGTTTACATTGGGTCCAACTGCGAGTGGGAACTTGTGAATGTGTACACTCGTGACCGGGTTCCACTTCCAAAAATCTCAGCAGACTGCCCGAGGTTGAGCACACGGTATTATACGCACGTTCAAATACAATCATGGTGACTGTCTTCTACGGAAGATAGCAATTTCTCGAGTTCCCACCCGCTCTTGGAATTACAACAACTATGAAGTTGTTGCTATCTTCGACAAGCTTGTTGCCGTCGTTGCTGGTTTGACTCGATGGACATTGCTCAAAATTCAGTTTCTGTACACGGATGAGTATTGTGATGCATTTGAATACGAGGGACTTGTGTTTGCTGCCACCACTCGTGGCACTGTTTTTGCATGGAATCGTTATGATTTCAGTACATTTGTCTTCCACTGTAATTATAATTGTTTCATCCACATGCATGCGGGTTAGCAAGTTTCCCTTTACTAATTAACCTTCTTCTTGTGTTTCCAAGGTCCTGTGAAAATTCCACCACCTATACTTGAAAATTTTTATAACCAAGGGGGAGATGACGATGGTGATGATCACGAACATGAGGACGAGCAACACCCATATACTCGTTGGCGCCTGGCAACTAATTCCGATGGATCACCTCTTCTCGTGTGTATACAGCCCACTGATGATGTTACTGCTAAGGAAGCAGGTGTAGTCTCCCATGGTCGCACTCTCCGGACCTATTCCAACACCTGTTGCATGGTATTCGGGATGGATACTAGTGTTCTAGCGCCAACACCTTCTCCCTGGTATAGAATTAATAGTCTTGGAGAAAACTCGCTCTTCCTTGGACAAAACTATCCGATGATGGTGAAAGGCGATCCAACTGCCGTTGACACAACGTTACTAGCACCATTTATGAGAAGCCACTGTGTCTATACCTTGGACATTAGCGTGGTTCCCTACCACAATCTTGATATAGTAGGCCGCTTCACTGGATGATCGATCTGTGTTGGTCTCGAGATCGACAATAGATGCCCCGTCCCAGAGAATCACTTGTTGTTCAAAGCAAGCGTTTCCAACGCCGAGGAATGGTTGAGTTGAAATTCATTTCATTGCTTGTTACTTGTTGTGTGGTGAAAACTTTAGTATTTATAATGTATCCTCGTTGTCGATGTGGGTTGATGACCTGTTGTATGTAATAAAATGATATGCCTGTGATAAACTTACTAAATTTATGAATGGCTTTCGAGTTGCTTCTGTGAGTGAGTGGTGCGACGAGGCAAAAAATATATTTTTTGAATACATAATTGTACGTGCATTGCAATAGGTTATCGGATGAGGCCAATCATCAACAATAGTAGTACACTATCTGTACTAGCTTCACATGCTTCGCGCGTCGTGCAGGTGTTTTTACTGTAGCCATATTGTACTACGTAACCAGCACCTCGAATCCTCGATACTAGTAGTACTACTACCTCCGTCCGGGTTTATTGGTCCTCGTTGTATTTCGTGTTAAATTTTGACCATAGATTAAACTAATTAAATATTTACGCATGTCGCCAAACATTATATTTTTGAAAACTATGTTCAAATACGAATCTAATGAGATAATTTTTTTGACATGCATTAACATTTTATTAGTTAAATTTGTAGTCAAAATTTGGCACAAACTACAAAAGGGACCTATAAACCAGGACGGAGGTAGTATATAGTAAGTAGTAGGAGTAGTAGGGTGGCATGGGCCAGAACAAGCATTCACGTCCAGGAGTACGGCACACGCCACCAGCACGACTTCCATCTGACACCATATTTCTTGGAGTCCGTGCTAGAGCAATCTCTTCAACCTCATCATTTCTCTAACTCAGCCATCATCGCGCGTGGCGAGGTGGGGTTTGCCGATAGTCGGTTTCCTCAACTGCGGTCCCACTTGTAAGGCCAACTCCAACGCTCTATCAATATATGGATGTACTCTTCTTCCCAATACAAAAACTTGCATCCATTCTACTCCCACTTGTCAAAATATATATGTATCTAGACATGTTTTAGTATATAGGCACATCCATTTTTGGAAAAATGGAAGTCAAGTATTTTGGAACGGAGGGAGTACACAATAAAATTTTTAAGTTAGCACAACTAGTCTAATCCGAGAGCACAACCGAAGATTTGGTCGGGTTCTTCCTCCTTTGCCAACACGTGGGACATCCAAAGATCCGTGTCGTGTCATGAAAGAAAATAGAGTGGTAGTTGATAAGTTGAAGCCACGAGATGTGCATCTTGGGTTAAGCGTAAATAGAATCTTACTACTCTTGAGTAACTCCAAAAGCGCCACCGAAGATCTTTCTTGGATTTGTTTTTCATCACCAAAGACGTCGAGGTGAAAGATGTGCGATTCATGGGTCCTCTTGCGTTCAGCGACATGTGGGCGCATGTGAGCAAACAGATGATGGGCTCCGCGCGTCCGCTGGCTGGCTGAGAAGAGAGATAGAGGAGTGCTGAGCACGGACTGCAGGAAATTTGTTCTACGTAACCAGCACCTTGATATTCGCGTGTGGTTGTTTCTAGAATAATAAAAGGAGGTACCTCTACTTATGTTACTCCCACTACGTCTAGCCTAAGGTTAGTTGGTGACCTTGCGCTTGGCTCTTCGCCTCTTCCAGAAGTCGATGGTTCTCAATGAGTGCTTCCGCAATCGACACCAAATGAACTGCTGACGCCCACCGCTTGGCAAAAGTTTCTCCTCGTCTTTGCGAGCCATCGCGCTGCGTGTTGGCGAGGAGAAGGCGTAATCAAGCTTCTCGTCGTTCTGTGAGTTTACGGTACACATCAAAGTTATTTACTAGTAGTACGTACTCTCTCCAAAAAAGGGCTGACCATGTCATTGCTACCATCCCGTGTTCCGTCGTTGAGTACGTGCACTATTCACGTGCCATTCACGTGCCATCGAGGAGAAAAAATATTGCTTAGGTGCCATCGAAGTGCATGACTCACTTACGGAAAAGGTTTCCCCCCGCTCCCCCCCCGCACGACTCACTTACGCACTGCTTATCTGATTATCTCCATTTTCTTGCATGACACGTGCACCTTGATGCTAGATGTCTCGCGTGTTGGGAAAATGATGAACAAAGCTCACGTAAAAGAAAAGAGTTGAAGAGCATAGATTCCCGACGACCGAGGAGGAGCAAGGAACCTCGCGGTGGAGCGTCTGCAAGGAACCTTGCGCGTTTTCCCCTGTTTTTTGCAGCCTGCCCACCTATAAACAACTAAAAGAACATGAACTTTTCGCTAACCACTAGAAACGGTACATCAGGATGCTAAGTTGAAGATGTTTTATACTCCCTCTGTTCCCGAATGTAAGTCTTTTTAGATATTTCAATAAGGGACTACATACGAAACAAAATGAGTGAATCTACACTCTAAAATATGTACACAAGCAAACACACTAACTCCATCCGATCCAACTCATGCACATACGCGCACAGCATGGAGCACACAACGCACGTACACAACACGTGCATGCACATACGCTCGGCCGCAGAATGCACGTGAATAACACATGCATGCACACACACTCGGCGGCATGGAGGCGTGCGCCATCCGCGGCGGACGTCCGGTTAAATGCGTGCTACGGTGGCTTCGCCGCAAGCTAGCGATACGCATCTCTTGTAGCACCTCTTTGCCGTCGTTGCTCAACTACTAGTCGGAGACGAAGACGACCGCAGCCTCGGCCTTAGAGCTAGCACCGATGGAAAAACACGCACGCTGCATGCGCACGAGCACATACAGAGTTCCCACGACGTGGTGGTGGTGCGTCCCCAGTCGCCTCTACTCCTTCTGCGCATGTTGTCTATCAAGGCGGCTGCATGCTAATGATGATGTGGGTGAGATCTTCTAGGACTCACATGATGACGAGGAAAATTATGAGACACAAGGTGACGTACACCGTCAAGGTCCACGGTCAAGGGGGTGCTAGCAAGTGCTTAGATGTGCTTAGAGCAAGTACAATAGAGCTGAGTCAGTGGGCTATAAGGAATAAACAGTAGTATATTTCTGCTTAGCTGGAGGAAAGAGAAGAGGAGAGAGAAGGTAAGCGGGCTCTTCGTGAAGAGCCAGCTCTAGCACGTGCTCCTAGGCACTTTGTAGTACATGTTGACTATAAGATGGGTTGTAGGCTTATACCCAGCAGCTGGCTATACTATTAATGCTCTTTAGATGAGGTGCTAAGTGCATTGAATGGCTTAGTAACTCAAGTGTTCAATGCATAGGTGCTTAGTTTATTGGTGCCACATCATATTTTATGCCTACGTGGCAGGCTTAGCAGCTATACATGGTGGAGCACCGGAGAGGCCAAGGCTGGTCATAGTGGGGAGTAACTTGTATCAGTAACATATTACTATGTTACTCTAAACATCTCTATAAACCAGAAAGGAGGGAGTAGTAACATACACTAGTGTCATATGCAGAGTATGGGAGCACATCATATTTCCCGGTCCGGACAGATCCCAAGTTGGCTTCTCACCTTCTTGGCCCAACAAACCCCCCCCTCCTGCGCGCGCTTCCCACCCGGCGCTAGCTGAGCCCGCCACTCCACATTGATGGCAAGTCAGGGCGACGCGACCTCTCACTGCTTCCGCTGCTGAAGCGGCGCGTCGACCGAGGGCACGGCCCGCTGCACGCCCGGCATTTCAGACTACACAGTGGATAGTAACTTCTAGAGCAAGTACTACTATAATTAGATGATATAAGCAGGCTATAAGGATTTAAATATAGTATTTGTGCTTAGTTGAAGGAGAGAGAAGAGGAGAGAGAAGAGAAGCGGATTGTAAACGTGTAGTCGGTTGTACTCCAACATACTCTACTTTGTGAGACAAAAGGTGGGGCCATTATTAATGATATTGTATTTATACTAAAGGGACTAACGAACGCCTTAATTACTCCATTTTTTTAGACAAACCTTGGTGGGGCTATTATTGAATTTTTTTGAGGTATTATTGACTTGGACGTGGGGGTTGGGGGCCAAAGGCCTACTATTATACTCCGACCTGACATGCTCTACCCTAGCCGCCGCTGTATCATATGGTTTCGCACTGTTCCAGATCTTAGCGCGCCACACAATTCTTCTCCAGCCCTCCTTCAGGCATGCGAGAAGGGACAGCGATCCTCGAACCCGCCTTTCATGATCCTGTCATGCGAGAGGGCGATCAGGTTTTGGGGAGCACACTCCTGTGACTGCTGCCAGCGACGACTTCCTCAATGACAGCCTTCTTCCCCGACCTCGGTAACCTCTTCATCAACGACATGAGTGACAACATCAACCACATCGGTTCTGCTCCCGATATACATTATGTGATTCTGTCCTCCTTGTTTAGCCCGCATCATTACTTTGATGTTTGCAATTGTCGTCATGATCTATTTACTGCTGATTCGGATTAAATCTCATACTAAATTGCTCATATATTCAACAATCCAATCCAAAAACCTGATCACGTGCAATTTACTCCGAGTTGTTTTGCTTTGCGCTTTTGAAGCCGCCTACTTTTAAGGGGTGCAATATAAAAGGTGGCGCACAAGAGCGATATATTGGTTTCAGATCATGTCTTTGCTATGACGCCACTAAGGGTAAGCCCGAGGCGATCTTAAATCTACACAAAGAGAAGCTTTTCGAACATGGATCTTGTTGGGGATATTACCACTAGGTGTAAACCGCCAGCTTGGGCGAGTTAACTCCGTTAGTGGTATAAGCAGAAAGGCCCAAGGCCCGTAGTCGGTTTAGAACTTGTAGCCGTAAACCGCCACGATGTATACTTGTATTGTAAGTTAGGAATAGAGAGATACCAACCGGGATACGAGTATGAACGGTTGGGACTCTATGAACCGGCAGGCGTCACACGTGTATATAAGGGGCGACCGGCGGACAGTTCAAAGACAGACAACCACAACTCGAGCCTAAGCGAAGCTTGTTTGCTCCTAGCCATCGAGATCACATCAATTCCATCACAACTAGGCGTAGGCTTTTACCTTCATCGAAGGGGCCGAACTAGTATAAACCCTTGTGTCTTTGTGTCCGCTTTAACCCCTTCAAGTAAACCCGTAGCGATGGCTCCACGACTAAGTCCTTTCACTAGGACATCTGCCGTGACAAATCCACGACAGTTGGCGCCCACCGTGGGACCCGCGCACGGTGGTGATGAGTTCTTGGAGGGATCTCATCTAGGATTTCGAGAAACTCGCGGATTTCCAGATGAAGAAGAGCCAGTTTGGAAGGTCTACATTGACTCTGTGTTTTCCGGTCCAAAATTACTTTGGCAATAGTATGCAGATCGGAATCAGGAGAGTAATTTTTGCCTTCAAGCAACTTGGTCAAGGACGCCACCATGGCTGGTGCACCCAACGTTGCTGCTTCACATCACCATAAACCGTCCCCGGGTTATTTCTGAGCCGCCGGATAAGTCAGCTGTACCTCAAACCGCCTGGCCTCTTTCTATTTTTCAATTCGGACGGGCCTTGTTCCGCGATCGGTTTTGATTAGTCGCGCGTCAAGAGTCACTTGTCACCTCTACCTCAACCACTACGACACGGAGGACACGGACATGGGACGGATTGAACTTCGCTGCTGCTACTTATTACAAGAAACGGAGCCAAGTCATGCGGCAATCCACGTGCAACTACTACTGTTAATTGAGTACAATTGAGTATTCACCGGATGAGGAACAATTGGGGCGAAAAGTGTCTTACTGGCGTCACGGGAGAAGCTAAATCTGCACGCTGCATCAAGGCTGTCGATCACATCAATCAACAAAGATGCTACTCCTAGTATTACGGAACCAGAGGCAATTTAGGAGGTGCACAAATACTGTTGCTACCAATTGCATGGACCGGGATCCGGCATGTTTTCTGCGACCGATTCTGAGCAGCATCGACCAAGCCACAGCTCGGCATGTTTTCTGCGACCATGTTTTTGGTGATCAAAGTCAAACCAATGATGATTCAGAGGAGGATTGGGTCATGAGCGCACAACACCACCGAGCCGTTTTTTGACCCCGTGCTGTCCGGCCGCTACTGTTTTTTCGCGGCCTCAATCCGCCGGATCAATCTCCTGCCTTGGAGACTCTTTGGATTAAATCGCTGAATCGCCAACAACGAGTTACCAACTGTTTCTCCCACGGCGCTGTAGCTGCTGCTGTTCCGGCGCACCGTGGCGAGTCACCGCGCCGCTGCCGACCATCTTCAAAACGGCCACGCCTGAACCTGCGAGTCGCCCCGCTGTGACCTTGAACCGCCGCACCACTTCGTCAAACCGGTCGGCTTCAACAACAACTTCGAGATCCACTGTTGACAAATTTCGGAGTCCATCACACCCGGCTTCACCAACATCGTGATCTTCTTCAACTCAAGCTAAGAAGACTCGGATCATGCCACCTCCAGTTCAGCAATCTCGCTGTCTTGAGCCATCAGTCAGGTTACCTGCTTACGACTCCCACTGGACCATCTCCGACTTCACCGGCTTATGCCACATCATAAAAACAAGCTAAGTCACTTTTACATTTAAATTTCATTTTTTCCGGCCAATTAAATATATCCGGCACCTTTGAGTTAATCTTGGGGGCTATCATTTCTTCTCATAAAGTTGAGTTGTAAGGTTACCAAAGAGGACTATTTGCCACGATGCAATGTTCAAACATGGGTGCCCTACATATCAGCGAAATAATTTTATGTTCGTTTCTTTACTAAGTCAGATGCAACTCGTAACCGACCAAGTAGTGGGTATGGTATTATCAATCGACTCTGATGCCTATCATGGACTTTGTCGACCCTGAACATATCATATTCCATGAAAAAATTCCACGCGAGAGCCTACTTAGTCGAGTCAAACGATTAACAACTTGAACACAAGTTGACAAAGTCATCAAAGTTATTATTTAACTTTGTTTTATATATCATGAACGGTGTAATGCATTCATGTGTTTTATTTCAGGAACAAAGAGCTTGAAGACGACTCCTCGAGTCGCCTCAAGCCTCGAGAACTATCAAGCGAAATTTGTGAAAAAATGGACTTTGTTCGTTACCAAAACACAAGTTCACATACTCTCTCGTCCGCGCCGGCTTACAATGTCGCGGCCGATTCTCTCGTCTGCACCGGCTTACCACGCCCGGGCCGACTCACCCATCTGCGCCGGCTTACAACAAGGAAGACAACTTGCCCGTCTGCACCGGCTTACAGCGCCGGGGCCGGTTCATCTGTCTGTGCCGCCTCAGATGTTGCGGTCGTCTTTGTCATCCGTCTCTCGCGACCTAGCCTACATTAACATACCGGGCCGCACCTGTCCGCATGAAGCTGTTTATTGAGTATGAGCAAGTCACAGCTTGGGTAGCCCGGTTTTCTTTCAAATTGGAGGCAAATTATCATCAACCGCCGTTTGCACTGGATGGTTCAATGGGCAGGCGCACAAGTTGCCGCCACTACAGTTTTGGTTAACTTCAAATCGCCAGTTGGAAGGAACTATTGGTCGAGTTGCTGACACGGCTCATACGGGATCATTTATAACCCGCCGATCACCTCAACCTTACGTGGATTCACATCATGCTATCAACAACAATGATATACAAGTTATGCGGTTTATATGCGATCAAATATGGAGAATCTCAAGCCAGCTCTTGAGTCACCTTGAGACTCGGGGCTACGATGATATGACGCAACAAGTCTTGCGGTTTCAGCAGATTTAGAACCCGGTGACGATGGAGGGAAAGATAACCCGGTCAGAGGCTATTGTTATTTGAAGGCCGTCGAGAAAATTTCGGCTTAGAAAGTATATGACAATTACAAAATCCCGAATCAATGAAGAAGTTCGGGTCATCGAGAAAAGATTCGGTTTAAAATCCGGCTCAAAGGAAGCCGTCTCCTTTGAAGTTCTCAAATCCGTATACGAGTTTCGGTTCAAAAAGGAATTAACTTCTTGCAAGTTCGAGTTTAAAGGCCGTCAGAAAATTTCCGGCTGAAGATGAAGATTCTGGTTTAAAATCCGGTTCAAGGGAAAGATGTCTCCCACAAAGCTTTGAAGCTCTCCATATCCGGTTCAAGAAGAATTTATCTCTTGCAAAAAAGTTAAAAATTACCGAAGAGGACCTGCTGCTATAATGCGCGGTTCAAACATGGGTATCATGCCTTATTGGCTTAATATATTATTGATCACATGGGGGCTTCTGCTTCATAAAGCGGGGTCTCTGTTCTTTTTTACATCATGCGTGGTTACATGAAGTGGCTCTGTTTTTAAAGCGGCCTCCGGTTTACCCCTTGAGTTAGCTTTTCAAAAGCTCTATATGATATCACTTGGGGGCTTTTGGTCGTGTCCGAACCATAGCAACACCTTTTGATAGGCGAAAAGCCACAGCATCACTTGGGGACTTGTGGTCACGTCTGAACCATAGTCACGCCTCTTGATCGGCCTAAGGCCATAGAGTCACTTGGGGGATTGGTCGAACCCGAACCATTGCCACGCCACTTGACCAGCATATATGCCACGAATCATTTGGGGACCTGGCTGACTAGAACCATAGCTACACCTATTGGTCGTGTCCGAACCATAGCTACACCTGTTTGATCCCCGCTTTACGCAATGTACGCCTGCCTAAAGACTTTAAGGGTCCCCGCAAGGTGCCAAATTACACCGCCGATCTGTCCCCTGAAGCGTGGGTTGAAAGTTATGAGATGGCCATGGAGATGCTAGATGTGGATGAGGCCGCGTGTGCAAAATACTTCACCATGATGCTTGAAGGCACGGCTCGTACTTGGTTGAAGAGCCTACCGCCCAACTCTATCAGCTCATGGGCGATTCTGGGCCGGTTTATCAAATTTCAAGGATACATGTAAGCAGCCCAAGTCCATAGTAGACCTAGCGGCTTGTGTCCGAGGAGGAAGAGTCAACGACCCGTTGGGTACGCCGTGTTTGAGATTTTGCACTCCTCGGCGGGATCAACGCGATTCGCAATCTTAACCCTAGAAGGCAACTCGCGGTTTGAGCCTTTAAAATTGAAATTGGGGCGCATGAAGCGGTTCTGTAATGACATGGGAACCCTCATGGCGCTTTGGTGAAATATGCTGATTCAGACGGTACCAAGGATCCCGAGGCCGATGATGATGAAGCGAGGAAGGAAAGAAGAATGGCAACTCAAGGGCAGCAGTACAAACCGCGGGTCATGGAAAGCGAAGGCAAGCGCAGCGATGGCAACTGGATTTCGTGGCCAACACTAATGCACAGACACGGGCAGCGGCGCAGAGGCAAAGCGAATCGGGGTCCAAATCCTAATGCGAGCCGTTTGAATTACTTGTTGAATCAACCTTGCCCCAAGCACGGGACGAAGGAGTCCCCAGCGAACCATCTCTGGAAAGATTGTTATATTATGCAGGAGTTCAAAAACTCTAATGCTTTCCGGTATGAGCAGGGGTCAGGTGGCGGTTCAGGATCCGATTTCCATGGGCCGGGTCATGATGGAGCTTCCAGTTCAGGTCTTAATCAGGGCGGTCACAATAATCAGAATAATTAGAACGGCCAACAGCAGCAGCAACAGCAGTCGGGTTATCAGAGCCAACCAAAGCAGTTGAACAATGGGCAGTATCATGTTTTCACAACTAGCTTGGATAAGCGCGACCAAAAGCTTCAAGCGGCGATGAACTCTGTTGAACCGGCCTTGCCACGTTATTTACGCTGGTCGGAGCAGCCTATCGTATGGAGCAGAGAGGACCATCCCCCCCGGGTTGATAATCCGGGCCAGCTGGCATTAGTGGTAGACCCTCAGGTGGGGGGTTATAAGTTCACTAAGGTGCTTATGGATGGAGAAAGCGATTAATATACTATACTATGAAACTTTCCGTCGCATGGGTCTAACACACAAGGATCTCGCACCGTCAATACGGTGTTCCATGGCGTAGTACCGTGCAAATCTGCTTATCTGTTGGTAAGATAGCCGTGGATGTGGCTTTTGGAGACGAGCACGATTCGGTGCGAAAAACTAACCTTTGAGGTAGTGAAGATCCGGAGTCCATATCACGCCTTGTTTGGGCGGCGGCTTATGCTAAGTTCATGGCACGACCTTGTTATATCTACTTGCAGCTCAAAATGCGGGTTACAAGGGGCGATAGCGGTGCATGGAAGCCGCCGAGTCGCTTTGGAATGTGAGGAAGGTGATGCAGCTTATGCAGAGGCGGTGCGTGCTACCGAGGAGTTGAAGTTCTATAAGGACAACGTTGATCCGCAGATATGACCCTTTAAAGAAACCAACTCTGAGCATGAATCGGATCTGAAGTTTAAATCGGCAATGAGACCAAACTTGTTGACTTCGTGCGGCGATTCGTCCAAGCAGTTCCTTTGTCGGCTAATCTGGATCCTAAATAGGAAGCGCGCTCGCCGAGTTCATCCGTGAGAACCGGATATCTTTGCATGGAAGCCATCGACATGCGGGTGTCTGGGGAACTCGTGAGCACACACTTAATGTGGATCCTAAGTATAAACCGGTGAAACAGTTCCTCCGCGGTTTAACGAAGAAAGGCGCCAAAGCCATTGGGAGAAGTGGCGAGGCTTTTGGCTGCTGGCTTTATCATTGAAGTCTTTCATCCGGAGTGGCTTGCTAATCCGGTCTGGTCCTTAAGAAAACGGCACTTGGCGTATGTGTGTGGATTACGAGATCTTAACAAGGCACATCCGGCGGATCCTTTTGCCCTCCCCCGCATTGATCAGATTATTGATGCCACGGCAGGCTGTGAGCGTTTAAGTTTTTTGGATGCGTACTCTGGATATCATCAGATCAAAATGGCGGTTAAGGACCAGGAGAAAACAGCGTTTATCACTCCCTTTGGAGCCTACGCTATGTATCTATGCCTTTCGGGCTCAAGCGCCTAGGCTACTTATCGGCGGTGTGTCTGAAATTGCACGCATACACAGTTGGCGCAATGTGCATGCTTACGTGGATGATATTGTGGTGAAATCAAGGCGAAGGAGAGGCGGTGGGCGATTTGAAGAAACCTTTGACAACTTGCGTATTTACAAGATGATGCTTAATCCGCCAAGTCGTCTTTGGTGTTCGGTAGGCAAGTTATTGGGGTTCTGGTATCTAACAGAGGAATTGAGGCTAATCCGGAGAAAATTAAAGGCTATTACTTCCTTGGCTAAACGAAGTGTATCAATGATGTTCGGCGTTTGGCGGCGCGAATCGCTACTGTTGAGCGGTTTATCGGCCGCCTCGGAGAAACGGCCATCCCTTTGTACCGAATCTTTGAGGAAGACAGATAATTTAAATGCAGAGTCCGGCTCTTGATGAAACATTTGAGGACTTAAAGCGGCAATTGGCCAAACCGCCTGTTCTTGCAGCCCGGTTGACAATGAGCATTGTTGTTATATGTTGCGATAACGCTCGGCGATTAAGCGTGGCTATTGTGGTAGAACGCAAGGAGGCGAGCAAGGAATATCCGGTTCGCGGCGGTTTATTATATCGATGAGGTGCTTATTGAGTCCAAGCAAAGGTATCCGCATTGGCGAAGCTAGTCTATGGTGTTTTCATGGCGATCGGAAATTGAAGCGATATTTCCAAGGGCACCCTATCACGATGGTCGATTCGGCTCCTTTGGGTGATATCATCTGAACCGAGTCAATCGGCGGATTGCCAAATGGGCCATAGAGCTTGGGCGCATGGACTAAATTATATACCACGGACAGCGGTGAAGTCTCAAGCACTTGTTGATTTCATTAATGATTGGGCGGAGTTACAAGCACTAGAGGAGAAGCGGATCACACATATTGGACTATTCATTTCGATGGATCGAGCGGTTGGAAGGCTCGGGGCTGGAGTCGTTTTAACTTCCCCGCGGTGATAAGTTTTGTTATGTTCTCCGCTTAATGTTCCTTGTACTAATAATGCAGCTGAGTCTGAAGCCTTGCTCCATGGTCTCCGGATGGCTAAAGAGATGAACTTAAGCGGGTTAAGTGCTTTGGTGGCTGGGACACAGTGGTTCAGCAAGTATCGACACTTGGGATTCAAGGACCGCTTATGGCGCATATCGTTGAGAAGTGGATAATATTGCGGGTTGCTTCAAGGGTTATCAAGTGGATCATGTGGATCGCCGGAAGAACGAAGCGGCGGACGCTTTAAGCCGGTTGGGTTCTCAGCGTAAACCGGTCCCGCCTAATGTCTTTTTGGACGTGTTGCACAACCCGTCAGTCCAGCTCCCAGGTGAAGCGGATTTGGCTATTCCTGATCCGGAGGCCCAATTGGTGGCAGCACTACATGCTATTCCGGATTGGACGGTTCCTTTTCTTGCGTACATGACTCGAGGGGAATTGCCAGAAGATGAGATTCTGGCCAGACAGATAATCCGGCACTCCAAGTCTATGACGATTCTTAATGGTGAGCTGCATCATTGCAGTGTATCAGGGGCATTTCAACGGTGTGTTTCTCCTGAGGAAGGCTGTGAAATCTTAAGAGAAATCCATGAAGGGGATTGTGGACATCACGCCGGTTCAATGTCTCTGGTGGCAAAGGCGTTTAAATCACGGGTTTTCTTGGTTGACACACACGCGGCGATGCGAAGGACTTGGTTAAGCGGTGTGATGGATGTCGAAATTTTCAAGGCGTGCTCATGTACGGCACAAGAGTTGAGGATGATCCCAATAATGTGGCCGTTTGCAACTTGGGGCTGGATATGGTTGGACCCTTTAAGCGATCCAAGGATAAGAAGACCCACCTTACGGTGGCGATGAACAAATTTACCAAGTGGGTTGAAGCGGAGCCTGTCAGCAAGTGTGATGCAGCAACAGCGGTGTAGTTAATCAAAAAGGTGATCTTCCGGTTTGGCTTTCCACACAGTATCATTATTGATAATGGTACTAATTTATCCAAGGGTGCTATGAAAGAGTTATGTGAACGTGAGCACATCTGGCTTGACGTGTCATCAGTGGCTCACCCCCAGTCCAACGGACAGGCAGAGCGAGCTAATCAAGAGATCTTACGAGGCATCAAACCCCGGCTTATGGTTCCGTTGCAGAGGACACCGGGATGCTGGGTTGAAGAGCTACCATCTGTGCTCTGGAGTATCAATACTACGCCAAACCGGTCCACTGGATACACACCGTTCTTTATGGTCTATGGAGCAGAGGCAGTTCTCCCCAGCGATATCCGGCACGACTCGCCTCGTGTGGCAGCTTATGTTGAAGCGGACAACGAGACGGCACGGCAAGACGCTTTGGACCTGTTGGATGAAGAGCGTGATATGGCGGCTGCCCGTTCGGCGATTTACCAGCAAGATCTTCGGCGTTATCACAGTCGCCGGGTTAAAACCAGAACCTTTCAAGAAGGAGATTTGGTGCTTCGGCTCATCCAAGACCAGACAGATGTGCACAAGTTATCCCCGCCTTGGGAAGGACCTTTTGTGGTCAGCAAGAATCTACACAACGGATCATACTATCTGATTGATATTCGAGAGCATCAAGACTCACGCACATCAGAGGAGGAGACCAACAGGCCGTGGAACATAGCTCATCTTCGGCCTTACTACACTTGAGCCATCGGCTCTATTTATGTACATATCATGACAATGTATATATTATCTTTGATATAATAAAACCGGAGCCTCAGCTAAAGCGGGGTCTCTGTCTTTCTCATCATGCGTGGTTACACGGAGTGATTCTGTTTTTAAAGCGGCCTCCGGTTTACCCCTTGACATTTGTTTTTTATCACTTGGGGGCTTGGTCGTGTCCGAACCAATGCAACACCTCTTGATAGGCGAAAGCCACCAGATCATTTGGGAACACGGTCAAGTCTGAACCGGTCACGCCTCTTGGTCGGCCTACAGGGCCAGAGTCATTTGGGGCTTGGTGAACCGAACCAATGTCATGCCACTTGGCCGGCGTATTGCCACGAGTCTTTTGGGGACCTGGCCGACTGGCACCATCGCTACGCCTTCGGGGAGCTTGGTTGCGTCTGACCATGGTAATGCCATTTGACCAGCTCAGTAAAGCTTTTCTTTTGCAAAAAGTTGTTGTCTTTGTTGCCATATTTTTCTCGTAATTGGTATTCGATTTTTTGTTGCGTTTTTTAAACCGACAACGTTTTTATCCGGTTCAACTGTCAATTACAAATTGACAGAACACGGTTAAATCTTACTCCGGAGTTTATCTACCCGGTTTACCTTTTTCTTGTTATCATCATTGAATAACAAGGGGGCTTGTGCTGATTCAGCACGGTTTATATGGGAGTTGTTCTCTCCCCGCTTTACCGATGGTCATGGTTTTTAAGGCCTCCGCTTTAAGTTTGGCTAAGCCAGCTTCATGCCCAGACATGGCAGGTATTTGTATCACATATTTGTTGGATTTCTGATACATATATTCAATATCATAAACCGGCTGGCGGTATCACCGCCACCGAGGTTCAAATTTTTCTGGTTGCAGGAAGTATGAATCAAGCAAAAGTTTCACTACTTATGCACGAAGGCATATTCAAAACGGAAGTATTAACTAAAGTTATTACAAGGCAACATGGTGCCCAAGTAAGATCATTGTTCTTTGGGCAACCGCCAACGACAGATATTTGAACCGGCCTCCGGTTCAAGCCTGCTCTTCATCTTCCGCCGCTTCCGCTTCCTCGTCTCTACCCATTGGCTGGAAATCAGCGATGGTCGGTCGATTCCCATTAACGCTTGAAAAACAGCTTCTTCATGGATCGGGAAGGCGGTTCAATATCGGGCGAGGTATGCTTACGGATTGGAGGGATCAGATTTTCCGCTTCAAAAGAGGGGGCTGGCACTCGCTTGTTCTGGTCATTGTATTGTGCTTGATAATGCTCCAAATCTGCTTCTTCGGCCAGCTGACAAGCCAGAGGGCGCACTGCATGGTTTATTGCCCGTAAATCCTCTTCATTAAAATTAGAACCATCTTCCTTCACACTGGGGTAGCCTTGAGCTGCTTCCACCGGGTCAAAATCTGGTACCCATGCCTTGGCTCGGATCAAAGCATTAATAGCTCCGGTCCGGGCAGCAGATTTTTTCACCTCCTCAATCCGGGCAGGAAGCATGGACAACCATTTCAGAGTATCTTGGATCAAAGAAGGTGTCGGGTTGTTATGCGAGGCTGTGGTGATGATACGCTGGGCTCCGGTATATAACTGTTCTACTAAGGTGTAGACAGCCTTCATTTCTTCCGCACATCGTTTCCTAAGTGCCCAATCGTGTGCCTACAACGATAAAAGTTAGTCTCAAACCGGAGTTATGCTACAGCGGGTTCAAAACGTCACAACTGTTCAAAGGAGCTTACCAAAGATTGCATGATCATAGAGTGTACTTGCCGCTTACTACTGTCGGATCATCTACCACGGTTTAAGGGCAGCTTCAGCATTTTACGCTCGTTTGATTAAATTGGCCTTCTCGGTGGCCCGTCGGCTGTTCTTTCTTGAATCCTTCCTTCAATTGTTCAGTGGCGTTCAAAGCACTGGTTAATTCTTTCTTGGCCTTCTCTGTTTCGGCCTGCTGGGTTTTCAACGCATCTTGTAAATCGGCAATCTGGTCCTCCTTGATTTTCACCTCAGCCTGTGTATCGATAGTATGTTCAGCAAGCAATTCAAGAAAGTCAAAGTCTCAACCACACAACAAAGTTATATGCTTGACACTTGGGGGCTAATGTACCTTAGATTTTTATATATCTGCTACATGACAAAGTCCCAAGCTCAATACAAGTATTCAACTTGGCACTTGGGGGCTAATGGCTATTTGATCTATGTATGTTTCCAAAGGCAGTTTTTATTGAAGCCCCGGTTTAAGTATGCAAAGTTAAACCGGTCCTTCGGGGCTATATAGGTGGATTTCAAAGTTGTGAAGGAATATATTCAAGTCCCGGTTTGATCAAGATTACAAACCGGCCCTTGGGGGCTACAAGGACTGATATACTGGCAGGCCAGCTTCATAGTCACGGCTAGTATAAAGCCGGTTTAGATAGCCAGAATGAAGGTCTTGGGCGCTCAGAGCAGCATATGTCTCCAGTTCAACATCCCATTTTCCTTTATTCAAAGCGGAAAAATCTTCTTTTCTGATGTGCTGGTTAAAGTTGCAGGATTCCCGGTCGAACGGCCCATACCAGTGATCACAACGTCATCATCTTTGGACTCGACGGATTGTGTGGGCACGGCCGTGTTGTCAGCAGGACTGTGGGATTTATTAAACCGGACGGTGCTGGCAGGTGGATCGGCAGAGATTGAAGTGTTAACAGGCCTCTCTTCGGGAATAACAGTATCTTGTAGCGGAGGATCATTGGGAATGTCTTCAGAGGCAAAATTTCCAAGATCTAGTGCTCTCTCATGATCTGAGGCGGCATCTTCTTCAGCCGTTTTATCCAAACGGGCCTTCTTGCTGGGTCTCGGTTTGGTTCTAAGAGACAAAGAGTCAGGGAAAAGCATAAACCATTACACAATATGTTAGAAGCATATGGTCGGTTTGGCTTACCCGACGGCTATCTTCAATGGTGGTAACTGAGTGGCCGATGATTCACCAGAGGATGAATGGGAAGTAACCTGATAATCGGAGTCGGACGGATTAAGAGGTTGATGGAAGAAACCCGCTTTAGAATTTAAAGCAATAAAAAGGTCGGAGACCTCGGAGCGGCGCTTTCGAACCGGGCTGTTTGGTAAACCGGCAGAGGTAACTACCTGACCACTGTGTCGGGTTGTGCGGCGAGCTTCATGTTGCTGCGTCTTCATAAGAAATTTGGGATCCAAATAAGCAAGAGGGTGAGAAAAATTAACTTTCCGTTTGCTGGCGAAATTTTGGCAAAGGCAAATTTTTGAATCGGAAGAAACAGTTACCTCGGCGAATCCTGCATTCTTGGCCTCGGCGTCGTCGACAAGCATCATCATCAATAAAGGCGTGTAAAAAGCAAGCCAAGAGAATCAAGTTCTACCTCAAGATCCGGATTACCCACATCATCGTCAATGGCTGGGTCGGATGAAGCGATGGTCTTTCTCTTATGGGCTGGTTTCTTGACAACTTTGGTTTTGGGCGGGTTGGCATACCTTTCTCCGCTTTATCTTGTGAAAGTTTCTTGCTCCAAAGCGGATTATCACCTGGATCGAAATAATTAAATGTTAGATACATGAAGCGATAACAGGTTTAATGATGGAACAACTAGAAACTTACATGAGGCGGTTTGTTGGTGGTGCGATGAGGAGCTAGACGGTTTGAGCACAGAGGTGCTCCGGTTCATTCGACATCTTTTTACCGAGTCCGTAACTTCATCATCGAGAGTTGGAGTTTGGTGTGTCGGAGTGGGTCGTCGACATTATCGATTGTCTTGGCACATCAAACCGGGCGTCGGCTCGAGGCGATATGCCCCATGATAACCAGCAGCGTGCAAGGTCTATTCCGTCAAACCGTTAGCCATAAAAGCTCGGAGCTTGGGCGATTCTTGGGGCATATTTGCTTCTATCTTTGGCGCTCAATCTTTGTGGAAGCGGATGGGTGTTGCTTAGCCGCCCGGGCGAAAGCCGGTAAGGGATTTTCATTTTCGGGAGAAGTATCTTTGCATTAAAACCAAGTCGCATTCCACTCCTTGGGGTGAGTATGGAGTTTGGCGTGGGGATAGGTGATCTCCTTCCTCTTTTGAATAGCCATGCCACCCAATTGATATTGGGGCCGTCGGTGAATTCGGTCTGACGGTTTAGATGGAAGAGGTCTCTAAACAGTTCAACGAAGGTTCCTCTTGAAGATATACTTGAGATAGTACTTGAAAGTGGCATAAATTGGTAGCGGAGTTGGGGCCAATGTCACGGGGCGGAGCTGAAAATTGGCTAACACGTCCGGTAAAATTTTGAACAGGCGGTTTGAAGCCCCGGGCGGTGATCTGCGAAGACCACAACTTCTCCTTCACTGGGGTGTGGGAGGACATTCCTCTCGAGGACCCTCCGATGGATCTGTATCTTTGTCATCTAAAGCGCCAATCGAGACTAGATCATTCATTTGTGACTCGGTGTGCGAGAAGGAACCCAATTGCATTCATACACTTGTTTGGCCATGATAAGATCTACAAGAAATAATTGATCCGGTTCAAGAGCATGCTTGATACAAGGTGTTGATCTAAGTTATGATAAAGCGGAGGCGGTGTCTATAAACCGGTTTCTGTGATATGATATCGGTGGATTCGGCGGTTCAACAAGGGGACTAATGATATATATGTGCGGTTTAGCGGTATTTTCCTATGGTGAGTTAAACCGCCTAATCTAGGCTTTGGAAGCAATTGAAGCTATGGATAGTTAGTTTGCGAAACAAGTTTCACAAGATCCTATTATAGCTGCGGATCAAACGAGCTCACGTAAAAGCAGAAAATATTTCACGGAAGTAAGGCGAAGCGGAAGTGGACTATGGAGCGAGATATATGTGCGGAAGATCCATGGATTTAAGATGAGAAAATACAGCGGATCGCGAGGATCGCTATTAATACAAAGACAGAGTTCACGGTGTTGTTCAAAGTTAAAAGAACGAGCAGAACGCGTGAAGAACACAAAGATGAAGCTGGAACCCTAAAACAGATCTAAGTCAAGAAGGGAAGAAGCTTACGGGAGCGGAGAAGACGCGAAAGAGGCGCAATGTTACGCATGCGTTCGAGGTTGATGCAACGCCCAGACGAGGCGGAAGTCGACGACGGTGGCGGAGCTCCAAGAACAGCGGCGCGAGGAAGATGAAGAAGAGGAGACGAAGGGAAGAAAGAAATGACCCTTCGGTCCTATTTATAAGGCAGCCAAGCTAGGTCAAGCGCGTGATTCCAGGAACTGCTATTAAAAGAGGGTGTTATAAATGATAAAATTTCAGGATGACGTCATGCCGGTTTACAGTAACCAGAAGTGATGACGACGTGGCGGTTTACCAGTCATTAGAAGATGTCCAAGATACAAGCTTTGTGAAGGATTGACATGAACCAGTTCAAATCAATCTGGGGCCTAATGTTGGGGATATTACCACTAGGTGTAAACCGCCAGCTTGGGCGAGTTAACTCCGTTAGTGGTATAAGCAGAAAGGCCCAAGGCCTATAGTCGGTTTAGAACTTGTAGCCGTAAACCGCCTGATGTATACTTGTATTGTAAGTTAGGAATAGAGATACCAACGGGATACGAGTATGAACGGTTGGGACTCTATGAACCGACAGGCGTCACTCGTGTATATAAGGGGCGACCGGCGGCAGTTCAGGACAGACAACCACAACTCGAGCCTAGGCGAAGCTTGTTTGCTCCTAGCCATCGAGATCACATCAATTCCATCACAACTAGATGTAGGCTTTTACCTTCATCGAAGGGGCCGAACTAGTATAAACCCTTGTGTCTTTGTGTCCGCTTTAACCCCTTCAAGTAAACCCGTAGCGATGGCTCCACGACTAAGTCCTTTCACTAGGACATCTACCGTGACAAATCCACGACAGATACCCTCTTCAAAGCCGCCCTGCTGAGTGTTCTTGACGATTCCATTGTGGAGTCGTATATGTTGTTTGACAGCGGCAAAGACATGTGGGCTGCGCTCGAGGCCACGTTTGGGCCCTCGGGCGCTGGTAACGAGTTGTACGTCATGGAGCAATTCTGTGACTACAAGATGACTCATGAGCGCTCTGTTGTTCAACAGACTCATGAGATACAGTCGCTCTCTAAGGAACTTGAGTACTTTAAGTGTGTGTTGCCGGACAAATTTGTTGCTGGGACCATCATTGCCAAGCTTCCACCTTCGTGGAACGATTTTGCTACTTCTCTGAAAAACAAGAGACATGAGTTTTCCGTTTTGGATCTCATTAGCACTCTTGATTTTGAGGAGAAGGCGAGAGCAAAAGACACACGTGCTTGGGTCGCCGAGGGAGCTTCTAGTGCCCACATGGTACACGAGAAGAACTTCCAGCCCAACCAGCCCCAAAACAATAAGAACAAATCTCAGGGGAAATGCAAGTTTGATGCAAAGAACAAGCCATCACATTCTACCAACTTCAAGAAGAACTCTCATAACGGGAAGGGATACAAACCTCAATTTTGGTAGCACCGCACAAAATTTATATGGCTGCATCTACCTGCTGTCAGCTAACCTCATGGTGCTCCAGGTATTCCTACATTCGTAACTAGGTACAATGACCACCGAAAGATGAAATTAGCTTATTCGGACGTTAACTTGCCGGATGCAGTGTGGAACGATCCTGTCATGTCTGGAGGAGCAAACAAGCAGTGCAGCCGAAGGTGGAAATCAACCAAGGACTTATGAAATTATATGTAATCTACCTCAGGCAGGTCAGTATCCCCTTCGTCCAGATGATCGTGTTTTGTCATGTCGAGCTATTGATATGTGCTACTGTTTTGCAACACCGTTTAAGTATAGCTCTTGTTTTCCTATCTTTTGATTCAGGACAATGAATAGGATATCAGGGGAACTGCACAATATGGACCCATGTTGAGTCATCTCTATTGCCTCATGTGTTTGCTACAAATGTGTCGGCATCAATTGCAAGATGAGGCAGCTAGATAGCTGTGGAGTTGCCAACATGCTCAAAGTGCTCACAACATTGAGAAGAAACAAGCATGCCCAGGAAATTAATGCGTCTTGTAGGAGGCCCTTTGCTCAGAGAAGCATCGACCGATTTTCTTTATTTCCACACCTTCTCACAGTTTGGTATATTGGTTATAGTATGGTGAATCATTGAGATGCATAGACATGCTGAACTTTTATCCTTCTGAATGTTAGTTTAATGTGAGTGTCTGCATCTAGTACCGCATCCTCTAATTTGGTGGATGCACACAGAGAAAATAAATCTCCTTAATTTACTCCATATCCACCCTATTAAATAGGCCTAGTAACAAACCAGGCGCATGCAGTGGCTGGCGGGCACATGCATCCTGCATGCATGGCCATTCATGCAGCAACGCAAAAGAAGAGAGCGGTTCTTGGGAAAAAGCGAGTAGTTAGTGCAGCGTGCCTTACAAACACGAACATCTCACTCTCCCGCTTCCGTCTCCCCACCCAATTCCCCCCGCTCCCCAATCTTCCTCACTCGTCCAGAAAACCACGCTCACCTTCTTCCTCACTCGTACTGAAAATGCCTGCTCCTCTTCTTCCACTCCTACAGAAATCCCCAGCCCTCCTTCTTCCCCACTCGCACTGCCACTAAGCTCGTCTCTGTCTACTCTGCTCAAACCCGTGAGCTCAGCACGACGCCCACAAGGAAAATGGAGTCGGCTGGCCCCAGCGCCAAGAAGATGAGGCTCCCGCCAGCGGCGACGCCGGTTGTAGATATCGCACCCGGTAGCGCGCGGAGAAGCGGCAAGCCCCCCCACCCAGATCTGAGGAACTGGTAGAATCTCCGGTGGACCGCATCAGCGATCTCCCGGAAGTCATCCTTGAGGAGATCATCTCGCTTCTCCCCACCAAGGATTGCTGCCGCACACAAGTCCTCTCAACTCGGTGGCGCCCTCTATGGCGCACCGCGCCCCTCAATCTCGACTGTCGTCAAATATCTGTCCTTCCTGAATTTGATCTCATCAGAGCCATTGTCTCTTCTCACTAGCAGGGCCCCGTTCAGTGCCTCTGCATCCTGACAAGCTACCTACTATCCATACCCGTCAAGGTGGACGCTTGGCTGACATCCCCTGAATTCGGAAAACTCCAGCAGTTTGAGTTCTACCATTACCACGAAAGTTTCATACCACGAACATACCAAGAATTCGTGCCCACACCACTGTTGCCCATCTCGCGGTTTTCCTCCTCTCTCCACACCGCCACCTTCGCCCGGTGCCATCTACCAGACGATCTGGTACAAATGCTTCGACTCCCACTGCTAAAAAAACTTTCACTTATGGTGGTTTATCTGTCGGAGGCCTCACTGCACAGCATCATCCACTCTAGTTTCCCTGCCCTGGAGCGCTTGCTGATTGTTTTGGGAATATAAATCAGTATCAGTTGTCTCCAAATAAAGTCGCCTCACCATAAAAGCATTGGAATTTGTTTTGAAAGACAACAGCTCATCATCGAAGATGCCCCTTCACTTGAAAGGTTGCTCCTTCATAATTTTTATACACCTTCAGAAATAACTTTCGTCTCTGCGCCCAAACTGGAGACCTTGGGTGTAATTCGTGACCTGTTTAATAATCACAAGGAGTTGGTGTTTGGCTCCTCACCTTTTCAGGTACCGTATATTATCATCTACACATTTGTAATCATATGCTGCATTTTTCATTTATGCGCATAAGTTTTATATCATCTTGGAGTACACTTTGGGTACTAATATTATGTTATATGCTCAATGAAGAGTTCGTCCATTGATAGCCTATCAATGCTGCTGGATTCTATCAAGATCATATATATCAGAATGTATAGTTTTGATCTGGACATAATTATTGGCTTGCTACGATGCTTTCGATCTCTAGAGAATTTATACATAGAGGTGATGATTTCATGCACATTGAAAGCCCGTATATATTGTACTAGAATTAACTGTTCAGCTGTCGTTCTTTCGACATACTCTTTTTTCAGACCTTAACGGTTTTCAATCTTCATGTCTACTTAGGCAGAACCACATGGACAAAAACATATAACCAATCATTGGCGTAATAAGCACAAGGATTTTCTCAGTTCTCATGACATTCGTTTGAGGACAATAACGATGGGACGATATGCATCCAACCGTGCAAGCGAAGCTTTGTCACATTCTTCTGTTGAATGCGAGGTTACTATTGTCCATGAGGCTTAATTTTACAGACAAGAGATTTCTCACGGACGAACATGTTGAACAGCAAAAAAGAAGTTTCAGGTGGACAAATGGGCTTCTAAGCGTGCTCGGCTTCTATTTACAACAAGTTGTAGACATCCTAAAATAAATTTTTTTGCACGGGATGTTGATTTTATGGATCGACCGATCCATTTGTTTGTGTTGCAAAAAGAGTGGTTGGGTTAGATATTCTTGTCATGTTCAATCTGGGTTTTGTCTAAAAATTTGATGAACAATTAATCCTTGGGCTTTTTGTACCATTTGTATGCTTGACTTGTATGTTGTTGCCCTCGTACTCCCCTCGACCGCCACTACACTGCCGCATCTTTCATGGCTCTTTGTTCGTTCCGTCCGAGGCCTTGCCGTCGTTCTCCGCCTTGGTTAGCTCTTTGTGTGCTTCGCCGTGCGGTGTTGTCAACATGGTCAACAACCAAGAGGAATCAGGAGATGACTATACGTGGAGAGGTCGACGGAGGGACCCACCAGGTCATTGCATTTATAGCAAGGGTGCCTCGTTATTACAAGCCAAAACAATACTTCCTCCTAATTGTTTGACAACTAGGATCCACGCCATTGTCAATGTAGTCAATAAACGAGAAAATCACACAACGAGCGGATAACACCAGGGACCCAGCAGCTCGCCTAGTTGTTTTTCAGTTTCAGAGACGGAGCTCAACTGCATGCTGTTCGGGGGCTGTGGCCCGTCTAGCCCACGCTTACGCTTTTATTAAGCACATGACGTGCTCAGTTGATATTTTTTATTTCTGAAATTGGCTAGCCCAGTTCTTTTTTTGGAGAATACCAAAACTGAGGCCTACTTGCTTTTCTCAGCCCTACTGGGCTGCAAATCTTTCAAGACGAGGATGGATAAGAAATGGGCTTCCCCAGAAAATGGGTTATAAGTTGTAAGAAATGGGCTGTAAATTTTTAAACCAAAGCCAACCGGCAATTGCATTAAAATATCATTTTTTTTCAGGATTTCTCTACTCTCTACTCTTATAAAAATCAAAGCCAACTGGCGATTACATTAAAATATCATCTTTTCACCCACAAGATAAACTACCCATACAAATGCATCTTCATGTTCCGTGCAACGAACGGGCATCTTGCTAGTTAAGATTCTAAATTTCATACATTTTTTTGTGGAGAATTGTTTTTTGAATTTTATTTTGATATAATTTTTTGAAAACTATTTTTAACGTGACTCGAAATTTCGTGATTAAAAGAGTTTGGACCCCACCGAAATATGCAAAATTTCGTTGAATTTTTTAGTAGTGCCCAGAATATATGGTCTGTAATGCTAATAAAAAGAATATGAGCTTCAAATATCCTTAAGAATTAGCAAATGGGCTGTAAATTATTGAAAATAATGGCTAATGGGCTGTATGCTGTTTTCCACATATTAGGAGGCTGACTTCTGGGCCTACTAGGTTGACGATGACGCTGTCCTAAATTTTTTTTGACGCGTACGCAAGGCTTTGTCAACTTAGTCAACACACAGCAGTGATTGTTGGATGTCCATCCAATGGCCGCCGTGCTTCTTCAATCTCTGATCTTCCTGCTCCAGCCGCCCAAACCAGCGCCGGCGAGACTAGCTGCTCCCTCCTCTCGTGGTTGGCTGTGCTGCCGCCAGGCCATCCCTCTAACCACCCACACATCCTATTATTTTCCGGCGACGTCAGCCTCACCCCATGACCGACCGATCGGCCTTCGTTCTCCCTCGGCGTGGGCATCCATTTGGGTGGCTTCATTGGCTCGGGTGGTTCTCTTCTGCCCCCCGCCCTCGTCCACCGCGTTTGTGCTCTCGGCGCGGCGAGGTCAATATGGTCAACAAACAACAGCCATCGGAAGAGGCTAACAGTAGGGGCCCTGCTGGAAAATGCCTCCTTATTACGCGCAAAATAATGATTCCTCCACGATAGTTGGGACCCACGGAAGGGTCTCAGATTTCACGAAAAAACGTTCCCCATTGTCATTTCGGACCCACCGGAAATGCCTCCTTATTATGCACAAAAATGAATACTCCCCGCTGGTGGGAGTCACCTTGGTGGGAGGCTGACTTGTGGGCCTACTAAGTTTACGGGGACGGAGGGCTTTGTTAACATAGTCAATATGAACGACTCTAGCTCCAGTGATCGTACGATGTCCATCCAACGGTCGTAGTGCTTCTTGAACCTCTGGTCTTCGTGCTCCAGCCACCCAAAGCAGCGCCGGTCATGCCGCATGCTCCTGCCTCCCGTGGTCGGCTGTGATGCCGCGGAGGCCTCACCGCCCCCTACTACTCCCACCGCTGGCCAGGCCATCTCTCTACCCACCCACACCCCCTGTTATTCTACGGCGACGGCAGCCTCACCCTCGTACTCCTCTTCGCGTGGGCATCCACTGCTGCGTCTTCCCCGTCTCCGCGTTGTCCCCTTCCTAAGCCTCGCCGCCGTCCACCGCCGTGGTGCTCTCGGTGCGGCGTCGTCAATGTGGTCAATGACCGACTTCCATCGGAAGAGTACTGTGCGTGGAGAGGCTGACAGTTGGGTCCACGGCGGCCGCAAGGAAGTGCCTCCTTATTACGCGCAAAATAATTATTCCTCCACCTGACAGCGGGGACCCACTGGACGGGCCACCGTATTTCACAAAAAAATGTTTCCCCCTGACTGCTAGGACCCACCAGCTACATCTTTGCACGCAATGAAGTGCGTCTGGGCAAAAAAAAACGATTCGCCCCCCTGACTGCTGGGACCCACCAGCTACATCTTCACACGCAAGGAAGTGCGTCCGGGCAAAAAAAGAACGATTCGCCCCCCTGACTGCTGGGACCCACCAGCTACATCTTCGCAGGCAAGGAAGTGCCTGACAGCCGGGACCCACCTGGTCGAAGCGTACGTAGCGTTGTCATTCCGGTCGCGAGCGTGTACGTACATACTGGTCGTAGTAGAGGCACGCACGTACACGTACGTACAGCGGCAAGGGTGCCAAAAAGAAAATACGGCCACGTACGTACATACGGGCAAGGTCTCGAACGCCTACTCGCGCATACGTACATGGCTGGGTCGGAACGGAGAAACAACGTCGTTGTCGTGTTCATGGGGAGGCAACGGAATGCGTCGTGTTCATTGGGAGGCAACAGAACGCGTGGGAGCCAACCGGCTGGGTCGGAATGGAATGCGTGGTCGTGTTCATCGGGAGGGCTTGGACGGAACAGGCGATGGAAACGAGGCCTGGTGTACCACACAACGGAGGAAACGGCCTTGTTTTCGACCAGCCACATTCAAACGGGACCTGTTCGCCGGGAGGGTGCGGCGTCATCATAAAGCGGAGGAAACATACCTCCTACGGTCGAAGCAGGGCCTGTTGATCGGGAGGGCTGGCGTCCGCAAAGCGGAGAAGCGGACCTCCTACGGTCGAAACGGGGGTCCTGTTGATCGGGAGGGGTGTGGCGTACTGCAAAACGGATGAAACGGACCTGTGTTGGAGCGCTAGGGTCGAAATGGGGGGGGGGAGGGGTGTGGCGTACCACAAAACGGACTCCATGGGATACTGTTCATCTCCACCGTCGACCTCCTCCAGCCTCCACGGGCTACCGTCGACCTCCTCCAACCTCCACCGCGCGCTACTCCACCGGCTACTGTTCAACCACCCCTCCACGGGCACCCCTCCACCGTCTACTGTTCATCCAGCCCTCCACACCACGGGGTCCTGTTCAACCACCCTCCACGCCCACCCTCCACCGTCTCTGTTCATCCAGCCCTCCACACCACGGGTTCTGTTCATCCAGAGGCAATGCCACGCTCCATTGTTCATCCACCCCGCAACGCTCATTGTTCATCCCAGGCGGCATCAATCGGCTTGATTAGCAGCGAGAGCGAAGAATCGCTCCATCGGGTTCAGTTAACAACCATCGATCGATCGCTCTGGTTCGAGAACGCGTAACTGCGGTCTGTCGCCGGGTTGGTTAGAGCCCAATGCCCCTTCGGCTTGATTAGAGCCAACACTCGACACACGCAGCGCACCTCACGAGTGAAACGCGCATCGCTCTCCCACCGTAACCGGCAACTCCCCGAAATTTTCCTCCCCCTCGCTTCTACCACGGTTTATTTTGTCATGGACGGCCCAAAGAATGTCATGCAGCTGCGTCTCCGGCCCGCCCAGGACGAAAAGCCCATTTTCTGTCATGATTTTTTGTCATAGAAGTAGGAGCCCACCACATATATGATGATACCGGGTTTTGTCACAATTATCGTCATAGAAGTGTCATATGTATGACAGAAAAAATTCGTTCGGCCCAAAATGTCACGGATGTGTCTTTTTTTTTGTAGTGAACAAGGGAAGAGGCCACAAGTTCAATCTCATGCTCAACCTCAAGTTGAAGAAAGGCCACTTCCCAAGAAGACTCAAGTTAATGCTTCTCTTGTTGAGAAATCAAGTGATAAGAAAATGAAGAGTAGATGTTGCTACTTATGTCGTGAGAAAGGTCACGTCGCTTCTTCATGCACTAGTGATAACTTATCCAACACAATTATTATTGATAATATCTATTCTCTTGGGAAGGAGAAGGTTGGCAATGTGTTTGCCAAGTTTGTTGGTACTCAAAGTGGTGTCAAGAAAAGAACCATTTGGGTTGCCAAGCCTATTGTGACTAACCTCTTAGGACCCAACTTGGTTGGGGACCAACAAGCTCAAACTTTATCAATAGGTGTTGTTGGAGGGCATTGGAGAGCTGGCTACATTATGAAGAATTAAGGGGTCTTCATCATTCATATTGTCTCAAGCCAAGTCATTCGGATTATCAAATTTCTATCTCATATCCAATGTGCCTCCTTGCGGTAACTTGTACTTACATTGTTTACATTGAAAGTTACTTGCCCCTTTGCATGTTTTGGTTTTGTAACTTGCATGTGTTTGTATATGTGTGCTTCCAATTGTCTTATCTTGAGTAATCAAGTATGTGTATGTTGGTTTGCACTTCATGTATGTGTGAGTTGTGTGTTGAGCCTTTTTGCATCTTGTTTGTATCTTAATTGGCTCTTGTGAGAGATTAATGGAACATCCCATTTTGGGGGAGTGATGTGCTTTGTTCACCTGACGGTCCCACAAATGTATGTACATGAGGAATACCACCTAGTATTGATATTGCAAGCTTATCCAGTCACTATGTGGTATGTCTTCTCATGAGAAATTCAAATTCTAAATAGTCCATTAATTATCTCTTGTTGGATCCTCTTATTGCCTCTTGTTAAGTTTTCTTTGGTATCACATTATGGGGGAGTAATATACTATGTGTATGTTACAAGCCTAGAAAATGTGTACATTTGAGATATTGTCACCTAGAGTTGATATTGTAAATTATCTTGTTCCCAGGTGACATGTTAGCTCTACAAGCTGCAATTTGCTTGTTCTTGGTGTGAAGATGATATTGGATTTCCTTCTATCTACCACCAAGAATCATTTCCAAATACTTCTTGTGTTTTGACAATTGGTACTCACTTATGTGTGGTCGAAATTATTGATCATCTTCATTGGGTTTTGTTTTCATTTGCCTTATCTCTTGCCAAGATTGTGTCAACTCCCATTGCCTTCCGTGCCACTTGAGGATCTTGTTGTTTTCTTGATCTTGTCTAGTGTTTTCTTGATATAGTGAAAGTGGTGATCCCACCTTGTGCATTTTGTATTCAAATGCAAATTCTCTATAATGCACAACTCATGGGGGAGCTATCCTATTTTTCTATAAAACACTTATCTTGTGATCCATATTAAGTGTGTATTGGTGGACGGCATGCCGTTTCTTTTTGGTACTTTGTGCCATCATAAAACTTTGTAGAGAGCTTGGTTTGTTTGGAACCATCCTCTCTTTTGGGAGTTTGATATCATTTTATGTGTTTCAATGGATATCTCATTACTTGATGTATCTTGTAATGATATCTTCCAAGTGATGATTTCTCCATTTGCTAACCTATTTTCACTTGGTATGTATTTTCATTTGGTTTTGTTTCTTGAAAGTTTCGAGCATGCATATTTACTTCATGTATTTTATTTTGCATGCTTTTTTCTTTGACCCAATATATAAGTGAAACTCCACCAAGTCTCAATTTGGAGATGTATATATATATATATATATATATATATATATATATATATATGTGTGTGTGTGTGTGTGTGTGTGTGTGTGTGTGTGTGTGTGTGTGTGTGTGTGTGTGTGTGTGTGTGTGTGTGTGTGTGTGGAGTTTGTCCTATGTATTGGTGTTTCTAACTCTTTGGTCCCAATGAGTCTGGGTACCATTTTATTTGTGTTGTTGTTCTATGAACAATTGGAGATGCATTGGATGCTCGGCTCACTCACAAGGAAGGTGTTGTCACCATGTGCTTATTGGAGTCAAGCTAGGATGATCAATGAACTACTATTTACCTTCAATTGGTATCTACCACATCCTTCCAATGTTAACTTGGTAACAAGTATCTTCATATACTTCATGCACACATTTCTTGCATCAACCTTGTGTAGGTTGTATCATGGCATGTTTTCATTCTTTCTTGTGATACTTGTTTCCTCTCTCAAAGCATCCAACAATGATCTCTTGTTGCTAGTTGTGATGTCTTTGATGTTCGTGTGGTTGGAATTCATTTATATACAATAATACCATATCTAGCCATGTGCTATGCTTTCAAGCAAATTTCTTATTGGTATATTTATGACTTCTTTGTGGATATCTTGTTCTTTCCTTTTTGTAACTATTTCATGTGTAGATCCTTCTTTGTGGATTGATATCATCATGATTTTCATCTACCTAGAATCTTATACACTCGAGAGAAGTTACATATGGAGTTTATATCCTTATTCTTTCACGTCCACCTTTCCTTGGTGGTTATCTTTGCATCTTGATGCACTTTGTTGTGGTGAAGATATTTTCTCTCTTGCTTGTCTTGATGAGGTTTTTGCCATTTTGATTGGTATCCCTCATATTGACAAAGCTATCATTTTCTTCCTTCACCATGGGTTGCCACAAGTGTTGGTTATTCATTTTGCATATTTAGTGTGCTTGTGAACCCATTTGCTTGGTGTGTGTGGGAAGGACATGTCATGCACCTTGTATCTCCACTATTCAAAACTATGTTGACACTTAATGCTCACCCTTACCTTAGTCTTCTCAAGTGCTTTGCCATGACTCACACACATCATTTTGGTTGATCCTACACTTAAGTTGCCCCTTTTATACGTTGCTCAACCATTTGTTTGTTGCAAGTGCTAGGCTTTGTTTCCTACATGCTCACTTGCACTTGTTGTGAGTTTCTATTGATTTTCGGGGAGTGATGATCCTATTTTGTGCACCTGGTATCCTAATGCAAATATTGTAAGGAGTGCACGAATCATGGGGAGCTTCACTAGTGTGTTTAGAACACTCCGTTGCTATCTTGCACTTGTGGCATGTAGGATCATTGGTCTAGTTGGTTCAATTGGTATCTTTTGATAGCTCACTTAAATTGGTATCTTTTGATTGCGTGATTGCTTGTTTCTCTCTTTGTTATGTCTTTGTGGCATATCATTCTTTTGCAATCTTTGGGCCTCAATATAGTTTGTCTTCCTCCAAGTATTTACCTTTGGATATGTGTATTGCATTCCACTCTCTTGTTGAGAAATACACAATTTATGGAGGAACACAATTTATATTGGCCTTCTAAGCCTTTCTCCCATTTTGGAAATCGATGCCAATGGGGGAGAAGTTTCAGAGAGTTTTGTGGAGAAGATTAGAGAGTTGTTTCTTCTTGCTTTGCATTACATGGTGATGCATATTTCCTTATATAAACTCTCTTGAAAGTGATTGTTATCAAATTACCAAAATGGGGGAGATTAAAAGAACATGCGGTGCCCTCATGTTTGATTTTTGTAATTAATGACAATCTCTACGGACTAATGATTGCATTGAGTTATATTTGAAGGATTTGTCCATAGGATTTTCTTGGAGTCCATTTGTTGGTTTCAAGGAGAGTTTGTGATGACCAAGGTGCTATTCAAGGAATTACCTAAAGATTGGTCATGTGAGAGGCTGATCAAGACTAAGTCAAAGAGTGAATCAAGTTGATCAACACACAAAGCGTAGAAGATGTACCAAGAGGGATCAAGTGATCCCATGGTATGGTAAGCATTGTCAATTACGCTTTCTGTACTAACCCATGGTCTTCATGAGAGTTCTTTGTGGGGTTAGGTTGCAGTGTGCACGTTCAAGTGATGCATCACAAAGAGATCAAGTGCTTGAAGATTGCCGTCCATTATGGTGACAATGGACTTGTGAAGATGTGCCGAAGAGTGGCTCACCCATAGTGGAGTATGGGGGGAGCAATCTACCGGTCTTCATCGAGCCAACGCAATCAAGAAAGGTGGTCCAACTTTAGGAAGTAAAGATCGTCTACATCTAGCTCAAGTGGACTTTGTGCAAGGCGAAGGTTTGGCCTTGATAGGTTCTCTATTTTATCGGTCTCATGGTGGTAGTTTGGAGACCGGGTTATAGGACCGATTGCCGTACTATCAAGGGGGGCTCTCAAGTGAGTAGCTTGATCGTATCGTTCGTAGAGAGCTCAAAACATTGCATGCTTGCATCATCTTTCTTGGTTCTTGTTTGGTTTTCTCCTTGTAAGATTTGGAGCTTATGGTCATCTTCTTGACAAGCTCGAGTTCATTGAAAACGGAGTTCACATGCTTCTTCTATTGCGATTTCAGTGTTGGAGGTTTTACCGGTCTTATTCGAGGAAGGGTTCTCACCATTTTCTGATTGGCCTTTTGTAATTTCCTTCTTATTGTTATTTCTATCAAGATTGTGTTAGCCCTTGTCGCTAGCTTTCCAACAAACTTGGTTTTGTTGAATTCAGAGTCTGTTTGCAGAAGTTGTGTCAGTTTTGCTGTCCTTAAAAAGGCTGCAGCGGTACTACCGCTCACGGGAGCGGTACTACCGCTTGGAGGGGTTGTAATTTTTTACTACCGCTTTTGGGAGTGCTACTACCGCTTGGAGCAGTACTACTGTGGCTACTTCCGTGGCTACTTCCGCTCCAGACCAAAAACTCGTCATAAGTCCAGCGGTGGGAGGCACGGATGTATTTTTTAGTACCGCTCGCAAGCAGTAGTACCGCTACCCCTAGCGGTGGTACCGTGAGGACGAGCAGTAGTACCGCTTCGGCGGTTCTACCGGCCTTTTGCCTCCTCGCTGTTGTTTTTCAAAGGGCTTCCACCGCCCTAGCGGTAGTACCACTCCCATGAGCGGTAGTACCGCTCTGTGCGGGCTGTGAGCATAACAGTTGGATTTTTTTCCCACCTATATAAGGGGTCTTCTTCCCCAATGAACCTTATCCTTTGAGCTCGTGTTCTTCCCCCATTGTTGACCTTCTTCGAGCTTGCTATCTCTCAATCCCTCCATGGATTCTTGCTAGTTTTGGGGGGGGGGGAGAGGAGATCTAGATCCACATTTCCACCAATCACTTTCTCCTCTATGTGAGGGCAGCCCCTTGGATCTAGATTTTGGAGTTCTTGGTGTTCTCCTTCTTGTTCTTCCTCTCATTTTCTTCTCTAGCATTAGTTGCTTTGCTGGGATTTGGGAGAGAAGGACTTGGGCACTCCGTGTGCCCTTGCCATTGCATTTGGTGCATCGGTTTGAGTTCTCCACGGTGGTACGTGGAAGTTACAAGTTGAGAAGCTTATTACTCTTGGGTGCTTGGTACCCTTGAGATTGTTCCTCTTGGGTGCTTGGGCGCCCTAGACGGTTGGTGGTGTTCGGAGCTCAATCATTGTGGTGTAAAGCTTTGGGAAAGCGTCGGGGTCTCCAATTAGGTTGTGGAGAACGCCCCGAGCAATTTGACGGGTACCGGTGACCGCCCCCAAGGGTTGCCAAAGTGTACGGGTTCGGAGACGCCCCCAAGGGTTGTCATTTGTACGGGTTTGGTGACCGCCCTCAAGGGTCCCTTAGTGGAATCACGACATCTTGCATTGTGCGAGGGCGTGAGGAGATTAGGGTGGACCCTAGTGGCTTCATGGGGAGCATTGTGCCTCCACACCGCTCTAAACGGAGATAGCGTTCGCAAGGGTGTGAACTTCAGGATACATCATTGTCTCTGCGTGCCTCGGTTATCTCTTACCCGAGCCCTTTACTTATGCACTTTACTTTGTGATAGCCATATTGTTTCTTGTCATATATCTTGCTATCACTTAGTTGTTTATCTTGCTTAGCATAAGTTGTTGGTGCACATAGGTGAGCCTAGTTGTTGTAGGTTTTGTGCTTGACAAATTAACCGCTAGGTTTATTCCGCATTTGTTCATGCCTAAATCGTAATTATCTTAAAGCACCTATTCACCCCCCCCCCCCTCTAGGCGACATCCTCGATCTTTCATTCGGTCATGTGGATGGCGAGGCGTGTTGTGGCGGGCGGTCTTGGTGAGGCTGTCGCCGGCGGTGGCAGCCAAGCCTTGATCTGGATCTAGGGTCCATGGTATGTTGGTGTGGGCTCCCTGTCGGGGGTTGTCTGTGACATGTTCCCTCGATGTGGTGGGTAGGGTTAGTCGAGCGAAAGCTTTGCGCTTCGGTGCCGGCGGTAACAATGCCTGTTGGTGTCGCTCTCCTCTTGAGGCACCGCCCTGACACTCTCTCTACCCTCCGACACTCATCTTGTCCATCTTGGAGGCGTCGACGATTGAGTGTGGTGGTCCGTCCGGCATGACGACGTGTTTTCTATGCTTTCTCTCGGCGGCATGCTTGAGCCGTTTAGGTACAAGGTTGTGCATTCTAGCGTTCTTGGCTTGCTTTCTCGTGTATTTTTTTACCAGCTTTGAAGATTTTCTCAATACCTTGTATCGTTCAGCCTTGTGGCTTTATTAATATAAATTAGGGCGAATGTCTATTGCAAGACAAGGCGTTTGTGGTTCCTTGATGGATGTCTTTCAACATTTTGGATGGAAGACTTGCTATCTTTGTTGATGTGTTTCCCTCGAGTTGCATCCACCAAACGGGGCTTCTTGATTTGAGATGCATGTATCGGTTTTTTTTAGGGTTGCGTCTTAGGAAATGTTTATTGGTCTGCCATTGTGGTTGTGGTGCTTCTTTATTTGAGAGTGCTCCGTATGCCTTGCCTTGTAGGGATGTTGCTTGTTCTTCTTTCTAGGATATGTTTATAATCATTTTTGTCTGGCTTTTCACTAATTATGTACTCACTTCTCTTCTTATAATTAATTAATGGATGTGGTAAATTGATTGCTTTATACTATATGTTTTTTTCATTCCAAACTTGGCCATAAAAGCTAGTATCCACAGATTGGATCTAGCAGGAGGAGCACAAAATCATCGTCACATTGTGGCGAGGTCGTGTATATATGTTTCTTTCATTCCAAACATGGCTATACAAGTTACTCCATCCGTCTCATAATATAAGAACGTTTTTACATCATCATTGGATATGACAGGAGGAGCACAAAATCATCGTCGGTGCCGTGATGGATGCCATGATCTCGCCAAGTGCCATCATGCCATCAATCATGTGAAATGTGACACCGCGCCGATCCACTTCTGTCGATAGTGGCCGCGGGCTGTTCACCCGACCCTCAGCAACAACCATCTCTCCCTGGCGAGAGAGTCAATAGCACTCACTGCCAGGACCGAAGCCGTTCCCCAAATGGCACTCAAGACTCGAGAAAACCAGGTTTTTCAACCAACATTGCATCACGCACAGTGCAAAAAGGGGCCGTGGCCTGGATCACCGTGAGTCCGTGACACTGTACCTCATGCGTCAAGGCCAAGCGACCTCCCCCATAAATGCCAGATAAATGGTCGAAACGGCCACAATATGTGCTTGGCGTAGAGGCATCGCCGTCGCTTCATGTGATGTGGCGCATTGAAAACCTCCACCGGATCGACCAGACCGTCCATGATCCATCCGTCCATCCCAAGCACCGATCGGTTAAAGTTGTCAACTTGTAGTACAGTGCCCCTGCGTGAGGCGTTCGCGCCAAGCTATCTGGCAGGCAGCATATGCCGTCAGTGCAAGAACGGCACCAACCAGCGTCGATGGATGCTTCCGCTCGGCATGCGTGCCAAGCGGGAGTGTCCATATCCATATGGGTCTATCTATTTATCTATCTACGTTGGCTGTTGCTGTTACGTACGCTGCCTGTCTCAATCATGATCTTGGCCAACAACTCACGTCCATGCGCAAGGTCATGACTCACGAGACGAGCGGCGTCGGCCGGATCAACAGGGGATTATTTTTTGGGAGATACTTCAGTGGTGGGTGGTAGGTTGGTAGCAAAGTGCGAGATCTGCCTGTCATTTCGCCGTTGCCGCGAGCATTGTGTCGAGGCGAGCATAAACTAATGGCGCACTTTCTTCTTTTTCCCCGCGGAAACCGTATTAAACAACCATACTTGACATTCTGGGAAGGAATCGGTGGCAGACAGTGCCCCCAACATTCTCACCAACTCTTCTGAGCCCGTGGACAAGAAAACCAGTGAATCTACTACTGCGTACACACAGCTGAATTCCGGCAACCTTTCCAAATTTTACATTAAAACCGTCCAATTAGCAGCGAAATAGACGCACTGCCAATTTTTTTTTTCAAAATGGAGGCAATTTTTTTCCCACATCCATTAATTAAGGCGAAAAGGTGTTCTTTTGTTTTACAACCGACCGTGAAACATATTACTCTCGCGCTGTAAGTTCCCCTAGCTTAGAAGCCCCCGTGATGCTCCAGAGCTTTGCCTCCGCTAAAATGATGTTGAGCAAGATCGCCGGCGGTGTACTCTTGCGATGGAAGACACGGAAGTTTCTTTGGTTTCAGATTGTCCAACAGACAATTAGGCCCTTTCCAGTGCTCCACGGTGGACAGGTGCTAAGCATGCCACATAAGCGAAAAAATGACATGGCACAACAATTAAGAAGGAGAGAGCACTTTGGTGACCGGGAAGAACCAACGCTGCGCCAGCGTGCGTGAACCAAAGCAAACCACTTAAATGAAACAACTTGACCAATGGATGAAAGACTTTAGGTGCTCACTCATTAAATATAGTGTGCTTAGCAACAACAAGTTAAACACCCTATCGTTGGGGAGTTGAGTTCTTAGCATGATTTAATGACTTAAGACCTTATCTAAGCACCTTTGCATTGGAAGAGGTCTTATGGCCTTCCGGTTGGGGGTGGTCACTGAAATAAACATGCATGGACATTGCAAAGAAGTCAAATTTGCCGTAGCCTTCTCTCTATCGGCTTACCTCTAAACATGTCCTATTCATACAAAGATTAAGAAGCACGGACCCTGCGGACCCGGGGAGCAGTCCTAGACATGTCGAGCTCAACACTCGAGCAGAAAACGAGGCCAGAATTTATGTCGCCTTTTTAAAAACTTCTCTCACGTCGCTTTTGCGCTTGGAAAAACAATCAATCTCAGTGCATGCACACGAGCAGCAGCACTAGACGGACAGAGCCACGAGCCCACGAGCGAGCAATCAATCATGGAGGCCGATCGAGTACATGCATGCGCGTGCGGCGCGGTGACCTGGAGGTCGGGTCTTTTCCCCGGCGTCTCATACGGTCGATGATTGTTCGAAGCATCGACCGACGCCGACGGACGGACGGACGGGCGCCATGTGCGGCGAGCCGGACGCCGTCTGTCCGTCGTCGTCCACATCTCGGGAGCATCGCTGTGGATGGGATAGATGCGCGCAGTTTCTAGATCCGGGAAGCTAGCCAGTAGTAAATCCAAAGGAACGCGCGCAAGGAAACAAAACGCTGAGTTGCCCGCCCGATCGATCCATGCTACTGTAGGCTATGGACCAGACAAATGTCGAGTCTATAATACGGCCGGCCTTGCCTATAAAGGTGCCATCTCTGGGCTCCAATGCTACAATGGCGTCGCTGTTGGTGTTATCTTCCGTGCCTGTGACCGATCGAGCATGGAGGGGAAAATAATGGCGGTCGTTGGAGCAAGGAAGGAGCTCGTGGCAGTAAAAGATACAGCAGTATACCACAAGTTGTGCAAGATCTAGGCTGTTAAGCTTTGTACTAGTAACCAACGTAAGTGTAGATTTCAGAAGCTGGTAACCCCATGAAACCTGTGGATTTGCCACCCGGGAACTTGCGTCCCACCTAACCACCACCTAGCTTGATCCACTAAGTCTCGTTTTTTTTTAATTTCTTCCTGACCCTGGCTGGAACACGGCATCAAAGTTCTAACACAGTTTCTTCGAGGCACCGACACACCGAACCAACCTACCATCACCACTCGACAGCGGAAGATCCTCAAAATGCAGGCAGACTTTTGTGATACAGGGGTCAGTGTCGTGGGATCATAACTACCTAGCACATTGCTGTTGAGAACCAACTATGACTCACGACGCTCAAATTTCCCTTTTGAAGGAACATCAGAGGCAAGTTTAGACTTGGTGCCGAGCGTCTCGTTTTGGAGCTTAATTTGGTCACAAGTCTTGTCCCTTGGAGAACATTTCAACATTCCAAGTGTAATCTTGACGATCCCGACGTGTTTTCCAAAAGCAGGTCTCCGTCGATCGGTTTTGAACACCGAACGTTTCAACAATCAACATCCACACCCACAGTGGCAGGCCAGTCCACTGTCCACAGCAACTCCACTAGCAGAAATGCTTACTATTACGCACCTTCCAACAGCGACGTCCTCTGCACTCTGCTCCGGTTTTCCAGCTCCGTCAGTTACTGGTTTGATGTCGCAGCCTCCCTGGTTGCCGGTGCTATCAAGCTACATATAGTAGTCGTATAGTGGCAGCCACACGGTGCGTGGTTGAGTGGGCAAGCGGCAACCCCCCTCTTGCTTGGTAGATTGGTAGATCTGGATCACACGATTCTTTCTTCGTGGCATGAGCCTGCTGCTTCTGTTTCGCCCGTAGCTTACGATTTCGTAATGGGTGGATTTTCATAGCTTGCCGTGTGAGAAAATGTTGGTTCTAGCGTAGTGCCATTGCTTGTGCAAAGACATTGATTCTTGCCCGTTTTTGCTGGGGGCGACTTTTGCGTTCAGAAATGAGTTATTTGCCCGTCGATATTCACAGCTGTATGATCCTTTTTTTTGGCAAAAAAGCTGTCCGATCCTCTTGTACTTATAGGAAATTTAATATTTAGATCCAGTGGTTATAACTAATAGTTATTTCAAATCAGTTATTTATCAGCTCTCAGTTGTATGAGAATTTTTTTGTTCGACGAAGAATGGATTATTAGCTTAAAATGAAGCATCAATGACAATACAAACACAATGAGCAACACACCCAGAGAGAGAGAGAGAGAGAGAGAGAGAGAGGAATATCCATTTTTAAGATTATGCTTATCTGCACCAAGTGAATAGAAAATTCATAAAAAATACAACACAAATTTTAAAAATCTGATTTTTTTTTCATGGAAGATAATTTGGTGCGAGAGGTGCAACCCAAATTTCAGATCATTTAGACATATGAGTAGCTCTCATCAAAAAAGAGAAATTGGGTCAGAACAATCCATGAACAGTAAACTTATTTCACAGACCTCAAATTTGTCTTTTTTGCCGAGAACTATTCAGATGTGCGAATGATTTGAAATTTGATGCGCACCTCACACACCAAATTATCTTCCATGCATTTTTTTGGAATTTTTTGATTTTTTCTAGTATTCTCTATTCATCGCAAGTGCAACTGAGCCTGGGCACCGTCGCCTCATCCAGAGAGAGAGCTCTATTTCGTGATGAGACCAGTGAGCATAAGAAAATGCAGCTATCTATATTATTGTGTCAATCAATGTAGTGGCCGAAGGTATACCTCCTTTCCAAGAGAGAGAGAAATATTCTCATACATGGCGAACACACATATGTTACCCCCCTCTTAGGCTTTTATCCCCGCAACAATGAAAAGGGTAAACTTTAAGGTTCAACGACTTGGGCCAACAAAAATTATATGCAAGTGTAACTCAAGATAGAAGGCAAATCAACAATATGGTATATGAGTGCTACAATTTCTTCTGTTTCAGAATCATTCTTGAGAGGGACAATGACAATCCCTAGAACACACCTCTCGAGGTGCGACCTGCGTCCTTTCTTGCTACATGGCCATCGTCCACACCTCCTCGTGGCGAGGTTTGGTTCCACAACACCGCAACTCTGCCATGTTGCTTAAATAGGCCATCAACCTAGCTTGTAATGGGACATACGCACAAGTACATCCATATAACCCCTTCCACAGTTTCATAATTGCTTCTTGTAAAATCTAAACCAAAACAATCGAGTCTTAGGACGAGTATTATACTTGAGTGTAAAAAAGATGTTGAGTGAAGAAAAATGAGATGATCACATACCTACATGCATGTAGTTGCATGATGTCACGACCACAACTATCACACCGCAAAGGGATGCGAGTAGTACAGGATCTTGCCCAACTGCACGCTCACCTGATACAAACTCACGATGAGGAAAACACGCTCATGGGTACAAGCATAAGCTCTACTTCACATTTGATCAAGACGGGATGGTCAATAAATGTGACATGTCTTGATGTTGTAGAAAAAGTTCTTCATGTCATTTTGGTCCCATGATAAGTTAGAGAGCATTCTACACTCAATTCTTAACCGCTTAGTCAACACTAACTTCAAATGTTGATAACTTTTGCATCCGGACACTGAACGAGGTGATCTTGCACTTTTTGGAAAGTCTAGATAGTGCACCTCCCAACTGATCCAACACATCTCCCAACTTTCCGTTAGGAAGTGATGCAATTGCCAAAAATTAATAATCCAACATTATTGAAAAAACAAGTTAAAAGGTGTTTTGGATGTGTGTCCACCCACTTGGCCGCCACTTCTTGGTCCTATATAGATAGATCAATCTTATAATGTTTTGTTTAGTTAAATTTGGTCATATGGTAACTTTGTGCACTTTGTTTGTGTCCAACGACCAGGCCAAGGCCACTTTCAGACCCAACTTTATTATATCTTTGAGACATTTGATCTTCATCTATGTTCGCAAATATTTAGGTATCTTCTATCACATTCTTTGTTGTTCCCTATGTGGTTAGGTTGATCGTTTCTATGGTGTCAGGAGATCTTGCCCAATCGCAAGCTCATGATGAGGACAACACTACCATGGATACAAACACAACCTCCACTTCCTCCACATTTGATCATCAATGGTCAAGAAATGTGATATGCTTTGGTGTTGTACAAGAAGTAAGAGATCAAGTTCCACATGCCTTGAACTTAATTTTTAACCGCTAAAACAACATTGGCTTCAAATGTTGATAACTTGGACCAGTGGTTTAAAACTAAGCAGTCACATAGTTTGGCTAGATTCCATACACTAGGGAGCCCTCCCTAGCCACATTGGTTGAACAAATGCTTGTGACAGTCTGCGCACGAGAAGGAGCTCTCACCCCCAGGGCGACACTGTTTGTGCTGAAACGGACAAAAGAAATGTTACCCATACACACCTCGGCTAAACATATTCCACGACACAACTCGATGGCGGGATCACGCCACGGAGCTAGCAGTGGATCATCTTAATCCTTAGTGGTGTTCATTCGGCCTTCGTGGTGCATCTCCTAGCGATGTATATTTTTAAATGGTTGATATTTATACATATATACACCCTTTCTAAAGATTTTTAAAGATCTGTCGTTGCTAAACTAAAAATAGTAAAAGAGAAAACATGACAAGCCTTGGTAAAACATGAGCATGCGTGCGGATAGGATCAATCGAGTAGCAACATTATGACACTTGGATGTATAATATCATCTTTAAGAAATGTACACATACGGATATTACTTATTAGCAACTAGAAAATACCCCGCGTACTGCGGTGGGAATTCAATATACTTTCATGATAATTGATTATTTGACCATGATATTTGAAACGATAATATGAAAACTAAAGCTAAGGACATATATAATTTCTTGTATTTAATTACCAATGAGGTGGATCTTTTTTTTGAACATTAGTACAGACACAAGCGCTCATATCTGCATGTTTGCATATTGAGGCGTATGTTTTGCATGCATGTCCGCATGATGAGATGGCATACATACATGTTGAGAAAAAGCATATTGAGGCGTATGTTTTGCATGCATGTCTGCACGATGAGATGTCATACACACAAGTTGAGAAAAAAATATTTGCATATTGAGGCGTATCTTTTGCATGCATGTTTGTATGATGAGATGTCGTATATGTATGTTGAGAAAAATATGTTAATGGAGCTAGCTATATAGATACAAAATATTATTAAAATTAAATAGTACTCCATTTGTTCGAAAAAACTTGTCCCTCAAATGGATGTATCTAGCTTCAAGTTAGTGCTAGATACATTCATTTGAGGAACAAGCTTGAGACAAGTTTTTTTTTTGGCATGGAGGGAGTACAAGCGAAGCCAATCATACTCCACTCCCGTGAGCCCATACTGCATGTGGCATGTGCCGCGCGCCCTTCGCTTCATATATACCCGGACACAGCCAAGCCAGCCAGCCCAGCCAGCCCGCCTCACTTGCGCAAGTGAGTGACACTCGTGACAGTTTGCACGCGCGCTAGAGCCATGGGACGTCGCACTCACGTCGTCCTAGCCGCCGCGGCGCCAGCGCTGCTGCTCGTCCTCCTCCGGCTGCACGTGGCCGCGGCCGCCGACCCGCCCTTCTCCTGCGGCGCGCCGTCGAACGCGGCGTTCTGCGACCGGAAGCTGCCGATCGAGCAGCGGGCGGGGGACCTGGTGTCGAAGCTCACGCTCGAGGAGAAGATCTCTCAGCTCGGCGACGAGTCCCCGGCCGTGGACCGGCTGGGCGTGCCGGCGTACAAGTGGTGGTCGGAGGCGCTGCACGGCGTCGCCAATGCCGGCCGCGGCGTCCACCTGGACGGCCCGCTCCGCGCGGCCACCAGCTTCCCGCAGGTCATCCTCACCGCCGCGTCCTTCAACCCGCACCTCTGGTACCGCATCGGCCAGGTACGTACCCAACACACATGCTCGTGCAGTTCTCACTGCTTCATTTTTACCTCGCCACTCTGCTTCTGAGGTTCATTTACGACTGAGCATCGTAGAGCACTCTCGGCCATTCATTAGAATGTGTAGAGGGGCTTAACGTTCAAAGGATTTGACGCCATCAGGAAAACAAAGGAACATGGCGGTAACAATGCCGATGATCAAAGAACACGAGTGTGGTTTTCTGCCAAAAAAAAAACTACTTTTGTGCCTAATTTTTTTTATGGGACTTTTGGGCATAATTTTTGTTCATAGGGCCATGGGAATTAAGTACTTCGTGTAATGGGGCACGAGGTTGCCCGCAAACCGGTAAACCATCACCAACCGGGTATGTCACTTTTTGATTTTTGAACACCTTCCTACCTACTGGTACGAAAGTGGTAGGTGCATGCAGCTTTTGAGTTTTGTCAAAACTCGAAAGTGTGTGATCTGTAATTCCATTGATGTCATTGCACTGAACTTCTAGAAGGAGGAATACCACAATGCACACAAACAGAACAACTGGAAATGGTTGACAATCTCATATGGTTGGTATATCGTAAAAAGACTGAGACACTCATAGTGCTATCAATGTATCTTAGTATCTTACCGCGGTTCCAGGAACCATGTGGATCGTAAAAAAGATCGAGACACTCATACTTGGGCCGAGATTCCACACCAGGAGATACAAAACAACCCCTGCCCCCACATCACATTAGCTGAAGAGGATGTTAGAATTAAACCGTTGGCAAAGGTAGACGGGAATATAATACCGGAACTACTGTGCGGACGACAGTTTGCCCGCACGAACTGAGGACGACGGATGATTGACGGTGCATCCAGTTTTTGCTCTGCGTACGTACGGTCAGATGTGCTGCATCCAATATTGTCGTGTGTATAGCAGCGCTGATATAATACTCCCTCCATTCCAAAATAAGTGTTATACTAAGCTTAAAACACTTATTTTAGGACGGACGGAGTATTTGTTAATCAGGTTCGTCGCTCTGCTCCTACATCCATGGAGCATGATCATCATGACCATCGCGCCACAGCCGGGTCCAGTCACCCCTGCCAGGGACGTCTAGATTGTTTCATGATCTAGCTTGCCAGTTTCTTTTGGCTGCCCCATTGTGTCTTTATATCTTAGGCATGAGGTATATTTACACGTGTTTGATTCAAACCCCTAACCATCCACATATGCAAGTCTAATCATAGGTTAATACACACATTCAACACCAGTTCCAACTTATGTGCTGGTGGTGGTTATGCCCCGTGGTCACAATTGGCGCACACCAAGGAGCAGTCACCACCGGGGTCTGTCTTGTCGGTGCCAGAACAACCACAAAAATGTTACCCATACCTCCTCACCTGAATCTTCGTGGTGCATCACGAAACGGTGTACTTCCTCCGTTCGGAATTACTTGTCTCGAAAATAGATGTATCTAGAACTAAAATACGTCTAGATACATCCATTTTCGAGACAAGTAATTCCGAACAGAGGGAGTACATTTTTATATCATGGGATGTTCTAAAGAATTTGAAGGATTTGACACAAACATGAATGAGCATAAAATATACGACATGTTGCATGCGCATGCGTAGGATCGAGTTCCGACCACCTCATGTGGTCAATTTTCCAGTGGTTGGTTGTGACCGCCCCTCTGGTGGTGTCACCACATGTCCGTCCTATGTTATTAAGCTCATGTTCATTGCCACTGCTTGTTGATGATGTCCCGTCCCTAACGACAATTTGTACCGTTCCGCGTGATTGGGGGGTGGGGAGGAGGGGGCACTCTTGTGTCGTCCGTGCACGACCAAGTGGGCGGCTTCCTTCTCCGCTCCAATGGAAGCCCACATTTTGTACATAAAAGTTTCGCCTGATCGCCTTCATGTAGATTATTCGCACCATGATTCAATATGTAACCTCACTCCATACCAGTTGTTAAATTTTATGTGATTAGATCGTTCCAGAAAGTAGATATAGACGATATTTGTTAATGAGGTTCGACGGTCACGCCTACATCCCAAGGGCATGACTATTTGTGCTTCTCACCATGTAGTAAATCGAAACTGTATAGACTGACAACAAGCCTGTAGAGATTATCAGACATATCTCAACCATTGCGTTGTGGCTGGTTCGGCCGCCCCTACCATGGCGAGCATTTCATTCACTTTGTGATCTTGTGTCTTGTAACAACTTCTTTGAGTCTATTTTGGCTCATCCGGTTTACAAGTGCTCGACTCAAAAACCTAACTCTCCTCATACCCAATCATAAAGACAGCCCTATACACACATTCGACACCAACTCCATAAGATGTGCTCGCGGCGGTCACGCCCAAGATCACCATCGACGCGCGAGAAGGAGCACACGCCACATTGTCGGTGCCCGGACTGTTACAAAGAATGCTACCTAGACACATGTCACCTGAACCTTTGTGGTAAATCTCAGGACGTTCTACATTTTTGAATGACTGAGATTTCTAAAGGTTTTTATTTAGTGATAAAGATTTCGAGATATTTGGGGCAATTAAAATGTAAAAAAACATACTCCGTTGAGTCATCTATTTTGGAACGAAGGGAGTATTTTTTATTGCATATTCGGAAATATTTAACAATTAATAACTAGCATGAAATCCCAGTGTCAACAAAGAAATTAACTTCCTTCATGGAGCCGCTGTACATGTAGATAAAAGTGGAAACAAAATAGTACTTTTTTTTGCGAAGAACAAAATAGTACTAATTAATTAGCAATCTCATAACTTTGCGTGTGTTTAATGACATTATAATTTATTTCCTTTTCCGTAGAAGCGTAGACCTACACATTTTTATTGAGCGAAACACGCATCTTTGACACTTCTCCGAAGAGGTAATAATAAGACTGGCCATCGGATTGATTTTTTTTTTATGGGCATGTTAAAAGGGCTCAAAATATTCGACACACATGCACTCACCCAAATCTTAGTGGTGCATCTCCTAGCGGTGTACACTTCTAAATGACCAAGATTTCCAAATATTTCTGTTACTTTCAAGTATTTTCATTAAGGTTTTGCAAGATTCATGCACGAGCAAGAAGTTTTACAATTGGTCCCTCAAAAAATAAAACTGAACAGTTGGCTCAAATCGTACGAGCCCATGCTCCCCTGTGTCGCGCCGCGCCGCGCTCTCTGCTTCATATATAGTGCCCCTCGGCCCCGGCCATAGCCAAGCCAGCCAGCCCGCCTCACCCGCGCATTAGAGCCATGGGACGCCGAGCACACGCCGTTCCGGCGGCCGCGGCGGCAGCGCTGCTGCTCGCCGTCCTCCATCTCCACGCGGCCGTGGCCGCCGACCCGCCCTTCTCCTGCGGCGCGACCTCGGCCGCGCCGTACTGCGACCGGAAGCTGCCGATCGAGCGGCGGGCAGCGGACCTGGTGTCGAAGCTGTCGCTGGAGGAGAAGATCTCGCAGCTGGGCGACGAGTCGCCGGCGGTGGCCCGGCTGGGCGTGCCGGCGTACAAGTGGTGGTCGGAGGCGCTGCACGGGGTGGCGTGGAGCAAGGGCATGCACCTGGACGGCCCGCTCCGCGCCGCCACCAGCTTCCCGCAGGTCATCCTCACCGCCGCGTCCTTCAACCCGCACCTCTGGTACCGCATCGGCCAGGTACACACTAGCGCCGCCGTTCACCTCCTCACTCTGCTTTTGAGATCGTGTGCCGTTCATTCACACCGTTCGACAACGATGCCGATGATCAAAGCCCAGGACTCCGGCAGCGTGCTTTTAGGCCTAATTTACGTTCACAAGCCATGGGAATTGAGTGCCCGACTAGTCCACAAATCGGCCGATAAACCATCACCAACCGGGGTTGATCTTTTGAACACCTACGTACTTGTAGCACGAACTTGGTAGGTGCATGCATGCTGCTTTGAACTGAACTGAACGTAATCATAAACTGAAACAGAGTACCAAGTTGGCAAGAACAGAGCGCGCTCTGAACTGAACTGAACTTGATGGGCCTTCTCTCAGGTGATCGGCACGGAGGCGCGGGGCGTGTACAACAACGGGCAGGCGGAGGGGCTGACCTTCTGGGCGCCTAACATCAACGTGTTCCGGGACCCGCGTTGGGGGCGGGGCCAGGAGACCCCCGGCGAGGACCCGACCATGACCGGCAAGTACGCGGCCGTGTTCGTCCGCGGCGTGCAGGGCTACGGCATGTCCGGCGCCATCAACTCCTCCGACCTGGAGGCCTCCGCCTGCTGCAAGCACTTCACCGCCTACGACCTCGAGAACTGGAAGGGCGTCACCCGCTTCGCCTTCGACGCAAAGGTACGCATGCCGCCAATCTCTCGAATTAGATAGAGCCGCCGCTCGTCCGGACGCCATTGATGACGGCATGGCAGCTTCATATCCATATCCATATCCTACTGTCTCTCGGGCCGTCGCCGATCGTCGGGTTCTCCTTTTCGGAAGTCTGAATTTGACGATCGTGCATGCGATGCCAAAAACTCGCTTGTTGGGCAGGTGACGGAGCAGGACCTGGCGGACACGTACAACCCGCCGTTCAAGAGCTGCGTGGAGGACGGCGGCGCCAGCGGCATCATGTGCTCCTACAACCGCGTCAATGGCGTGCCCACCTGCGCCGACCACAACCTCCTCTCCAAGACCGCCAGGGGCGACTGGAGCTTCAACGGGTGAGTAGCAAGACTTTCTTCAGTAAAAAAAACAAGTGCCACGACAGTCTACAGACAAAATTAAGCACGACCTGTTACTTCAGAAAAGACCAGGCTGAGAAAGGCTCACCGCCTTACGATTGCTTACTGACTGACGCTTGCAAGTTTCATTTCTGTTGACCAGATACATCACGTCGGACTGCGACGCCGTGGCCATCATCCACGACGTCCAGGGGTATGCCAAGGCGCCGGAGGACGCGGTGGCAGATGTCCTCAAGGCCGGTACGAGTTTTCAGTTCAAATGACGATTGCTAGATACTCACTTAGTTGTCAACGGTACATGTCACATGACCTGCTACAGTTTCTCAAAGATGGATAAGTCGTTCCTATGGGCAGTTAGGACATCATAATAATAATAACTTCATAAAAAGGACATCATAATAATAAGTGGAACTAAAAGCATGATTCTCGGACAAGATAATAAGGCAAATGCATAGAGTTTAGGGTAGCTCACTAACTATAGTGAGAAGTTGGTTTTATGGAGTAGCTTTCTGTTTCTTTGGAAAAAAAGAGAGTAGCTTTCTGTTGATTTGTAGAGTAGCTTTCTGTTTTGTGGAGTAGCCTTTTGTGGCGTCTGCTAATTTGGGTACGAATCTACCGGGAATAATTCATGGCACTGAACAACATGATATCATCAAAAGTCCAGATGCCTTGTCAAACAAAAAATAAGACCAATACCTCAGCATGCAAGTGTTTTATGCTAGCTGTGTTACTGTTACTAGACGGCACGAGGGATCAAATCAACAGTGACTCACAGTGCAACAAGGTCTAAAATGGCCAGATCAATAATGCAGCAACACAGACTACTCCAGCAAAGGAAACTAAAATATAAACTACTGGATTACTACTTTGTAAAACAAATCTACTGAGGTCGTTTTTTAAAAACCATTTTGTAACCTGAAAACATTCAAGGTATGGACGTGAACTGCGGCGGCTACATCCAGACGCACGGCGTGTCGGCGTACCAGCAGGGCAAGATCACGGGGGAGGACATCGACCGGGCGCTCCGCAACCTCTTCGCCATCAGGATGAGGCTGGGCCTCTTCAACGGCAACCCCAAGTACAACCGGTACGGCAACATCGGCGCCGACCAGGTGTGCAAGAAGGAGCACCAGGACCTGGCCCTGCAGGCGGCGCAGGACGGCATCGTCCTGCTCAAGAACGACGCCGGCGCGCTGCCCCTCTCCAAGTCCAAGGTCTCCTCCATCGCCGTCATCGGGCCCAACGGCAACAACGCGTCGCTGCTGCTCGGCAACTACTTCGGCCCGCCCTGCATCTCCGTCACCCCGTTCCAGGCGCTGCAGGGGTACGTCAAGGACGCGACGTTCGTCCAGGGCTGCAACGCCGCCGTCTGCAACGTGTCCAACATTGGTGAGGCGGTGCATGCCGCGAGCTCCGCGGACTACGTCGTGCTGTTCATGGGGCTGGATCAGAACCAGGAGAGGGAGGAGGTGGATAGGCTGGAGCTGGGGCTCCCCGGGATGCAGGAGAGCCTTGTCAACAAGGTGGCCGACGCGGCGAAGAAGCCGGTGATCTTGGTGCTGCTTTGCGGTGGCCCGGTGGACGTGACGTTCGCCAAGAACAATCCTAAGATCGGCGCCATTGTCTGGGCTGGTTACCCTGGCCAGGCTGGTGGCATCGCCATTGCCCAGGTCCTCTTCGGCGAGCACAACCCCGGTGAGATTTTGTCTCACGGTTTCACTCCATTCTAAACAATTCTTGGCCGTTTCCCTAAGTTGTAGCACTAACTGTTGGACATGACGGATCATCAGGTGGGAGGCTGCCGGTGACATGGTACCCGAAGGAGTTCACGGCGGTGCCGATGACGGACATGCGGATGCGCGCCGACCCGTCCACGGGCTACCCGGGCCGCACCTACAGGTTCTACAAGGGCAAGACGGTGTACAACTTCGGCTACGGCCTGAGCTACTCCAAGTACTCCCACCGGTTCGCGTCCAAGGGCACGAAGCCGCCGTCCATGAGCGGCATCGAGGGCCTGAAGGCGACGGCGTCGGCGGCGGGCACGGTGAGCTACGACGTGGAGGAGATGGGCGCGGAGGCGTGCGACAGGCTCCGGTTCCCGGCGGTGGTGAGGGTGCAGAACCACGGGCCCATGGACGGCAGGCACCCGGTGCTGCTGTTCCTGCGGTGGCCGAACGCGACGGACGGGCGGCCCGCGAGCCAGCTCATCGGGTTCCAGAGCGTGCACCTTCGGGCGGACGAGGCCGCGCACGTGGAGTTTGAGGTGAGCCCCTGCAAGCACTTCAGCAGGGCGGCGGAGGACGGGCGCAAGGTGATCGACCAGGGGTCGCATTTCGTCAAGGTGGGCGACGACGAGTTTGAGTTGAGCTTCATGGCCTGAGCCGGCAGCCGGCCGGGGTTGGATCGAGCACGATAAACCTGCTGGCTGCTGCTTCAGCAGAGGAGGATTTCGATCATATATATCCATAAGTGTAATCACCTAACTTATGTGAACGAGAGAATGGTAAATTACAAGCGAGATCATCCTCACTTTTTTCACATTGTGTGTGTGGCAATGACGCAATGTACGGGTAACAGTAACAAATAACAAGCATGGCAACTGAGACATGTGCTGCAAGCTTGCGATCGAGAGCGTAGAGCGAACGAGCGAAAGGTACAAACGAAGCTATTTCTAGAGACAACAGAAATCGGGCCTTTTTACCAGAACTTGGAAACTTGATCCGCTTTTCTCCCCCAATCATCTGATTTGACGGCGGCAAGTGGAGGCGTGCAAGGTGCAAGCCAGAGTAGAAATCTTGACGCGGTGGGGCGGCGGACGGACAGGACGCGGGGCAGATGGATGGCGAGGCGCCACAGCGACAACGAGCCGTGCGATGTGATTGGCAAGGAGGAGGGGCGGCGCACCGCCATGGTTGTTCCGTGGATCGAACTCACAACAGACACGTCCACAAGGGGGAAAAGGCCCGCCAACCGCCAACGAGGAGGAGCTGTCGTCCATGCAATGTTCATTTCACGAATTCAAAATTTCGTTTCGTGGTATTTAAAAAAGAGTCAAGAATACAAATAATATTTGTGAGTTCATTCTCGAACTGAAAAAATGTTCAGGATTTGAAAAAGATTGAAGATTCAAATAAGTTCATTGATTCAAAAAATATTCTAGAATTTGAAAAAGATTAGTGCTCTAGAGAAAGGTTCATGAATTTGAAACATTGTCAATTGACTAAATAAATGTTCTTGATTTTTTTAAAAGATTGAAAATTCAAAAAAGTTCACGGATACAAAAAATGTTATGAATTTGAAAAGCGATGGTGCATTTAAGAAAACTTCATGGATTTGAACCAATGTTATTCCATTCAAAAAATTCTTGTGGATTCAAAAATTATTCGCAAAATTTAAAAATGGCCGTGCGTACAAAATATGTTTGCGTATTTGATTGTTGATGAATTTAAATGTTCACATGTTTCAAATAATATTCACAAATCAAAAAATGTTCCAAAATTCAAATAATGTTTGTTGACTTGGGAAATATTCGTTGAAAAACATTCCTAATTTCAAAACATATATTTATGAATTCAAAACATGATCGTGGATTTGAAAAAATATTTGAAAAGTTTAAGACGTTCACAAAATTAACATTTCTTGTGAAGTCATAAAAGGTTCACGAATATATAAAATGTTTCTAAATTCAAGAGATGTTTACATTTTTTTAAAGTATTTTCTAATTCAAATGTTGTTTGTGGATTTTAAAATTGTTCATGAATTTGTTTTTTTTGCGAATTTACAAGATGTCCACAAATATGATTTTTTACCTATTCAAAAAATGTTGATGAATTGGAAAAACTGTTCATAAATTCAAAAAATATTTCATGATTTTTTAAATTATTCCCAAATTTTAAAATGAGAAAAATTGAAAACAACAAAAGGAAATATAGAACCGAAAAAAGCAATGATAAACGCGTAAGAAAACAAAAAAGTGGGATGTGGGAAGTCTCGAATGACGTGCTTATTGGTTTCCCGCAACGATTATGTGGGAAGTCTCTCATGACGTGCTTGGTTACTCGCGGCGATTTTTCCTGCATTGCATGTGTGTCTTAGTTGGGCCTGATTGAGAAAAACTAGGAAAAAAACCAACACTCACATGTTGTTTGGTAACTGCATACTCTCTAGCCTGGCTACGACAAAACAGATTGTCAGATGTTTGGTTCTCAACTTGTTTAGGATGAAACACAAGTTAGGCTGTCTGGTTACATGCAACGCATGTTGTCTGGTAATCTCTTCGTGGAGGTGGTGAGATTACGAGCGGAGTAGCACGCAGAACAAATCAGAGACACACAAAATAGATACCATATAGGAACAAGTTAAATGTAGTATGACACTTAAATAATTAGACTTAAACCAAACCAGTATGACAATCTTAAACAAAACCAGTATGACAGTCAGAAACCAAACCCAACACACGCAATCAGGAGACAAAGAGCTCTCTAGACGTTCACGCCGAAGGTGTCATCGTGCTTCTCCGCATCTATAAGGGTGTCATGAAGACAGTCTTCCTCAGTTAGCCGGGCATCTCGCATCACATCTTCATAATTTCCGCTCGCCTTGATATCCTTGCCATTAGGCCCTTTGGGACCGTCCCTTGCCATATTTTCGGTATTCAACAAACAATAGTGTGTCTTGACCATCGCCCATGCTTCTCGAGCACCTTTTCAGCAGGACGACGCCCTACACACCCGAATTCGACGTCGGGCTCCTTGTAGGTGCTTGGAAGTTCAATTATATCCCTTGAGACGACTTCATTGGGCCATGAAGCTCAGAAAATATTCTCCATGGACATTTGAGAGAGAGAGAGAGAGAGCGTGTAGCTCACTAAGTCCAATCACAACATCATTTAATGGAGAATAGCGGGGTTCACCAAGCTGGCTAGGCAACACAACTGCACAAAACATAGTAATTTTTTTTCTAGACAACCAAACACACACAAACAAATCATAAATTGCTTACCCGCAAGAAAATTGCATGCTTCTTTGTTCTCCTTCTCAGAGGCGGCCGACTGAAACTTCAGTCCTTCAATTTGTTGTGCTTGTTGGTCCTGCTCGGCCTTGAGCTAATCATATTCCTTGATTTTTTGAGCATGGACCCGACGGCCTACCTCCACTTGGCCCTCGACATAACATGCATCTTCTCGAGCTTCCTCCAGGTCCTTTTCCAATTGATCTATAGTCTCCACTGCTAGTAAGTGATAAAATAAATTAACCGTCTAACGATGCCGTTAATAAGTCCCAAAAAATGTTGTGAAGTTGCTATAAAATGATTGTAAAACATCCAAGAATGGTAATATAATACCATCGAACAATAAAAAATTATAGACACGTTGGAGACGTATCAATATCCCCAAGCTTACTTCCTGCTCGTCCTTGAGTAGCTAAATGATAAAAACAATTTTTTTGATGTGGAATGCTGCCTAACATGTTCATCACAAATTGTTTTCCTTTTAGCATGGACATTTGGACATTTATATGATTTAAAGCAATAGTCTAGTTTTGACATGAAGATTTCAATACTCAAGCATATCAACAAGCAACCATGTCTTTCAAAATATCAACACCAAAGCAAGTTATCCCTAGCCCATTATGCTTAATCATTGACCCATTCATGAAACACACTCGCATATTAGCTACACCTAATGCTCAAGTACGATCATAGTTGAAGCGGAGCATTCCATGGTCATCCCCACGAACGCTACCTCGACTACCCAAGCTCCAAGTGGTCCCATGACAAGAGCTCGAGCACGTGCTATTCAGTCCGAGGCAACATCGCTCCTACTTGATCTCCCCTTACATTCGAGTGAGACATGGCTGCTACCTAAGTCAGTGACACTATGTGCGATCAGGTACAACGCACAAGCCACGGAGCCGAGAGCTGAAGAAGAAGAAACATGCGTCAACTCTCTGTTTAGCCCGGAACTTCCGGCCCCTGGAACCTCCGGCCGTCCTGGAACTTCCCGCCTCCGATGACCCAGACAAGCCCGGGCGTGTCAACTCTCTGGTTAGCTCGGAACCTGCCCGGAACCTGGCCCAGACCTTCCGGCCTGCCCGGACCTTCCGCCCCCCGAAAGTCAGCCCAGCGCCCACCGTGCCAACTCTCTGGTCAGGCCGGACCCTCCCCGGAACCTGGCCCGGAACTTCCGGCCCTGCCTGCGTGCAATGACTTGGGCCGAGGCCCATGTACCCTTTCGCCCTTAGACTATTATACTCTTATCCTACCTACGTTTTAGGGTTAGCAAAGTAGTAGCTCATTTGAGAAGCTTTGCTCTCCACTTGATCCCTTCTCCATTGGAGTTCATGACCTGTACGGAGAAGATCCCCCAAGTGGATTCAAGACCCCTCACGGGAAGACCCTCAAGACCTCCTCACAGAGAAGAACTATCGCCTCTTGTATCGTCCTTTGTTGGATTTGGATCGTGTATCTCTTTGTTGTGGCACCCCGGCTCAGAGAAAACGAAACGCCCCGTATTCCAGCCCAGAGATCGAGGAGAAGTCTTCTGGAATACGGCACTGCTTAGCATAGAACAAACCAGCTCTTTATTGCAAGCTATATTGGGTACAAGGGGATTACATTGGCACGACGAAACTACGCGTGCCACGGTTGCTCCATGCAAGCAGCAGAACATCACGAAGCAGCGGAATAATTCTAACAGAAGAACATCGACGACGGTGATGAACTCCACTCCGCAGGGACTCTGGCTGGAACGCTTATCCTAGCTCACAAACAAGGAATCCACGGCAAACAAGCAATTAAATCTGGCATGACCTGCAAACTGGCATGACACGCCAGGTCAGTACATTGAATGTACTTGCAAGCTCACATCAACCAAAGCAATCAAGACAAACAATAGCATGGCAATTATAGATTATTAAGCAATGTTGAACACGATACTATTAGAACAACATGGCATGAATAACATGATATAGCTAGAACAATACGATCATGGCATGAACATATGAACATGATGGGACTAGCATGCATCATGATGAAACTTTCATGCACCAACTTACTCTGCTCGGGTTATCTCGTAAGCATCACCTGCACAAACTTACCATCACGGACATCACACGATCATCTCAGGATCCAATCAAGTTTGGTATTAACAATACCGTAGTAATCATTTATGACCACAAGGAGCTTGACTTTTACCCTTGACTCTCACATAACACCACAAATATCCAACGAGTCGATATTCACGATACCACGGTGATCCTCTTACGATCACATAAATATCAACCAACTTCTTTCATCATCGAACCGGGTTGTTATTAAGCACATTATTATTATTGTTGACCCATAGTGTGACCAACTAGGAACTGGGCCCATATCCTCAGGCACGGCTATTGATAGATTTAACACACACACTCTGCAGAGGTTAGCACACTGTACCCACACTATGGAACCCTAGCCTCGCACTCCCATTCGGGTGGACCAAAGTGTTTCGACAAAACCGTCCTACTGCCATGACACTCTCCCGGCCACTCCGACCAACTCCCCTTTGGGCTAAGTCCTGGGTGGCCCCGTGCCTACCAAAGGCACCAACGGCCACCGTCGTGGCAAAACGGTCCCAAACGGGGACAAGGATCCATACTCAACAATGGGCACACAAGGCTTATGCCGTCCTACCTGATCAGGGTAGCGCCCACGCATAACCTTCCCTCGCGGGAGGCACCGGTGAGAGGCATGACAATAGACCCAGTTAGGACCCCCCATAGGGTAAGCGTGGTTGCACTGGTCAGATCGACATGGTGGCACCATGACTCAACCAATAGTTGTTCAAGTTCAATTTAATCCGGTTAAACTTGAATGCAATATGCTAAGCCATGATAAAATAACATGATGCATGAACATGATATCAAAATAAGAAAGGAGGTGCAACATAATCAACGAGCATAACGACAACATGTAATCATTTATCCAGATGAGGATGGCATACTGACGAGCATGAATATCACAACAAGAACACCACTCATAACATAACATGACCACTAGCATCAACAATAAATACCATGCAATATCATAACAATAAACTACCATGCACACATTTAGCCAACTGGGTGCAAAGGAACATGCATAACAACGGTACTCGGGACAGACGTTAGTCATGTATCAAAGACCATCATCAACATGTACTATTACCAATCATTGCCAATATTAACGTAATACTAGCATGAAGAACATAATAACAGAGTGCAAGAAAACATGACAGTAAACACCGATCCATAAGCATAACCGAAATAACGACATCAGAAGCAAAACAATCAAACAGTTATTAAAGATTCAAGTTGGAAACCAATGCTTCTGCATGGCTATCATGCAGATGGTGGTTGTGGCTTGCCTGGGGATGAAGAAGGCTCCGGGAAGAAGTGCGGAATGACCACGGAAAGAATCGCCGGAAAGGGTACTCTCTCAGAGGGGGCTGATTTAGCGTAAGGGCAAAATGGTCATTTTTAGAATTTCAAAACATAGTGAAAATGGTTCCATCGGAACGGGCCTGACGAAACAAAGATGTGAGCATTGGTTTCACCTCAATCGGAGTTACGGTTACAGAGATATGAGGGTTGGAACATCAGGGACTTTTCAGTAAAAATAATATTCACAGTCGGGTCCCTGAGTGGATAAGACAGAGGCGCAAAATTAGAAATACGCTTTTGGAAAGGGAAAATGCATTCGCGCGAATGCGCTTCCACTTATCCACGTCAGCGTGGGCGGGGTCAACGCGGGGCCGACTCCTGGCTCACTGACGCGCGGGGCCCGCGGCCAACTGGTAGCCAGGGTCATCGTCTTTCCCTTCTCCTCGCTTGAGCCCGCGGAGTAGAGAGGCCGTCTGCGTCGGGCAGCGATTTCTGGCGCCACAGAGGGTCTTCGGCGATGCTCCACATATGGACGGACTCAGGAGGAAGAGGCGCATCCAACCGTGCCACTCGCTGTCGCCGAGGTGGACCGAGGCGACATCGGCTTCAACTCCGGCGGAAGGCGGCTCGGACGGATGCGGGTGAAGGAAATATGCCCTAGATGCAATAATAAAGTTATTATTTATTTCCTTATATCATGATAAATGTTTATTATTCATGCTAGAATTGTATTACCCGGAAACATAATACATGTGTGAATACATAGACAAACAGAGTGTCACTAGTATGCCTCTACTTGACTAGCTCGTGAATCAAAGATGGTTAAGTTTCCTAACCATAGACATGAGTTGTCATTTGATTAACGGGATCACATCATTAGGAGAATGATGTGATTGACTTGACCCATCCCGTTAGCTTATCACTTGATCGTTTAGTATGTTGCTATTGCTTTCTTCATGACTTATACATGTTCCTATGACTATGAGATTATGTAACTCCCGCTTACCGGAGGAACACTCTGTGTGCTACCAAATGCCACAACGTAACTGGGTGATTATAAAGGTGCTCTACAGGTTTCTCCGAAGGTACTTGTTGAGTTGACGTATTTCGAGATTAGGATTTGTCACTCCGATTGTCGGGAGGTATCTCTGGGCCCTCTCAGTAATGCACATCACTATAAGCCTTGCAAGCAATGTAGCTAATGAGTTAGTTACGGGATGATGCATTACGTAACGAGTAAACAGACTTGCCGGCAACGAGATTGAACTAGGTATTGAGATACCGATGATCGAATCTCGGGCAAGTAACATACCGATGACAAAGGGAACAACGTATGTTGTTATGCGGTTTGAACGATAAAGATCTTCGTAGAATATGTAGCTGTCAGGACCCCGACTCAATGCCACACCGATCTAGCATGTAACACCTCATATCACTTTGCGGCCTCACGCACGGTATTCCCACGGGTGTCGCCTTACCAGGCCCGGGACCATTTGCGCCTTTTGGCACACATATATGATAGTGTCGCTAGCATCCATATGACAAGGAGCCCGGGCTAACATGACTAGTCGTGAACCCAAAGTGGCACTAACTTACAGGGACAGGCATACATGACCCAACAACGAACGTGTCGGTCATCAGCGAGTGAATCCGGGCTGTAGCAATTGGGCTAGCAGGACTCTGGTAAATCGGGCTGTAGAAGGCTAACAGGACTCCAGTAGACACCGCGTGACATTTCCCTGAAGGGACAGACACAAGAACGAAGAAGGACACATGCCGGCCAGCCTAAGTGTTCTGGAGCAGTAGCAAGCTACCAGGGCTCAATGAAAGTTCTAGGAGACATTTGCCAGTAAGAGAGGCTACCAAGGATAAACAACTAGATAGTCAGATCCCACACATACCAATCATTTCAATAGCATACACACAATATGCTCGATATGTGCAAATACAACATGGCATCACAACATGACTCCACAACTCAAGTATTTTATTGATGAGGCTTGGAGGGCGAGAATTACAAACATGGGTCTCTCGACCCAGCATTCAGACCATACAAGTCAAAGCACAAGCGGAAGCTTAACATGTCTGAGTACAGACATCTACAGATGAAAAAGGCTGAGAAGCCTGACTATCTACCAGATCCTACCGAGGGCACAAGATCGTAGCTGAGGTAACAAGCTAAGTCCACGTGGAACTACTAGTGAGACGGAAGTCTTTGCAAAACATAAAATAGGCAAACGTGAGTATAAATGTACCTAGCAAGACTTACATCAGAACTAACTACATATGCATCATTATCAACGAAGGGATGGTGGGGTTTAACTGCAGCAAGCTAGCTTTGACTCGGTGGCTATCCTGAACTACGCCTGCAAGTAACTCTTTTGAGGTGGCGCACACGAGTCCACATATTCACCAAATACATACACCACTATGTTTGGAACGTAGTAATTTCAAAATTTTCCTACGCACACGCAAGATCATGGTGATGCATAGCAACAAGAGGGGAGAGTGTTGTCCACGTACCCACGTAGACCGAAAGCGGAAGCGTTAGCACAACGCGGTTGATGTATTCGTACGTCTTCACGGCCCGACCAATCAAGCACCGAAAGCACGACACCTCCGAGTTTTTCTTGCACACGTTCAGCTCGATGACGTCCCTCGAACTCCGATCCAGCCGAGTGTCGAGGGAGAGTTCCGTCAGCACGACGGTGTGGTGATGATGATGATGTTCTACCGACACAGGGCTTCGCCTAAGCACCACTACGATATTATCGAGGAGGACTATGGTAGAGGGGGGCACCGCACACGGCTAAGAGATCAATGATCAATTGTTGTTGTGTCTAGAGGTGCCCCCTGCCCCCGTATATAAAGGAGCAAGGGGGGAGGGGGGCGGCCGACCAAGAGGGGGCGCGTCAGGAGGAGTCCTACTCCCACCTGGAGTAGGACTCCCTCCTTTCCTTGTCCAAGTAGGAGAGGGGAAAGGAAGGGAGATCGGGGAGGAAGTAAAAGGGGGTGCCGCCCCCTCCTTATCCTATTCGGACTAGAGGGGGAGGGGGCGCGCGACCTGCCCTGGCCGCTGTCAGTGTCAAAACCGGCGGATCTCGGGTAGGGGGTCCCGAACCATGCGTCTAGGCGGATGGTAACATGAGACAAGGGACACGATGTTTTTACCCAGGTTCGGGCCCTCTCGGTGGAGGTAAAACCCTACTCCTGCTTGATTAATATTGATGATATGGGTAGTACAAGAGTAGATCTACCACGAGATCAAGGAGGCTAAACCCTAGAAGCTAGCCTATGGTATTATTGTTGTTCGTCCTACGGACTAAAACCCTCCGGTTTATATAGACACCGGAGAGGGCTAGGGTTACACAGAGTTGGTTACAATGGTAGGAGATCTACATATCCGTATCGCCAAGCTTGCCTTCCACGCCAAGGAAAGTCCCATCTGGACACGGGACGAAGTCTTCAATCTTGTATCTTCATAGTCTTGTAGTCCGGTCAATGATGATAGTTCGGCTATCCGGACACCCCCTAGTCCAGGACTCCCCCAGTAGCCCCTGAACCAGGCTTCAATGACGATGAGTCTGGCACGCATATTGTCTTCGGCATTGCAAGGCGGGTTCCTCCTCCGAATAATCCACAGAAGATGTTGAACGCCAGGATGGTGTCCGTCTCTGCAAAATAAATTCCACATACCACCGTAGAGAGAATAATATTTACACAAGTTCAATCTGCTGACGTATTTCGCGGCATGACGTCACACCACGGCCAAGCCTTTACTCGAATTGTTTTTGTTGTTCCACCTCAGCGCTTTTAGCGAAGCGGTTTCCTTGGCACGTCTTGTCAAAGCAGAGATCGTGTCCCCTTATTCCAGGATTCTCATCAATACGGACGTGGGTAACCCAACCGCGCCCGTTGGCACGCCCCCTCCATCGAAGGCGAGTCCCAAACGGTTACGGGGATGGCTCTTGGTATTCAACCCCTTTATAACGAGACCAAGGCATGTCCCTTTTCTTCAATCTTCAATCGAATCCGCCCCTTGCCCCGAGTTCCAACACCCAAGGCTCCAGATTCAGGCGCTTCGGACCTTCGACAATGTCCGGCCCTGACCTACAAGGCCAGTGGATGCCTTCTTCCGTCACGGAAGAAGATGTGCTAAAGCTGAGAGACGCCATGTATCTAACCGGCGAAATTTCGCATAGGCTGCCTGCCCAAGGGCAAGTCATTCCTACTCTCGAGCCTGGTGAGAGCGTGGTGTTCGTGTCTCACTTCCGTCGAGGTTTAGGATTCCCGATGGACCCCTTCGTGAGGGGGCTCATGTTTTATTATGGGTTGTAATTCCATGACTTGGATCTGGAGTCCATCCTCCACATCTCATCGTTCATTGTTGTATCCGAAGCCTTTCTCCACACTACCCCTCACTTCGGATTGTGGCTCAAGACCTTCAACATGGAGCCGAAGGTGATCGAAGGGCGGCAGGCAGAGTGCAGAGGGGCAGTTATAAGCAAGAGGGCTGACGCTCCATGGACCAAGGGCTTTTTCCAAGAGGAGCTTAGTTTGTGGCAACAGGAGTGGTTCTATATCACCGCTCCCAGGGGCACCAGATGGGTGGCGCCGCCTGCCTTTCGTTCGGGTCCTCCACAGCGGTGGCGTCATGGGTCGACAAAGGGCTTGGTGGGGGCCGCCCAGGGCGTACCTTCATTGCAGGGCCGTATTCGAGACCTCCAAGAGAGGGAGATCAATCTGGTTGTAGTGGCACAGGTCATGCTGATTCGATGCCTTCTGCCCTGCAAACGTCGCCCCCTCCGCCTATGGGAATTCAATCCGGAGGGACCGCGAGCTCTCCAACACTTCATGGGTGCGACGCCCATGGAGATGTATAAACTTTTCTTCGGATCACAAGAGATGTGTCCGGACTTGACCGAGGATGCAGGTCTGAGCTGCAATCGCCCGGGTACTCAAGTAAGTAGTTCCTGTGCCCAGACGTGCTATCCGTACATTTATCATAAACTTGCCCTTTAAAGAGCTGTCCCTTGAACAGGAATGGATAGCAAAAGCAAAACTAATAAGGTGTCCGGCCCCCCTCCCTGAGACCACGCCGGATCCTGTGTTAACCAATATGCTGGAGGCTGCGCCTTTGGAAGAGGGCGAAGGGGGGAACAGAAAAGCTACCGCCTCCGCTAAGGAGGCTTTTAAGGAAGGGGGGGATCAAGAATCCGCCCTCCAAGGGGAGAAGAGGACCACTTATGAAGATCCGGAGACCAAGGCCCCAAAGCGGGGGAAGAAATCTTCACCAGAGGGTCCTGCGCCGGGAGGAGCCCCGACCGCACTATTTCCCCAAGGAAATCAGCACTCTAGCAAGCCGTAAGTAGAAAGGGAAGTTTTGAAATAAGGGACATCCCCGTTTTTATTTCTGAAGATAAACAAAGTTATTACCTTGCAGTTAGGATCTCAGCCCTTCTCAGCAGAGCTCATCTTCAGGGGATCTTCGTCCGGAGATGATGGAGAGCGAAACGCCTCCATCTGCCGCACCGTCAGGCGGGGCGGACGACCCTGAGGTGTCATCGCGGAGGGCTTCCTCGAGTCCGGCGGGGCCGGAAAGTTCGGCGCCAACTAGTGTGCGGTCGGAGGAGCTGAAGGATCTGCTCGGGCGGGTGTCTATCTCAGAAGATCACCGTTCGTTAACGGGTACGGTGATTGAAAGGATCTCATCCGCTGAGAGCGGGTTGCATGAGGCCGTCAGAAGTTTACTGATGGGGTTTGAGGTACGCGAAAATGATATACCTTCTGACAGTTTTGCATATAGAATGCGCCCTGTATAGATAGTAGCCCCTGAGACTCGGTACGTTGTCAAAAGTGACAGCGTGCCAAGGATTATAATCTCAGTTATAAGATGTCGCCCTTCCTATTCAGGGGACGGAGCATTCGGTGGCCAGCCAGACTAATAGATTTGCCGAACTAAAGCGACAACTTGACGTTGCGGATGCGGACATCGCGCTGGTCAATAAGCGACTTGACGAGTCACAAGGTATGTGGCTTCTCTGCGGACACCTGGTAAGGGAGTTTGACGCCCGTGCCTTACAACATGTATGCTTAATGCAGATGGTGCCGCTGCTATGGAGGACCTTTGGGCGGAGCTTGCCCGAGCCAAGGAGCAAGCGAGAAAAAGTAATGCGGCTGCCTTGAAGGCGGCCGAAGAGCTAAAAGCCGAATAGGCTGCTCACTGCCAAAGCAGGGAGGAAATGGCCGAAATGGCCATGAAGCTGAAGGATGCTACCGACCGCTATGAGTTTCTTGAAAGAGAACACCGAGCGGAGCAAGAGGACCTGAAGAAGGCCACCGCCGAAGCCAAGGATGTCCGCTCCGTGATGAGAGCTATAAAAGAGGAGCTACGTCAGGCCGGTGATATTGCGGCTGGAAAGCCTTTTCTGCTGCGTAGGAAGTTCATGGATCCGAAGTATGCTTAGTTGGGCCAGTTGTGGGGTGCGGAGGATGCTTATCTGAATTTTGCGGCGAGTGCCGCAGACGCAGTCGCACACTTCCGAGGCCAAAAGGATCACGGAATGGAAGAGCTTTTTTGGTCGCAATTCCATAGTCCGGAGCGTCCACTTCCATTAACCGATCGGTTAGCCGAGTGGGCTGAGCTGAATAGGTTGTCCGGACTTGCCATGAAGGATGTCGTGGCTCATTTGTGGCCGAAAAGGCCCGAGCCGAAGAGTTATTTTGGCTTGGTGCAGCAGTTCCTTGATGCGGTGCCGCATATGGAGGCGATGAAGCGGTCGACATGCATAGAGGGTACACGGATGGCTCTCGCCCGTGTCAAAACATACTAGGCAGAGATGGAGGCCAACGATGTTGCATCCCAGGATTCGGACAGAAGCCGATTACCAGCCGAGCACTATTTTGAGGAAGTCTGCGCAGGCGCTTCGTTTAATAGAGACGCATGCTCGAAAAATGTTATGTTCAAATGACATATATGATTTGTGAAACCATGTTTCAAATATAATATAAGGGCTTTCTATACTTGTGCGTTCAAGTGTTGAAATACCTCTGTCGGCCGTTAACATATATGTGTATATAACACGAAAGATGAGCTTGTCTTGACCCCCACGCACATAGTGCGGGTGTTTGCAAAAAGCGCATTTTCACACTTAATCCAACGTCTTGGTCACGGGAAGGAGGTGATAGCGTAGCAAACTAGGCAACCGGACTATAATGCTTTATCACTTTCACTTAGCCATAGGAGTTCGATGGTGGGGCTACTATATAGCCCCTTGAGGCACCGCGCTCTCCAATTTCGGGCGTATGTACTGACCGAAACGGTCCTTCGTTAAAGCGGAGAATTCCAAAGCGTTCGGTGGTCGATCGAGTGGTTGACCAGTCTCGCTATATCATGATGATCGGTTTTCGCCTTTCTCTCTTGAGGTGCTCACCGACGAACCGGGCACGATCGCGATAATTCTCCGGTGCGCGCTAGCCGATAGAGCGGAACGTAAGGCAGCAAAACACAGGAGCCGGGCAAACCCAACATTTGACCAAAGACATGATTTGGAGCTGATGCATATAAGGCCTAACTCGAGACGCCGAACACTCCCTAAGGTATTCGGTCTTTATGAAAACTGGCAGAACAATGCCCTAAGCCCCTAGTGTCCAGGTACACGCAAAAATTTCTGACGCGGCCGATGCCAAAATGCCAGCTTCCTCCTTGGTTATGGTGAGAAACCAGGGGATGTGTATCAACAAGAGACAGTAAGAAAGGTTTACGCAGGGTCTTAATCTGAAAAGAATCCTTGCAACGGGTCCCTACTACACGTCTGCGTCTGTGTCGCCGTTGTGCCGTATCCTGGACGGGCGTAGCGCGGTGTTCATCTGTAAAAGATAAGAACTTAGTTTGAAAAAGGGATCGTGCGAAAATTGTATAAACAGAGTATAAGTCAAAAAATGAATAAAATTGAGCTTTATTGACTCTTATTGTACATGCATGCATCCCCTTGTAAGGGGGAACGCGGTTAGTATGAAGGAAATATGCCCTAGAGGCAATAATAAAGTTATTATTTATTTCCTTATTTCATGATAAATGTTTATTATTCATGCTAGAACTGTATTAACCAGAAACATAATACATGTGTGAATACATAGACAAACATAGTGTCACTAGTATGCCTCTACTTGACTAGCTCGTTTATCAGAGATGGTTAAGTTTCCTAGCCATGGACAAAAGAGTTGTCATTTGATTAACGGGATCACATCATTAGGAGAATGATGTGATTGACTTGACCCATTCCGTTAGCTTAGCACTTGATCATTTAGTATGTTGCTATTGCTTTCTTCATGACTTATACATGTTCCTGTAACTATGAGATTATGCAACTCCCGTTTACCGGAGGAACACTTTGGGTACTACCAAGCGTCTGGCAATGAATCGGGTGATTATAAAGGAGTACTACAGGTGTCTCCGAAGGTACATGTTGAGTTGGCATATTTTGAGATTAGGTTTTGTCGCTCCGATTGTCGGAGAGGTATCTCTGGGCCCTCTCGGTAATGCACATCATTATAAGCCTTGCAAGCAATGTGACCAATGAGTTGGTTACGGGATGATGCATTACAGAACGAGTAAAGAGACTTGCCGGTGACGAGATTGAACTAGGTATTGGATACCGACGATCGAATCTCGGGCAAGTAACATACCGATGACAAAGGAAACAACGTATGTTGTTATGCGGTTTGACCGATAAAGATCTTCGTAGAATATGTAGGAGCCAATATGGGCATCCAGGTCCCGCTATTGGTTATTGACCGAGAATAGTTCTAGGTCATGTCTACATAGTTCTCGAACCCGTAGGGTCCGCACGCTTAAGGTTTCGATGATGGTTATATTATGAGTTTATGAGTTTTGATGTACGAAGGAGTTGAGTCCGGATGAGATCGGGGACATGACGAGGAGTCTCGAAATGGTTGAGATGTAAAGAGCGATATATTGGACGACTATATTCGGAGTTCGGAAAGGTTCCGAGTGATTCGGTATTTTTCGAGTAGGAGAGTTACGGAATTCGTATTGGGCCTCATTGGGCCATACGGGAAAGGAGAGAAAGGGCCAAAGGGTGGCGCACCTCCCTTGGACTAGTCCGAATTGGACTAGGGAGGGGGGGCGCCCCCTTCCTTCCTTCTCCTTCTCTCTTCCCTTTCCTTCTCTCCTACTCCTAATACATGGAAGGGTTCCTAGTTGGACTAGGAAAGGGGGAATCCTACTCCCGGTGGGAGTAGGACTCCCTGTATGCGCCATAGAGAGGGCCGCCCTCCCCTCCTCTACTCCTTTATATCTCGGGGCAGGGGCACCCCATAGACACACAAGTTGATCTACGGATCGTTCCTTAGCCGTGTGCGGTGCCCCTTCCACCATATTCCACCTCGGTCATATCGTCGCGGAGTTTAGGCGAAGCCTGCGCCGATAGAACATCATCATCGTCACCACGCCGTCGTCGTCGACGGAACTCATCTCGGAGCTCGGCTGGATCGGAGGCCGGAGATCGCCATCGAGCTGAACGTGTGCGAGAACTCGGAGGTGCCGACGTTCGGTGCTTGGGTCGGTCGGATCGTGAAGACGTCGACTACATCAACAGCGTTGTCATAACGCTTCGCCACGGTCTCACGAGGGTACGTGGACAACACTCTCCCCTCTCGTTGCTATGCATCACCATGATCTTGCGTGTGCGTAGGATTTTTTTTTTGAAATTACTACGTTCCCCAACAGTGGTATCCGAGCCAGGTTTTATGCGTTGATGTTATATGCACGAGTAGAACACAAGTGAGTTGTGGACGATATAAGTCATACTTCCTACCAGCATGTCATACTTTGGTTCAGCGGTATTGTGAGATGAAGCGGCCGGACCGACATTACGCCAGACGCTTACGCGAGACTGGTTTCACTGCTACGAGCACTCGTGCTTAAAGGTGGCTGGCGGGTGTCTGTCTCTCTCACTTTAGTTGAACTGAGTGTGGCTCGCCCGGTCCTTGTGAAGGTTAAACGGAGTCTATTTGACAAACTATCGTTGTGGTTTTGATGCATAGGTAAGAACGGTTCTTGCTAAGCCCGTAGCAGCCACGTAAAATTTGCAACAACAAAGTAGAGGACGTCTAACTTGTTTTTGCAGGGCATGTTGTGATGTGATATGGTCAAGACGTGATGCTATATTTTATTGTATGAGATGATCATGTTTTGTAACGAAGTTATCGGCAATGGCAGGAGCCATATGGTTGTCGCTTTATTGTATGAAATGCAACGCATACTGTAATTGCTTTACTTTATCACTAAGCGATAGCGATAGTCGAGAAGCAATAGATGGCGAAACGACAACGATGCTACGATGGAGATCAAGGTGTCGCTACCGGTGACGATGGTGATCACGACGGTGCTTCGGAGATGGGGATCACAAGCACAAGATGATGATGGCCATATCATATCACTTATATTGATTGCATGTGATGTTTATTATGCATCTTATCTTGCTTTAATTGACGGTAGCATTTTAAGATGATCTCTCACTAATTATCAAGAAGTGTTCTCCCTGAGTATGCACCGTTGCGAAAGTTCTTCGTGCTGAGACACCACGTGATGATCGGGTGTGATAGGCTCTACGTTCAAATACAACGGGTGCAAAACAGTTGCACACACGGAATACTCAGGTTATACTTGACGAGCCTAGCATATACAAATATGGCCTCGGAACACGGAGACCGAAAGGTCGAGCGTGAATCATATAGTAGATATGATCAACATAGTGATGTTCACCATTGAAACTACTCCATCTCACGTGATGATCGGACATGGTTTAGTTGATTTGGATCACGTGATCACTTAGAGGATTAGAGGGATGTCTATCTAAGTGGGAGTTCTTAAGTAATATGATTAATTGAACTTTAATTTATCATGAACTTAGTCCTAGTAGTATTTTGCAAATTATGTTGTAGATCAATAAGCTCGCGTTGTTGCTTTCATATGTTTATTTTGATATGTTCCTAGAAAACTGTGTTGAAAGATGTTAGTAGCAATGATGCGGATTAGATCCGTGACATGAGGTTTATCCTCATTGCTGCACGAATAATTATGTCCACGATGCACCGCTAGGTGATAGACCTATTGCAGGAGCGGATGCGGCGTTATGAGCGTTTGGCTAGCTCAATATGATGACTACTTGATAGTTTAGTGCACCATGCTTAACGGCTTAGAATCGGGACTTCAAAGATGTTTTGAACATCATGGACCATATGAGATGTTCCAGAGTTGAAGTTAATATTTCTAGCAAATACCGAGTTGAGAGATATGAAGTCTCCAACAAGTTCTATAGCTAAAAGATGGAGGAGAATCGCTCAACTAGTGAGCATGTGCTCGATTGTCTGGGTACTTCAATCGCTTGAATCAAGTGGGAGTTAATCGTCCGATAAGATAGTGATTGATGAATTCTCTAGTCACCATCACTAAGTTACTAGAACTTCGTGATGAACTATAGTATGCAAGGATGACAAAACGATTCCCAAGCTCTTCGTGATGTTGAAATCGACGAAGGTAGAAATCAAGAAAGAGCATCAAGTGTTGATGATTGACAAGACCACTAGTTTCAAGAGAAGGGCAAAGGGAAAGAAAGGGAACTTCAAGTGGAAAGACAAGCAAGTTGTCACTCCCGTGAAGAAGACCAAAGCTAGACCAAAGCCTGAAACTGAGTGCTTACACTGCAAAGGAAATGGTCACTGGAAGAGGTACTACCCCAAGTGATTGGCGGATAAGAAGGATGGCAAAGTGAACATAAGTATATTTGGTATACATGTTATTGATGTGTACGTTACTAGTGTTTATAGCAACCCCTTAGTATTTGATACTAGTTCAGTTGCTAAGATTAGTAACTCGAAACGGGAGTTGTAGAATAAACAGAGACTAGTTAAGGGTGAAGTGACGATGTGTGTTGGAAATAGTTCCAAGATTGATATGATCATCATCGCACACTCCCTATACCTTCGGGATTAGTGTTAAACCTAAATAAGTGTTATTTGGTGTTTGCGTTGAAGCATGAATATGATTTGATCATGTTTATTGCAATACGGTTATTCATGTAAATTAGAGAATAATTGTTGTTCTGTTTTCATGAATAAAACCTTCTATGGTCATACACCCAATGAAAAGGGTTTGTTGGATCTCGATCGTGTGATACATACATTCATAATATTGAAGCCAAAAGATGCAAAGTTAATAATGATAGTGCAACTTATTTGTGGCACTGCCGTTTGGGTCATATCGGTATAAAGCGCATGAAGAAACTCCATAAAGATGGATTTTCAGAATCACTTGGTTATGAATCATTTGATGCTTGCGAACCGTGCCTTTTGGGCAAGATGACTAAAACTCCGTTCTTCGGAACAATGGAACAAGCTACTGACTTATTGGAAATAATACATACTGATGTATTCAGACCAATGAGTATGAAGGCTCGTGGCAAGTATCGTTATTTTCTGACCTTCACAGATGATTTGAGCAGATATTGGTATATCTACTTGATGAAACATAAGTGCGAAATAGTTGAAAGGTTCAAAGAATTTCAGAGTGAAGTGGAAAATCATCGTAACAAGAAAATAAAGTTTCGCGATCGATCATGGAGATGAATATTTGACTTACGAGTTTGGTCTTCAATTAAAACAATGTGGAATAGTTTCACAGCTCACGCCACCAGAACACCACAACGTTATGGTGTGTCCGAACGTCAGAATCCGCACTTTATTTGATATGGTGCGATCTATGATGTCTCTTACCGATTTACCACTATCATTTTGGGGTTATGCATTAGAGACAGCTGCATTCACTTTAAATAGGGCACCCTCAAAATCTGTTGAGACGACGTTATGAACTGTGGTTTGGCGAGAAACCAAAAGTTGTCGTTTCTTAAAGTTTGGGACTGCGATGCTTATGTGAAAAAGTTTCAACTGATAAGCTCGAACCCAAATCGGAGAAGTGCCTCTTCATAGAATACCCAAAGGTAACTATTGGGTACACCTTCTATCACAGATCCGAAGGCAAGTTATTCGTTGCTAAGATGGATCCTTTCTAGAGAAGAAGTTTCTCTCGAAAGAAGTGAGTGGGAGGAAAGTAGAACTTGATGAGGTATCAGCTGTACTGCTCCCTTATTGGAAAGTAGTTCATCACGTAAATCAGTTCGTGTGACAAATACACCAATTAGTGAGCAAGCTAATGATATTGATCATGAAACTTCAGATCAAGTTACTACTGAGAACCTCGTAGGTCTTCCGAGTAAGATCCGCACTGTGAGTGGTGTAGTAATCATGTTCGGAAGTCATGTTACTAGACCATGATGAACCTATGAACTATGAGGAAGCGATGATGAGCCCAGATTCGCGAGATGGCTTGAGGCCATAAAATCTGAGATATGATCCATGTATGACAACAAAGTATGGACTTTGATTGACTTGCTCGATGATCGACAAGCCATGTTAAATGAATGGATCTTCAAGAGGAAGACGGACAACGATAGTAGTGTTACTATCTACCAAGCTCGACTTGTTGCGAAAGGTTTTCAACAAGTTCAAGGTGTTGAATACGATGAGATTTTCTCACTCGTATCGATGCTTAAGTCTGTCTGAATCATGTTAGCAATTGCCACATTTTATGAAATCTAGCAAATGGATGTCAAAACTGCATTCCTTAATGGATTTATTAAAGAAGAGTTGTATATGATGCAACCAGAAGGTTTTTTCAATCCTAAAGGTGCTAACAAAATGTGCAAGCTCCAGCGATCAATCTATGGACTGGTGCAAGCATCTCGGAGTTGGAATATACGCTTTGATAAGTTGATCAAAGCATATAGTTTTATATGGACTTACGATGAAGCCTGTATTTACAATAAAGTGAGTGGGAGCACTACTGACCTTTACGATTAGTATATGTGAGTGACATATTGTTGATCGAAATGATGTAGAATTTTTCGCAAAGCATAAAGGAGTGTTTTAAAGGAGTTCTTTAAAAGGAAAAGACCTCGATAAAAGCTACTTACATATTGAGCATCAAGATCTATTGAGATAGATCAAGGCGCTTGATAAGATTTTCAATGAGTACATACCTTGGCAAGATTTTGAAATAGTTCAAAATGGAGCAGTCAAAGAAAGAGTTCTTGCTGTGTTGCAAAGGTATGAAATTGAGTAAGACTCAAATCCCGACCACAACAGAAAATAGAAAGAGAATGAAAAGTCATTCCCTATGCCTCATCATAGGTTCTATAAAGTATGCTATGCTATGTACTGCACCTATTGTATACCTTGCTCTGAATTTGGCAAGAGAGTACAATAGTGATCTAGGAGTAGATCTTTGGACATTGGTCAAGAATATCCTTAGTAAGGACTAAGGAGATGTTTCTCGATTATGGAGGTGATAAAAGAGTTTGTTGTAAAAGTTACATCGGTGCAAACTTTTACACCGATCCGAGATGACTCTAAGTCTCAACCTGGATACATATTGAAAGTGGGAGCAATTAGCTAGAGTAGCTCCTGCAGAGCATTGTGGACATAAAATATTTGCAAAATACATACGGCTCTGAATGTGATGAGACCCGTTGACTAAGCTTCTCTCACGAGCAAAACATGATCACACCTTAGTACTCTTTGGGTGTTAATCACATAGCGATGTGAACTAGATTATTGACTCTAGTAAACCCTTTGGATGTTGGTCACATGATGATGTGAACTATGGGTGTTAATCATATACAGATATGAATATTGGTGTTAAATCACATGGCGATGTGAACTAGATTATTGACTCTAGTGCAAGTGGGAGACTGAAGGAAATATGCCCTAGAGGCAATAATAAAGTTTTTATTTCCTTATTTCATGATAAATGTTTATTATTCATGCTAGAATTGTATTAACCGGAAACATAATACATGTGTGAATACATAGACAAACATAGTGTCACTAGTATGCCTCTACTTGACTAGCTCGTTTATCAGAGATGGTTAAGTTTCCTAGCCATGGACAAAAGAGTTGTCATTTGATTAACAGGATCGCATCATTAGGAGAATGATGTGATTGACTTGACCCATTCCGTTAGCTTAGCACTTGATCGTTTAGTATGTTGCTATTGCTTTCTTCATGACTTATACATGTTCCTGTAACTATGAGATTATGCAACTCCCGTTTACCGGAGGAACACTTTGGGTACTACCAAACGTCACAACATAACTGGGTGATTATAAAGGAGTACTACAGGTGTCTCCGAAGGTACATGTTGAGTTGGCATATTTCGAGATTAGGTTTTGTCACTCCGATTGTCGGAGAGGTATCTCTCAGCCCTCTCGGTAATGCACATCATTATAAGCCTTGCAAGCAATGTGACCAATGAGTTGGTTACGGGATGATGCATTACGAGAATGAGTAAAGAGACTTGCGGTGACGAGATTGAACTAGGTATTGGATACCGACGATCGAATCTCGGGCAAGTAACATACCGATGACAAAGGGAACAACGTATGTTGTTATGCGGTTTGACCGATAAAGATCTTAAGTAGAATATGTAGGAGCCAATATGGGCATCCAGGTCCCGCTATTGGTTATTGACCGAGAATAGTTCTAGGTCATGTCTACATAGTTCTCGAACCCGTAGGGTCCGCACGCTTAAGGTTTCGATGGCGGTTATATTATGAGTTTATGAGTTTTGATGTACCGAAGGAGTTGAGTCCGGATGAGATCGGGGACATGACGAGGAGTCTCGAAATGGTCGAGACGTAAAGATCGATATATTGGACGACTATATTCGGAGTTCGGAAAGGTTCCAGTGATTCGGTATTTTTGAGTACCGGAGAGTTACGGGAATTCGTATTGGGCCTCATTGGGCCATACGGGAAAGGAGAGAAAGGGCCAAAGGGTGGCGCACCCTCCCTTGGACTAGTCCGAATTGGACTAGGGGGGCGCCTTCCTTCCTTCTCCTTCTCTCTTCCCTTTCCTTCTCTCCTACTCCTAATACATGGAAGGGTTCCTAGTTGGACTAGGAAGGGGAATCCTACTCCGGTGGGAGTAGGACTCCTGTATGGCGCCATAGAGAGGGCGGCCCTCCCCTCCTCTACTCCTTTATATACGGGGGCAGGGGCACCCCATAGACACACAAGTTGATCTACGGATCGTTCCTTAGCCGTGTGCGGTGCCCCCTTCCACCATATTCCACCTCGATCATATCGTCGCGGAGTTTAGGCGAAGTCCTGCGCCAGTAGAACATCATCATCGTCACCACGCCGTCGTCTTGACGGAACTCATCTCGGAGCTCGGCTGGATCGGAGGCGGAGATCGTCATCGAGCTGAGCGTGTGCAGAACTCGGAGGTGCCGACGTTCGGTGCTTGGATCGGTCGGATCGTGAAGGCGTCGACTACATCAACAGCGTTGTCATAAGGCTTCCGCTTACGGTCTCACGAGTGCGTGGACAACACTCTCCCTCTCGTTGTTATGCATCACCATGATCTTGCGTGTGCGTAGGAATTTTTTGAAATTACTCGTTCCCCAACGATGGTATCCGAGCCAGGTTTTATGCGTTGATGTTATATGCACGAGTAGAACACAAGTGAGTTGTGGACGATATAAGTCATCTGCCTACCAGCATGTCATACTTTGGTTCAGCGGTATTGTGAGATGAAGCGCCCGGACCGACATTACGCGACGCTTACGCGAGACTGGTTTCACCGTTACGAGCACTCGTGCTTAAAGGTGGCTGGCGGGTGTCTGTCTCTCTCACTTTAGTTGAACCGAGTGTGGCTACGCCCGGTCCTTGTGAAGGTTAAAACGGAGTCTATTTGACAAACTATCGTTGTGGTTTTGATGCGTAGGTAAGAACGGTTCTTGCTAAGCCCGTAGCAGCCACGTAAAATTTGCAACAACAAAGTAGAGGACGTCTAACTTGTTTTTGCAGGGCATGTTGTGATGTGATATGGTCAAGACGTGATGCTATATTTTATTGTATGAGATGATCATGTTTTGTAACGAAGTTATCGGCAATCTGGCAGGAGCCATATGGTTGTCGCTTTATTGTATGAAATGCAAAAGCCTGTAATTGCTTTACTTTATCACTAAGCGGTAGCGATAGTCGAGAAGCAATAGATGGCGTAACGACAACGATGCTACGATGGAGATCAAGGTGTCGCGCCGGTGGCGATGGTGATCACGACGGTGCTTGGAGATGGAGATCACAAGCACAAGATGATGATGGCCATATCATATCACTTATATTGATTGCATGTGATGTTTATTATGCATCTTATCTTGCTTTAATTGACGGTAGCATTTTAAGATGATCTCTCACTAATTATCAAGAAGTGTTCTCCCTGAGTATGCACCGTTGCGAAAGTTCTTCGTGCTGAGACACCACGTGATGATCGGGTGTGATAGGCTCTACGTTCAAATACAACGGGTGCAAAACAGTTGCACACACGGAATACTCAGGTTATACTTGACGAGCCTAGCATATACAAATATGGCCTCGGAACACGGAGACCGAAAGGTCGAGCGTGAATCATATAGTAGATATGATCAACATAGTGATGTTCACCATTGAAACTACTCCATCTCACGTGATGATCGGACATGGTTTAGTTGATTTGGATCACGTGATCACTTAGAGGATTAGAAGGATGTCTATCTAAGTGGGAGTTCTTAAGTAATATGATTAATTGAACTTTAATTTATCATGAACTTAGTGCTAGTAGTATTTTGCAAATTATGTTGTAGATCAATAAGCTCGCGTTGTTGCTTTCATATGTTTATTTTGATATGTTGCTAGAGAAAACTGTGTTGAAAGATGTTAGTAGCAATGATGCGGATTAGATCCGTGACATGAGGTTTATCCTCATTGCTGCACAGAATAATTATGTCCCTGATGCACCGCTAGGTGACAGACCAATTGCAGGAGCGGATATGAGACGTTATGAGCGTTTGGCTAGCTCAATATGATGACTACTTGATAGTTTAGTGCACCATGCTTAACGGCTTAGAATCGGGACTTCAAAGATGTTTTGAACATCATGGACCATATGAGATGTTCCAGAGTTGAAGTTAATATTTCTAGCAAATACCGAGTTGAGAGATATGAAGTCTCCAACAAGTTCTATAGCTAAAAGATGGAGGAGAATCGCTCAACTAGTGAGCATGTGCTCAGATTGTCGGGTACTTCAATCGCTTGAATCAAGTGGGAGTTAATCGTCCGAGATAAGATAGTGATTGATGAGAATTCTCTAGTCACCATCACTAAATTACTAGAACTTCGTGATGAACTATAGTATGCAAGGGATGACGAAAACGATTCCCAAGCTCTTCGTGATGTTGAAATCGACGAAGGTAGAAATCAAGAAAGAGCATCAAGTGTTGATGATTGACAAGACCACTAGTTTCAAGAGAAGGGCAAAGGAAAGAAAGGAACTTCAAGTGGAAAGACAAGCAAGTTGTCACTCCCGTGAAGAAGACCAAAGCTAGACCAAAGCCTGAAACTGAGTGCTTACACTGCAAAGGAAATGGTCACTGGAAGAGGTACTACCCCAAGTGATTGGCGGATCAGAAGGATGGCAAAGTAAACATAAGTATATTTGGTATACATGTTATTGATGTGTACGTTACTAGTGTTTATAGCAACCCCTCAATATTTGATACTAGTTCAGTTGCTAAGATTAGTAACTCGAAACGGGAGTTGTAGAATAAACAGAGACTAGTTAAGGGTGAAGTGACGATGTGTGTTGGAAATAGTTCCAAGATTGATATGATCATCATCGCACACACCCTATACCTTCGGGATTAGTGTTAAACCTAAATAAGTGTTATTTGGTGTTTGCGTTGAAGCATGAATATGATTTGATCATGTTTATTGCAATACGGTTATTCATGTAAATTAGAGAATAATTGTTGTTCTGTTTTCATGAATAAAACCTTCTATGGTCATACACCCAATGAAAAGGGTTTGTTGGATCTCGATCGTGTGATACACACATTCATAATATTGAAGCCAAAAGATGCAAAGTTAATAATGATAGTGCAACTTATTTGTGGCACTGCCGTTTGGGTCATATCGGTGTAAAGCGCATGAAGAAACTCCATAAAGATGGATTTTCAGAATCACTTGGTTATGAATCATTTGATGCTTGCGAACCGTGCCTTTTGGGCAAGATGACTAAAACTCCGTTCTTCGGAACAATGGAACAAGCTACTGACTTATTGGAAATAATACATACTGATGTATGCAGACCAATGAGTATGAAGGCTCGTGGCAAGTATCGTTATTTTCTGACCTTCACAGATGATTTGAGCAGATATTGGTATATCTACTTGATGAAACATAAGTCTGAAATAGTTGAAAGGTTCAAAGAATTTCAGAGTGAAGTGGAAAATCATCGTAACAAGAAAATAAAGTTTCTGCGATCTGATCATGGAGATGAATATTTGACTTACGAGTTTGGTCTTCAATTAAAACAATGTGGAATAGTTTCATAGCTCACGCCACCTGGAACACCACAACGTTATGGTGTGTCCGAACGTCGTAACCGCACTTTATTTGATATGGTGCGATCTATGATGTCTCTTACCGATTTACCACTATCATTTTGGGGTTATGCATTAGAGACAGCTGCATTCACTTTAAATAGGGCACCATCAAAATCTGTTGAGACGACGCGTTATGAACTGTGGTTTGGCGAGAAACCAAAAGTTGTCGTTTCTTAAAGTTTGGGACTGCGATGCTTATGTGAAAAAGTTTCAACCTGATAAGCTCGAACCCAAATCGGAGAAGTGCCTCTTCATAGAATACCCAAAGGTAACTATTGGGTACACCTTCTATCACAGATCCGAAGGCAAGTTATTCGTTGCTAAGATGGATCCTTTCTAGAGAAGAAGTTTCTCTCGAAAGAAGTGAGTGGGAGGAAAGTAGAACTTGATGAGGTAACTGTACCTGCTCCCTTATTGGAAAGTAGTTCATCACAGAAATCAGTTCGTGTGACAAATACACCAATTAGTGAGCAAGCTAATGATATTGATCATGAAACTTCAGATCAAGTTACTACTGAACCTCGTAGGTCTTCCAGAGTAAGATCCGCACCAGAGTGGTGTAGTAATCATGTTCGGAAGTCATGTTACTAGACCATGATGAACCTACGAACTATGAGGAAGCGATGATGAGCCCAGATTCAGCGAGATGGCTTGAGGCCATAAAATCTAAGATATGATCCATGTATGACAACAAAGTATGGACTTTGATTGACTTGCTCGATGATCGACAAGCCATGTTAAATGAATGGATCTTCAAGAGGAAGACGGACAGCGATAGTAGTGTTACTATCTACCAAGCTCGACTTGTTGCGAAAGGTTTTCAACAAGTTCAAGGTGTTGAATACGATGAGATTTTCTCACTCGTATCGATGCTTAAGTCTGTCTCGAATCATGTTAGCAATTGCCACATTTTATGAAATCGGCAAATGGATGTCAAAACTGCATTCCTTAATGGATTTATTAAAGAAGAGTTGTATATGATGCAACCGAAGGTTTTGTCAATCCTAAAGGTGCTAACAAAATGTGCAAGCTCCAGCGATCCATCTATGGACTGGTGCAAGCATCTCGAGTTGGAATATACGCTTTGATAAGTTGATCAAAGCATATAGTTTTATATGGACTTACGATGAAGCTGTATTTACAATAAAGTGAGTGGGAGCACTACAGCCTTTACGATTAGTATATGTGAGTGACATATTGTTGATCGAAATGATGTAGAATTTTTCGCAAAGCATAAAGGAGTGTTTTAAAGGAGTTCTTTAAAAGGAAAAGACCTCAAGAAAAGCTACTTACATATTGAGCATCAAGATCTATTGAGATAGATCAAGACGCTTGATAAGATTTTCAATGAGTACATACCTTGGCAAGATTTTGAAATAGTTCAAAATGGAGCAGTCAAAGAAAGACTTCTTGCTGTGTTGCAAAGGTATGAAATTGAGTAAGACTCAAATCCCGACCACAACGAGAAAATAGAAAGAGAATGAAAAGTCATTCCCTATGCCTCAGTCATAGGTTCTATAAAGTATGCTATGCTATGTACCGGACCTATTGTATACCTTGCTCTGAATTTGGCAAGAGAGTACAATAGTGATCTAGGAGTAGATCACTGGACATTGGTCAAGAATATCCTTAGTAAGGACTAAGGAGATGTTTCTCGATTATGGAGGTGATAAAAGAGTTTGTTGTAAAAGTTACATCAGTGCAAACTTTTACACCGATCCAAATGACTCTAAGTCTCAACCTGGATACATATTGAAAGTGGGAGCAATTAGCTAGAGTAGCTCCATGCAGAGCATTGTGGACATAAAATATTTGCAAAATACATACGGCTCTGAATGTGACAGACCCGTTGACTAAGCTTCTCTCACGAGCAAAACATGATCACACCTTAGTACTCTTTGGGTGTTAATCACATAGCGATGTGAACTAGATTATTGACTCTAGTAAACCCTTTGGATGTTGGTCACATGATGATGTGAACTATGGGTGTTAATCATATACGATATGAATATTGGTGTTAAATCACATGGCGATGTGAACTAGATTATTGACTCTAGTGCAAGTGGGAGATCAAGGATATATGCCCTAGAGGCAATAATAAAGTTTTTATTTCCTTATTTCATGATAAATGTTTATTATTCATGCTAGAATTGTATTAACCGGAAACATAATACATGTGTGAATACATAGACAAACATAGTGTCACTAGTATGCCTCTACTTGACTAGCTCGTTTATCGAGATGGTTAAGTTTCCTAGCCATGGACAAAAGAGTTGTCATTTGATTAATGGATCGCATCATTAGGAGAATGATGTGATTGACTTGACCCATTCCGTTAGCTTAGCACTTGATCGCTTAGTATGTTGCTATTGCTTTCTTCATGACTTATACATGTTCTGTAACTATGAGATTATGCAACTCCGTCTACGGAGGAACACTTTGGTACTACCAAACGCCACAACGAATCGGGTGATTATAAAGGAGTACTACAGGTGTCTCCGAAGGTACATGTTGAGTTGGCATATTTGAGATTAGGTTTTGTCACTCCGATTGTCGGAGAGGTATCTCTGGGCCCTCTCGGTAATGCACATCATTATAAGCCTTGCAAGCAATGTGACCAATGAGTTGGTTACGGGATGATGCATTACGAGCGAGTAAAGAGACTTGCGGTGACGAGATTGAACTAGGTATTGGATACCGATGATCGAATCTCGGGCAAGTAACATACCGATGACAAAGGGAACAACGTATGTTGTTATGCGGTTTGACCGATAAAGATCTTCGTAGAGTATGTAGGAGCCAATATGGGCATCCAGGTCCAGCTATTGGTTATTGACCGAGAATAGTTCTAGGTCATGTCTACATAGTTCTCGAACCCGTAGGGTCCGCACGCTTAAGGTTTCGATGATAGTTATATTATGAGTTTATGAGTTTTGATGTACCGAAGGAGTTCGGAGTCCCGGATGAGATCGGGGACATGACGAGGAGTCTCGAAATGGTCGAGACGTAAAGATCGATATATTGGACGACTATATTCGAGTTCGAAAAGATCCGAGTGATTCGGTATTTTTCAGAGTACTGGGAGAGTTACGGGAATTCGTATTGGGCCTCATTGGGCCATACGGGAAAGGAGAGAAAGGGCCAAAGGGTGGCGCACCCCTCCTTGGACTAGTCCGAATTGGACTAGGGAGGGGGCGCCTTCCTTCCTTCTCCTTCTCTCTTCCCTTTCCTTCTCTCCTACTCCTAATACATGGAAGGGTTCCTAGTTGGACTAGGAAGGGGGAATCCTACTCCGGTGGGAGTAGGACTCCCAGTATGCGCCATAGAGGGCCGCCCTCCCTCCTCTACTCCTTTATATACGGGCAGGGGCACCCCATAGACACACAAGTTGATCTACGGATCGTTCCTTAGCCGTGTGCGGTGCCCCTTCCACCATATTCCACCTCGGTCATATCATCGCGGAGTTTAGGCGAAGCCTGCGCGTAGAACATCAGCATCGCCACCACGCCGTCGTCTTGTGGAACTCATCTCCGGAGCTCGGCTGGATCGGAGGCCGGAGATCGCCATCGAGCTGAACGTGTGCAGAACTCGGAGGTGCCGTGACGTTCGGTGCTTGGATCGGTCGGATCGTGAAGGCGTCGACTACATCAACAGCGTTGTCATAACGCTTCCGCTTACGGTCTACGAGGGTACGTGGACAACACTCTCCCCTCTCGTTGCTATGCATCACCATGATCTTGCGTGTGCGTAGGATTTTTTTTTTGAAATTACTACGTTCCCCAACATAGTAATCCCCTTGTTTATTTGTGCCGGACTCGTCTAACCGTGTCCGGATCTGAATGACCTATTTGGGTGCTTTGTTCAGCAAAGCCGGATTAATGTGTGGCTGTCAAGGTAGTCTCACTTTCTTCCGTATTCAAGGAACACTCGAGGTTTCCCTTTAATGAGATGATGCCGCATGGACCGGGCATTTTAAGTGTAAGAGATGCATAATGCGGTATTGCATTAAAGCGGGCAAAAGCTTCACGTCCCAATAGTGCTTGATAGCTACTTTTGAATGGGGCGATGTGAAAGAATAAGTTTTCGCGATGGGAGTTGTCGGATGAGCCGAACACAACTTCTAGTGGTAGAGAGCCCGTGCAATGGGCGTATGGGCCTGGCATCACTCCTTTAAAGGAAGTGTTGTTATGGCGTATTTTGGTTGGGTCTATCCCCATTCTCATGGATTATATCCTGATATAGCAGGTTTAGATCACTGCCGCCGTCCATTAGGACTTGTGTAAATTGTAGTCCGTCAATTATAGGATCTAATATCAGGGCAGTCCATCCTGCGTTCCGGATACTTCGGGAATAATCCTGATGGTCGAAAGTGATTGGTTTTGACATCCAGTGTCGGGACTCCGCTGGGGTGGACCATTCGGCGCGTATTTTAATGGGCGCCGCTCTATTTTTGCCTGTTGTCACATGAAGTGAGTTTACTGTTTTGACCTCTTGTGGGAAATTCCTTTGTTTGCCGGTGCTCTGCTTGTGGAGTTCGTCATCGTCCTCACTTGGTGTTTCGAGCCCCTTGTGTTCGGCATTAAGTCGGCCGGACTGTTTGAAGACCCAACAATCTTTGTGGGTATGGTTTGCAGGCTTCCCGGAGGTGCTGTGGATTTGGCATATCTTGTCCAAGATTTTGTTTAGGTTGGATAGCTCGTCGCTGTTGTCCTTGAGAGGCAGTGTTTTGTTGTTTTGCCGAGAGCTTTTGAACCCGGCATTGACTGCCGTGCTCTTTGGGCCGTTTCCCTTAGTCCGGCGCTGGTCCTTTCTGCGTCGTGGTTTCCCATTTCCATCCCTGACCTTGGATGTACTTGGGTCGCTGGTGTTGCATCTTGCTAGCCAGCTATCCTCTCCCGTGCAAAAGCGGGTCATGAGGCTTGTTAGTGTGGCCATTGTTCTTGGCTTTTCCTGGCCGAGGTGTCTGGCGAGACATTCGTCTCGGATGTTATGTTTGAAGGCTGCTAAGGCTTCGGCGTCCGGATAGTCGACTATTTGGTTCTTTTTGGTGAGGAACCTGTTCCAGAATTTGCGGGCTGACTCTCCGGGCTGTTGGGTTATGTGACTTAAATCGTCTGCATCCGGAGGGCGGACATAAGTCCCCTGAAAATTTGCCCGAAATGCGTTCTCGAGCTCTTCCCAACTTCCAATGGTATTTTCTGGGAGGCTTTTGAGCCAATGCCGGGCTGGCCCTTTGAGCTTGAGGGGTAAGTATTTTATGGCATGGAGGTCATCTCCTCTAGCCATATGTATGTGCAGGATGTAATCCTCAATCTAGACTCCGGGGTCTGTTGTTCCGTCGTATGCCTCTATGCTTACGGGCTTGAATCCCGCTGGAAATTCATGATCCAGCACCTCATTGGTGAAACATAGGGGGTGTGCGGCGCCCCTATATTTGGGTGTGCCGTGATTTTCGAATACTCGATGTGTTGTTTTACTTTCTAGAGCTTGCTTTCTTGGCCCATAGATGGACCTGACCGGGCCATCCTCTTTGCGAGGATCCTTATACGGATCACGTGTTGGCTTGTGTGCGGCGCCGCTTGCCGCTCTTTGTTTGCCATGTGGTCGTCTATCCGACCGGGCGACCTCTTTGTTTTTTTATTGTGGGGGCTCTACGGCCTCCTCGTCAAATTCAGGCAGTAGTTTGCGCTTCGGGTAGCTTTTTGCTTGGCGACTATCGCCGTATTTGTCTGCGGTCTTGAGTACTTTGCTCCATCTCATTCTGAGTCGTCTTCCGCTGTTTTGAGCTTCCATACGCTTCTTGAGACTTCGATGCGAGGGCGGCGAGCCTTTTGTGGAGGTTCTTCTGCTCCAACGATGTGTCCGGCGTGAGATCATCCGGACTATTGTTTTCGCCGGGGATTGATTGCTTATCCCTCCTCTTCTCCACATTGGGCCCATGTGGCCCAATAACCCCCCGGGGGGTTCCGGTAACCCCCCGGTACTCTGGTATATATCCGATAACCCCCGGAACCATTCCGGTGTCCGAATATAGTCGTCCAGTATATCAATCTTTATGTCTCGACCATTTTGAGACTCCTCGTCATGTCCGTGATCACATCCGGGACTCTGAACTATCTTCGGTACATCAAAACATATGAACTCATAATATAACTGTCATCTAACTTTAAGCGTGCGAACCCTACGGGTTCGAGAACTATGTAGACATGACCGAGACACGTCTCCATCAATAACCAATAGCGGAACCTGGATGCTCATATTGGCTCCTACATATTCTACGAAGATCTTTATCGGTCAAACCGCATAACAACATATGTTGTTCCCTTTGTCATCGGTATGTTACTTGCCCGAGATTTGATCATCGGTATCTCAATACCTAGTTCAATCTCGTTACCGGCAAGTCTCTTTACTCGTTATGTAATGCATCATTCCATAACTAACTCATTAGCTACATTGCTTGCAAGGCTTATAGTGATGTGCATTACCAAGAGGGCCCAGAGATACCTCTCTGATAATCGGAGTGACAAAACCTAATCTTGAAATACGCAAACTCAACATGTACCTTTGGAGACACCTATAGAGCTCCTTTATAATCACCCAGTTACGTTGTGACGTTTGGTAGCACACAAAGTTTTCCTCCGGAAAACGGGAGTTGCATAATCTCATAGTTGTAGGAGCATGTATAAGTCATGAAGAAAGCAATAGAAACATACTAAACGATCAAGTGCTAAGCTAACAGAATGGGTCAAGTCAATCACATCATTCTCCTAATGATGTGATCCCGTTAATCAAATGACAACTCATTTCTATGGTTAGGAAACATAACCATCTTTGATTAACGAGCTAGTCAAGTAGAGGCATACTAGTGACATTATGTTTGTCTATGTATTCACACATGTATTACCTTTCCGGTTAATACAACGCTAGCATGAATAATAAACATTTATCATGATATAAGGAAATAAAACATAACTTTATTATTGCCTCTAGGGCATATTTCCTTCAGTCTCCCACTTGCACTAGAGTCAATAATCTAGATTACACAGTAATGATTCTAACACCCATGGAGCCTTGGTGCTGATCTTGTTTTGCTCGTGGAAGAGGCTTAGTCAACAGGTCTGCAAATCTCTATGTCTCCCACCTAGACTTGGTACCGGATGGAATTGAAGCGTCTCTTGATGTGCTTGGTCCTCTTGTGAAATCTGGATTCCTTTGCCAAGGCAACTACACCCGTATTGTCACAGAAGATCTTTATTGGTCCCGATGCACTAGGTATGACACCTAGATCGGATATGAAATCCTTCATCCAGACTCCTTCATTGGCTGCTTCCGAAGCAGCTATGTAATCCGCTTCGCATGTAGATCCCGCCACGACGCTTTGTTTAAAACTGCACCAACTGAAAACTCCACTGTACAATATAAACACGTATCCGGTTTGCGATTTAGAATCGTCTGGATCAGTGTCAAAGCTTGCATCGACGTAACCATTTATGACTAGCTCTTTGTCACCTCCATAAACGAGAAACATATCCTTAGTCCTTTTCGTATTTCGGATATTCTTGACCACCGCCCGATGATCCACTCTGGATTACTTGGTACCTCACCGCTAAACTTATTGCTAAGCATACATCAGGTGCGGTACACAACATTGCATACATGATAGAGCCTATGGCTTAAGCATAGGAACATCTTTCATTTTCTCTATCTTCTGCTGTGGTCGGGCATTGAGTCCGACTCAACTTCACACCTTGTAATCTGTGCAAGAACCCTTTCTTTGCTTGATCCATTTTGAACTTTTTCAAAACTTTATCAAGGTATGTGCTTTGTGAAAGTCCAATTAAGCGTTTTGATCTATCTCTATAGATCTTGATGCCTAATATGTAAATAGCTTCACCGAGGTCTTTCATTGAAAAACTTTTATTCAAGTATCCTTTTATGCTATCTAGAAATTTTATATCATTTCCAATCAACAATATGTCGTCTACATATAATATCACAAATGCTACAGAGCTCCCACTCACTTTCTTGTAAATACAGGCTTCTCCAAAAGTCTGTATAAAACCATATGCTTTGATCACACTATCAAAGCGTTTATTCCAACTCCGAGAGGCTTGCACCAGTCCATAAATGGATTGCTGGAGCTTGCACACTTTGTTAGTACTTTTTGGATCGACAAAACCTTCTGGTTGCATCATATACAACTCTTCTTCCAGAAATCCATTCAGGAATGCAGTTTTGACATCCATTTGCCATATTTCATAATCATAAAATGCGGCAATTGCTAACATGATTCAGACAGACTTAAGCATCGCTTTCTCATCGTAGTCAACTCCTTGAACTTGTCACAAACCTTTTGCAACAAGTCGAGCTTTGTAGACAGTTACATTACCATCAGCGTCAGTCTTCTTCTTGAAGATCCATTTATTCCCGATGGCTTGCCGATCATCGGGCAAGTCAACCAAAGTCCATACTTTGTTCTCATACATGGATCCCATCTCAGATTTCATGGCCTCAAGCCATTTTGCGGAATCTGGGCTCATCATCGCTTCCTATGACTATGAGATTATGTAACTCCCGCTTACCGGAGGAACACTCTGTGTGCTACCAAACGCCACAACGTAACTGGGTGATTATAAAGGTGCTCTACAGGTTTCTCCGAAGGTACTTGTTGAGTTGACGTATTTCGAGATTAGGATTTGTCACTCCGATTGTCGGAGAGGTATCTCTGGGCCCTCTCGGTAATGCACATCACTATAAGCCTTGCAAGCAATGTAGCTAATGAGTTAGTTACGGGATGATGCATTACGTAACGAGTAAACAGACTTGCCGGCAATGTGATTGAACTAGGTATTGAGATACCGATGATCGAATCTCGGGCAAGTAACATACCGATGACAAAGGGAACAACGTATGTTGTTATGCGGTTTGAACGATAAAGATCTTCGTAGAATATGTAGCTGTCAGGACCCCGACTCAATGCCACACCGATCTAGCATGTAACACCTCATATCACTTTGCGACCTCACGCACGGTATTCCCACGGGTGTCGCCTTACCAGGCCCGGGACCATTTGCGCCTTTTGGCACACGTATATGATAGTGTCGCTAGCATCCATATGACAAGGAGCCCGGGCTAACATGACTAGTCGTGAACCCAAAGTGGCACTAACTTACAGGGACAGGCATACATGACCCAACAACGAACGTGTCGGTCATCAGCGAGTGAATCCGGGCTGTAGCAATTGGGCTAGCAGGACTCCGGTAAACCGGGCTGTAGAAGGCTAACAGGACTCCATTAGACACCGCGTGACATTTCCCTGAAGGGACAGACACAAGAACGAAGAAGGACACATGCCGGCCAGCCTAAGTGTTCTGGAGCAGTAGCAAGCTACCAGGGCTCAATGAAAGTTCTAGGAGACATTTGCCGGTAAGAGAGGCTACCAAGGATAAACAACTAGATAGTCAGATCCCACACATACCAATCATTTCAATAGCATACACACAATATGCTCGATATGTGCAAATACAACATGGCATCACAACATGACTCTACAACTCAAGTATTTTATTCAGTAGGCTTGGAGGAGCGAGAAATTACAAACATGGGTCTCTCAACCCAGCATTCAGACCATACAAGTCAAAGCACAAGCGGAAGCTTAACATGTCTGAGTACAGACATCTACAAATGAAAAAGGCTGAGAAGCCTGACTATCTACCAGATCCTGCCGAGGGCACAAGATCGTAGCTGAGGTAACAAGCTAAGTCCACACGGAACTACTAGTGAGACGGAAGTCTTTGCAAAACATAAAATAGGCAAACGTGAGTACAAATGTACCCAGCAAGACTTACATCAGAACTAACTACATATTCATCATTATCAACGAAGGGGATGGTGGGGTTTAACTGCAGCAAGCTAGCTTTGACTCGGTGGCTATCCTGAACTACGCCTGCAAGTAACTCTTTTGAGGTGGCGCACACGAGTCCACATATTCACCAAATACATACACCACTACGTTGGGAACGTAGTAATTTCAAAATTTTCCTACGCACACGCAAGATCATGGAGATGCATAGCAACGAGAGGGGAGAGTGTTGTCCACGTACCCACGTAGACCGAAAGCGGAAGCGTTAGCACAACGCGGTTGATGTATTCGTACGTCTTCACAGCCCGACCGATCAAGCATCGAAAGCACGACACCTCCGAGTTCTTGCACACGTTCAGCTCGATGACGTCCCTCGAACTCCGATCCAGCCGAGTGTCGAGGGAGAGTTCCGTCAGCACGACGGTGTGGTGATGATGATGATATTCTACCGACACAGGGCTTCGCCTAAGCACCACTACGATATTATCGAGGAGGACTATGGTAGAGGGGGGCACCGCACACGGCTAAGAGATCAATGATCAATTGTTGTTGTGTCTAGAGGTGGCCCCTGCCCTCGTATATAAAGGAGCAAGGGGGGAGGGGGGCGGCCGACCAGGAGGGGGCGCGTCAGGAGGAGTCCTACTCCCTCCTGGAGTAGGACTCCCTCCTTTCCTTGTCCAAGTAGGAGAGGGGGAAGGAAGGGAGATCGGGGAGGAAGTAAAAGGGGGTGGCGCCCCTCCTTATCCTATTCAGACTAGAGGGGAGGGAGCGCGACCTGCCTGGCATTGTCGGTGTCAAAACCGCGGATCTCGGTAGGGGGTCCCAACCATGCGTCTAGGCGGATGGTAACAGGAGACAAGGGACACGATGTTTTTACCTGTGTTGGGCCCTCTCGGTGGAGGTAAAACCCTACTCCGCTTGATTACTATTGATGATATGGGTAGTACAAGAGTAGATCTACCACGAGATCAAGGAGGCTAAACCCTAGAAGCTAGCCTATGGTATTATTGTTGTTCGTCCTACGGACTAAAACCCTCCGGTTTATATAGACACCGGAGAGGGCTAGGGTTACACAGAGTTGGTTACAATGGTAGGAGATCTACATATCCAGATCGCCAAGCTTGCCTTCCACGCCAAGGAAAGTCCCATCCGGACACGGACGAAGTCTTCAATCTTGTATCTTCATAGTCTTGTAGTCCGCCAATGATGATAGTTCGCTATCCGGACACCCCTAGTCCAGACTCCTCAAGAGCCCTCGAACCAGGCTTCAATGACGATGAGTCTGGCGCGCATATTGTCTTCGGCATTGCAAGGCGGGTTCCTCCTCCGAATAATCCACAGAAGATGTTGAACGCCAGGATGGTGTCCGTCTCTGCAAAATAAATTCCACATACCACCGTAGAGAGAATAATATTTACACAAGTTCAATCTGCTGACATATTTCGCGGCATGACGTCACACCACGGCGAAGCGTTTACTCGAATTGTTTTTGTTGTTCCACCTCAGCGCTTTTAGCAAAGCGGTTTCCTTGGCACATCTTGTCAAAGCAGAGATCGTGTCCCCTTATTCCAGGATTCTCATCAATACGGACGTGGGTAACCCAACCGCGCCCGTTGGCACGCCCCCTCCATCGAAGGCGAGTCCCAAACGGTTACGGGGATGGCTCTTGGTATTCAACCCCTTTATAACGAGACCAAGGCATGTCCCTTTTCTTCAATCTTCAATCGATCCGCCCCTTGCCCCGAGTTCCAACACCCAAGGCTCCAGATTCAGGCGCTTCGGACCTTCGACAATGTCCGGCCCTGACGTACAAGGCCGGTGGATGCCTTCTTCCGTCACAGAAGAAGATGTGCTAAAGCTGAGAGACGCCATGTATCTAACCGGCGAAATTTCGCATAGGCTGCCCGCCCAAGGGCAAGTCATTCCTACTCCCGAGCCTGGTGATAGCGTGGTGTTCATGTCTCACTTCCGTCGAGGTTTAGGCTTCCCGATGGACCCCTTCGTGAGGGGGCTCATGTTTTATTATGGGTTGGCATTCCATGACTTGGATCCGGAGTCCATCCTCCACATCTCATCATTCATTGTTGTATCCGAAGCCTTTCTCCACACTACCCCTCACATCGGATTGTAGCTCAAGACCTTCAACATGGAGCCGAAGGTGATCGAGGGGCGGCAGGCAGAGTGCGGAGGGGCAGTTATAAGCAAGAGGGCTGACGCTCCATGGACCAAGGGCTTTTTCCAAGAGGAGCTTAGTTTGTGGCAACAGGAGTGGTTCTATATCACCGCTCCCAGGGGCACCAGATGGGTGGGGCCGCCTGCCTTTCGCTCGGCCTCCACCTGGCAGTGGCGCCATGGGTCAACAAAGGGCTTGACTGGGGCCGCCCAAGGACGTACTCATTGTTGTGGTCAGATTCGAGACCTCCAAGAGAGGGAGATCAATCTGGTTGTAGTGGCGCAGTCATGCTGATTCGGTGCCTTCGCTCGCAAACGCCGCCTCCTCCTTTGTGGGAATTAATCCGAGGGACCGCGAGCTCTCAATACTTCATGGGTGCGACGCCTGTGGAGATGTATAAACTTTCTTGGATCACAAGAGATATGTCCGGACTTGACCGAGGATGCAGGTCTGAGCTGCAATCGCGGGCACTCAAGTAAGTAGTTCCTGTGCTCGGACGTGCTATCCGTACATTTATCATAAACTTGCCCTTTAAAGAGTTGTCCCTTGAACAGGAATGGATAGCAAAAGCAAAACTAATAAGGTGTCCGGCCCCCCTCCCTGAGACCACGCCGGATCCTGTGTTAACCAAGATGCTGGAGGCTGCACCTTTGGAAGAGGGCGAAGGGGGGAACAGAAAAGCTACCGCCTCCGCTAAGGAGGCTTTTAAGGAAGGGGGGATCAAGAATCCGCCCTCCAAGGGGAGAAGAGGACCACTTCTGAAGATCCGGAGACCAAGGCCTCAAAGCGGGGGAAGAAATCTTCACCAGAGGGTCCTGCGCCGGGAGGAGCCCCGACCGCACTATTTCCCCAAGGAAATCAGCCCTCTAGCAAGCCGTAAGTAGAAAGGGGAGTTCTGAAATAAGGGACATCCCCGTTTTTATTTCTGAAGATAAACGAAGTTATTACCTTGCAGTTAGGATCTCAGCCCTTCTCAGTAGAGCTCATCTTCAGGGGATCTTCGTCAGGAGATGATGGAGAGCAAACGCCTCCATCTCGCCGCAGACGTCAGCGCGGGCGGACGACCCCGAGGTGTCATCGCGAGGGCTTCCCGAGTTTGGCGGGGCCGAAAAGTTCGGCGCCAACTAGTGTCTTGATCGGAGGAGCCAAGGATCTGCTCGGGCGGTGTCTATCTCGAAGATCACCGTTCGTTAACGGCACGGTGATTGAAAGGATCTCATCCGCCGAGAGCGGGTTGCATGAGGCCGCCGAAGTTTCTCGACGGGTTTGAGGTACGCGAAAATGATATACCTTCTGACAGTTTTGCATATAGAATGCGCCCTGTATAGATAGTAGCCCCTGAGACTCGGTACGTTGTCAAAAGTGACAGCGTGCCAAGGATCATAATCTCAGTTATAAGATGTCGCCCTTCCTATTCAGGGGACGGAGCATTCGGTGGCCAGCCGGACTAATAGATTTGCCGAACTAAAGCGGCAACTTGACGTTGCGGATGCGGACATCGCGCTGGTCAATAAGCGACTTGACGAGTCACAAGGTATGTGGCTTCTCTGCGGACACCTGGTAAGGGAGTTTGACGCCCGTGCCTCACAACATGTATGCTTAATGCAGATGGTGCCGCTGCTATGGAGGACCTTCGGGCGGAGCTTGCCCGAGCCAAGGAGCAAGCCAGAAAAAGTAATGCGGCTGCCTTGAAGGCGGCCGAAGAGCTAAAAGCCGAACAGGCTGCTCACTGCCAAAGCAGGGAGGAAATGGCCGAAATGGCCGTGAAGCTGAAGGATGCTACCGACCGCTATGAGTTTCTTGAAAGAGAACACCGAGCGGAGCAAGAGGACCTGAAGAAGGCCACCGCCGGGTTAAGGATGTCGCTCGCGATGAGAGCTATAAAGAGGAGCTACGTCAGGCCGGTGATATTGCGGCTGGAAAGCCTTTTCTGCTGCGTAGGAAGTTCATGGATCCGAAGTATGCTTAGTTGGGCCAGTTGTGGGGTGTGGAGGATGCTTATCTGAATTTTGCGCCGCAGACGCAGTCGCACACTTCCGAGGCCAAAAGGATCACAGAATGGAAGAGCTTTTTTGGTCGCAATTCCATAGTCCGGAGTGTCCACTTCCATTAACCGATCGGTTAGCCGAGTGGGCTGAGCTGAATAGGTTGTCCGGACTTGCCATGAAGGATGTCGTGGCTCATTTGTGGCCGAAAAGGCCCAAGCCGAAGAGTTATTTTGGCTTGGTGCAGCAGTTCCTTGATGCGGTGCCGCATATCGAGGCGATGAAGCGGTCGACATGCATAGAGGGTACACGGATGGCTCTCGCCCGTGTCAAAACATACTGGGCAGTGATGGAGGCCAACGATGTTGCATCCTAGGATTCGGACAGAAGCCGATTACCAGTCGAGCACTATTTTGAGGAAGTCCTGCAGGGCGCTCGTTTAATAGAGACGCAGTGCTCGAAAAATGTTATGTTCAAATGACATGTATGATTTGTGAAACCATGTTTCAAATATAATATAAGGGCTTTCTATACTTGTGCGTTCAAGTGTTGAAATACCTCCTGTGCGGCCGTTAACGTATATGTGTATATAACCTGAAAGATGGCAGTCTTCGGCTTCAGCCCCCACGCACATAGTGCGGGGTGTTTGCAAAAAAGCGCATTTTCACACTTAATCCAACGTCTTGGTCCTGGGAAGGAGGTGATAGCATAGCAAACTAGGCAACTGGACTATAATGCTTTATCACTTTCACTTAGCCATAGGAGTTCGATGGTGGGGCTACTATATAGCCCCTGGGGGCACTGCGCTCTCCGAATTTCGGGGCGCGTATGTGCCCGACCGGGAAACGGTCCTTCATTAGAGGGGGGGAATTCCAAACATTCCGGTGGTCGATCGAGTGGTTGACCAGTCTCTCGCTATATCATGACAGTCAGTTTTTGCCTTTCTCTACTGAGGTGCTCACCTGGACGAACCGGGGCACAATCGCAGTAATTCTCCTGGTGCCGCGTTAGCCGATAGAGCGGAACGTAAGGCGGCAAAACACAGGAGCCGGGCAAACCCAACATTTGACCAAAGACATGATTCGGAGCTGATGCATATAAGGCCTAACTCGAGACGCCGAACACTCCCTAAGGTATTCGGTCTTTATGAAAACGGGCAGAACAATGCCCTAAGCCCCTAGTGTCCAAGTACGCGCAAAAATTTCTGACACAGCCGATGCCAAAATGCCAGCTTCCTCCTCGGTTATGGTGAGAAACCGGGGGATGTGTATCAACAAGAGACAGTAAGAAAGGTTTACGCAGGTCTTAATCAAAAGAATCCTTGCAACGGGTCCCTCTACCGCACGTCTGCTTTGTGTTCCATTGTGCCGTATCACGGGCGGGCGAGTAACGTGTTCATCTCAGAAAAGAGAAGAACTTAGTTTGAAAAAGGGATCGTGCGAAAATTGTATAAACAGAGTAAGTCAAAAAATGAATAAAATTGAGCTTTATTGTCTCTTATTGTACATGCGTGCATCCCCTTGTAAGGGGGGACGCGGTTAGTAAGCCCCCTGTTTATTTGTGCCGGACTCGTCTAACCGTGTCTGGATCTGAATGACCTATTTGGGTGCTTTGTTCAGCAAAGCCGGATTAATGTGTGGCTGTCAAGGTAGTCTCACTTTCTTCCGTATTCAAGGAACACTCGAGGTTTCCCTTTAATGAGATGATGCCGCGTGGACCGGGCATTTTAAGTGTAAGAGATGCATAATGTGGTATTGCATTAAAGCGGGCAAAAGCTTCGCGTCCCAATAGTGCTTGATAGCTACTTTTGAATGGGGCGATGTGAAAGAATAACTTTTCGCGACGGGAGTTGTCGGATGAGCCCAACACAACTTCTAGTGGTAGAGAGCCCGTGCAATGGGCGTATGGGCCTGGCATCACTCCTTTAAAGGAAGTGTTATTATGGCGTATTTTGGTTGGGTCTATCCCCATTCTGCGGATTATATCCTGATATAGCAGGTTTAGATCACTGCCGCCGTCCATTAGGACTTGTGTAAATTGTAGTCCGTCGATTATAGGATCTAATATCAGGGCAGTCCATCCTGCGTTCCGGATACTTCGGAATAATCCTGATGGTCGAAAGTGATTGGTTTTGACATCCAAAGGTCGGACTCATTGGGGTGGGCCATTGGTAGCCAGATTTTAATGGCGCCGCTCTATTTTTACTGTTGTCACATGAAGTAAGTTTACTGTTTTGACCTCTTGTGGAAATTCCTTTGTTTGCGGTGCTCTGCTTGTGGAGTTCGCCATCGCCCTCACTTGGTGTTTCGAGCCCTTGTGTTCGCATTAAGTCGGCGGACTGTTTGAAGACCCAACAATCTCGTGGGTATGGTTTGCGTGCTTCCTGAGGTCTTTGTGGATTTGGCATATCTTGTCCAAGATTTTGTTTAGGTTGGATAGCTCGTCATTGTTGTCCTTGAGAGGCGGTGTTTTGTTGTTTTGCCGAGAGCTTTTGAACCCGCATTGATCGCCGTGCTCTTTGGGCCGCTTCCTTAGTCCGTATTTGGTCCTTTCTGCGTCGTGGTTTCCCATTTCCATCCCTGACCTTGGATGTACTTGGGTCGCTGGTGCTGCATCTTGCTAGCCAGCTATCCTACCCCGCGCAAAAGCGGGTCATGAGGCTTGTTAGTGTGGCCATTGTTCTTGGCTTTTCCTGGCCGAGGTGTCTGGTGAGACATTCGTCTCGGATGTTATGTTTGAAGGCTGCTAAGGCTTCGGCGTCCGGATAGTCGACTATTTGGTTCTTTTTGGTGAGGAACCTGTTCCAGAATTTGCGGGCTGACTCTCCGGGCTGTTGGGTTATGTGACTTAAATCGTCTGCATCCGAAGGGCGGACATAAGTCCCCTGAAAATTTTCCCGAAATGCGTTCTCGAGCTCTTCCCAACTTCCAATGGTATTTTCTGGGAGGCTTTTGAGCCAATGCCGGGCTGGCCCTTTGAGCTTGAGGGGTAAGTATTTTATGGCATGGAGGTCATCTCCTCTAGCCATATGTATGTGTAGGATGTAATCCTCAATCCGCACTCCGGTCGTTGTTCCGTCAGATGCCTCTATGCTTACGGGCTTGAATCACTGGAAATTATGATCCAAAGACCTCATCGGTGAAACATAGGGGGTGTGCGGCGCCCCTATATTTGGGTGTGCCGTGATTTTCGAATACTCGACGTGTTGTTTTACTTTCTAGAGCTTGCTTTCTTGGCCCATAGATGGACCTGACCGGGCCATCCTCTTTGCGAGGATCCTTATACGGATCACGTGTTGGCTTGTGTGCGGCGCCGCTTACCGCTCTTTGTTTGCCATGTGGTCGTCTATCCGACCGGGCGACCTCTTTGTTTTTTTATTGTGGGGGCTCTACGGCCTCCTCGTCAAATTCGGGCAGTAGTTTGCGCTTCGGGTAGATTTTTGCTTGGCGACTATCGTCGTATTTGTCTGCGGTCTTGAGTACTTTACTCCATCTCATTCTGAGTACGTCTTCCGCTGTTTTGAGCTTCCGCTTCTGCTTCTTCAGACTTCGTGCAGTGGCGACGAGCCTTTTGTGGAGGTTCTTCTGCTCCAACGATGTGTCCGGCGTGAGATCATCCGGACTGTTGTTTTCGCCGGGGATTGATTGCTTATCCCTCCTCTTCTCCACATTGGGCCCATGTGGCCCAATAACCCCCCGGGGGGTTCCGGTAACCCCCCGGTACTCTGGTATATATCCGATAACCCCCGGAACCATTCCGGTGTCCGAATATAGTCGCCCAAAGATATCAATCTTTATGTCTCGACCATTTTGAGACTCTCGTCATGTCCGTGATCACATCCGGACTCAACTATCTTGGTACATCAAAACGTATGAACTCATAATATAAGCGTCATCTAACTTTAGCGTGCGAACCCTACGGGTTCGAGAACTATGTAGACATGACCGAGACACGTCTCCATCAATAACCAATAGCGGAACCTGGATGCTCATATTGGCTCCTACATATTCTACGAAGATCTTTATCGGTCAAACCGCATAACAACATACGTTGTTCCCTTTGTCATCGGTATGTTACTTGCCCGAGATTTGATTGTCGGTATCTCAATACCTAGTTCAATCTCGTTACCGGCAAGTCTCTTTACTCGTTATGTAATGCATCATTCCATAACTAACTCATTAGCTACATTGCTTGCAACGCCTATAGTGATGTGCATTACCGAGAGGGCCCAGAGATACCTCTCTGATAATCGGAGTGACAAAACCTAATCTTGAAATACGCAAACTCAACATGTAACTTTGGAGACACCTGTAGAGCTCCTTTATAATCACCCAGTTACGTTGTGACGTTTGGTAGCACACAAAGTTTTCCTCCAGAAAACGGGAGTTGCATAATCTCATAGTTGTAGGAACATGTATAAGTCATGAAGAAAGCAATAGAAACATACTAAACGATCAAGTGCTAAGCTAACAGAATGGGTCAAGTCAATCACATCATTCTCCTAATGATGTGATCCCGTTAATCAAATGACAACTCATGTCTATGGTTAGGAAACATAACCATCTTTGATTAACGAGCTAGTCAAGTAGAGGCATACTAGTGACATTATGTTTGTCTATGTATTCACACATGTATTACCTTTCCGGTTAATACAACGCTAGCATGAATAATAAACATTTATCATGATATAAGGAAATAAATAATAACTTTATTATTGCCTCTAGGGCATATTTCCTTCAGTCTCCCACTTGCACTAGAGTCCATAATCTAGATTACACAGTAATGATTCTAACACCCATGGAGCCTTGGTGCTGATCATGTTTTGCTCGTGGAAGAGGCTTAGTCAACAGGTCTTCAACATTCAGATCCGTATGTATCTTGCAAATCTCTATGTCTCCCACCTGGACTTGGTACCAGATGGAATTGAAGCGTCTCTTGATGTGCTTGGTCCTCTTGTGAAATCTGGATTCCTTTGCCAAGGCAACTGCACCCGTATTGTCACAGAAGATCTTTATTGGTCCCGATGCACTAGGTATGACACCTAGATCGGATATGAAATCCTTCATCCAGACTCCTTCATTTGCTGCTTCCGAAGCAGCTATGTAATCCGCTTCGCATGTAGATCCCGCCACGACGCTTTGTTTAAAACTGCACCAACTGAAAACTCCACTGTACAATATAAACACGTATCCGGTTTGCGATTTAGAATCGTCTGGATCAGTGTCAAAGCTTGCATCGACGTAACCATTTATGACTAGCTCTTTGTCACCTCCATAAACGAGAAACATATCCTTAGTCCTTTTCGGTATTTCGGATATTCTTGACCACCGTCGATGATCCACTCTGGATTACTTTGGTACCTCCTCGCTAAACTTATTGCTAAGTATACATCGTGTCCGTACACAACATTGCATACATGATAGAGCCTATGGCTTAAGCATAGGGAACATCTTTCATTTTCTCTCTATCTTCTGCTGTGGTCGGGCATTGAGTCTGAATCAACTTCACACCTTGTAATACAGGCAAGAACCCTTTCTTTGCTTGATCCATTTTGAACCTTTTCAAAACTTTATCAAGGTATGTGCTTTGTGAAAGTCCAATTAAGCGTTTTGATCTATCTCTATAGATCTTGATGCCTAATATGTAAACAGCTTCACCGAGGTCTTTCATTGAAAAACTTTTATTCAAGTATCCTTTTATGCTATCTAGAAATTTATATCATTTCCAATCAACAATATGTCGTCTACATATAATATCACAAATGCTACAGAGCTCCCACTCACTTTCTTGTAAATACAGGCTTCTCCAAAAGTCTGTATAAAACCATATGCTTTGATCACACTATCAAAGCGTTTATTCCAACTCCGAGAGGCTTGCACCAGTCCATAAATGGATCGCTGGAGCTTGCACACTTTGTTAGTACTTTTGGATCGACAAAACCTTCGGTTGCATCATATACAACTCTTCTTCCGTAAATCCATTCAGAATGCAGTTTTGACATCCATTTGCCATATTTCATAATCATAAAATGCGGCAATTGCTAACATGATTCAGACAGACTTAAGCATCGCTTTCTCATCGTAGTCAACTCCTTGAACTTGTCAAAAACCTTTCACAACAAGTCGAGCTTTGTAGACAGTTACATTACCATCAGCGTCAGTCTTCTTCTTGAAGATCCATTTATTCCCGATGGCTTGCCGATCATCGGGCAAGTCAACCAAAGTCCATACTTTGTTCTCATACATGGATCCCATCTCAGATTTCATGGCCTCAAGCCATTTTGCGGAATCTGGGCTCATCATCGCTTCCTCATAGTTTGTAGGTTCACCATGGTCAAGCAACATGATATCCAGAATAGGATTACCGTACCACTCTGGTGCAGATCTTACTCTGCTTGACCTACGAGGCTCGGTAGTAACTTGACCAGAAGTTTCATGATCAATATCATTATCTTCCTCACTAATTGGTGTAGTTGTCACAGGAACCGGTTTCTATGATGAAATACTTTCCAATAAGGGAGCAGGTACAGTTACCTCACCAAGTTCTACTTTCCTCCCACTCACTTCTTTCGAGAGAAACTCCTTCTCTAGAAAGGATCCAAATTTAGCAACAAAAGTCTTGCCTTCAGATCTGTGATAGAAGGTGTACCCAATAGTCTCTTTTGGGTATCCTATGAAGATACATTTCTCCGATTTGGGTTCGAGCTTATCTGGTTGAAGTTTCTTCACATAAGCATCGCAGCCCCAAACTTTAAGAAATGACAACTTTGGTTTCTTGCCAAACCACATTTCATAAGGTGTCGTCTCAACAGATTTTGATGGTGCCCTATTTAACGTGAATGCGGCTGTCTCTAAAGCATATCCCCAAAACGATAGCGGTAAATCAGTAAGAGACATCATAGATCGCACCATATCTAGTAAAGTACGATTACGACGTTCGGGCACACCATTATGTTGTGGTGTTCCAGGTGGCGTGAGTTGCGAAACTATTCCGCATTGGTTCGGATGAAAACCAAACTCGTAACTCAAATATTCTCCTCCACGATCAGATCGTAGAAACTTCATTTCCTTGTTATGATGATTTTCCACTTCACTCTAAAATTCTTTGAACTTTTCAAATGTTTCAGACTTATGTTTCATTAAGTAGATATACCCATATCTGCTCAAATCATCTGTGAAGGTGAGAAAATAACGATACCCGCCGCGAGCCTCAATGTTCATTGGACCACATACATCAGTATGTATGATTTCCAGCAAATCTGTTGCTCGCTGCATAGTTCCGGAGAACGGTGTTTTAGTCATCTTGCCCATGAGGCACGGTTCGCAAGTACCAAGTGATTCATAATCAAGAAATTCCAGAAGTCCATCAGTATGGAGTTTCTTCATGCGCTTTACACCAATATGACCCAAATGGCAGTGCCACAAATAAGTTGCACTATCATTATCAACTCTGCATCTTTTGGCTTCAACATTATGAATATGTGTATCACTACCATCGAGATTTAATATAAACAGACCACTCTTGAAGGGTGCATGACCATAAAAGATATTACTCATATAAATAGAACAACCATTATTCTCTGATTTAAATGAATAACCATCTCGCATCAAACAAGATCCAGATATAATGTTCAGGCTTAACGCTGGCACCAAATAACAATTATTTAGGTCTAAAACTAATCCCGAAGGTATATGTAGAGGTAGCGTGCCGACTGCGATCACATCGACTTTGGAACCATTTCCCACGCGCATCGTCACCTCGTCCTTAGCCAATCTTCGCTTAATCCGTAGTACCTGTTTTGAGTTACAAATATTAGCAATGAACCAAGATCAAATACCCGGTGCTCTGCGAGCATTAGTAAGGTACACATCAATAACATGTATATCACATATACCTTTGTTCACCTTGCCATCCTTTTTATCCGCCAAATACTTGGGGCAGTTCCGCTTCAAAGGACTACCGCTTGTAGTAGAAGCACTCGATCTCGTGCTTAGGTCCAGATTTGGGTTTCTTTTCTTGAGCAAACAACTTGTTTGTTGTTCTTCTTGAAGTTCCTTCTTCTTCCCTTTACCCTTTTTCTTGGCGGTGGTCTTATTGACCATCAACACTTGATGCTCCTTTTTGATTTCTACCTCCGCATCTTTTAGCATTGCGAAGAGCTCGGGAATAGTCTTGTCCATCCCTTGCATATTATAGTTCATCACGAAGCTCATGTAGCTTGGTGGCAGTGATTGAAGAATTCTATCAATGACACTATCATCGGAAGATTAACTCCCGGTTGAATCAAGTGATTATTATACCCGGACATTTTGAGTATATGTTAACCAGCGTAACTATTCTCTTCCATCTTGCAGCTATAGAACTTATTGGAGACTTCATATCTCTCAATTCGGGCATTTGCTTGAAATATTAACTTCAACTCCTGGAACATCTCATATGCTCCATGACGTTCAAAACGTCGTTGAAGTCCCGGTTCTAAGCCATAAAGCATGGCACACTGAACTATCGAGTAGTCATCAGATTTGCTTTGCCAGACGTTCTTAACGTCGTCAGTTGCATCTGCAGTAGGCTTGTCACCCAACGGTGCTTCCAGTACGTAATTCTTTTGTGCAGCAATGAGGATAATCCTCAAGTTACGGACCCAGTCCGTGTAATTGCTGCCATCATCTTTCAACTTAGCTTTCTTAAGGAACGCATTAAAATTCAACAAAACAACAACACGAGCCATATATCCACAACAAACATAGACAAGAAAAATACTATCAGGTACTAAGTTCATGATAAATTTAAGTTCAATTAATCATATTACTTACACTACAAGAAATATGTCAACTTGTGACCTTGACTATTGGTCACTGAAAGGTCATTGTTTTTCATTTGCGACCTTTTTGTGACCAAAAACAGAAGGTCAAAAGCTGGCGGTCGCAAACTGAAATTAACGACCATATGTAAAAGGTCGTTGGTTCTTTGACCAAAATTTTGGTCACTAGCAGCCTCCCCAAGCCACGTAGGATCCAGTATGGCAAGCTGATGTGGATAAGAATCAGCCCTATCCGATTAGGCATCTATATGGGCCGAGCCCATTAATTCAGCCCATTTACATGTTTTTTTGCTGCTAATTTTGGTGAACTACACGGGCCAAGCCCTACAATTTGGCCTTTTTATTTTCTGGGCCATGGCCTTTTTTAACCAGCAGTTTTAGTTTTCTTTTTTTATAAAATGGGTCCATTAGTCAAACAGGTCCCACTTGTCAGGTTCTGATAAATGGGTCCCAACTATTAGGCTCAGATTCTTCATATTTCAATTTGACATCATATTTGAATTTCATAGTAAGAAAATAACCAATATTTAAATAGGCAAGCAGAAAACACACATAATTATTCAAATAACAATAGCCAGATTCACTACAAGCTCTACAAATGACACGTAATACAAGCTCTAACATATACAATGCTTTACAAGCTCTACAAATGCAAAGCTCTACAGTACTTTACAAGCTCTCCAAGTAATGTTACAAGCTCTACAAGTGTTTTCTCCTTCAGCATGGAGCTCCTTCAACAGCGATCAAATGTCGGACTCACGGATAGACATAGTCAGGACTAGGCTGACAGAAATACAACATGCCTTCCACAGTCGCGCTGTTACATGAATCGGCTGAGAAGAATCAGAAAAACTGGAGCCAATATAATATGAACATTCCATTCAAAAAAAGTAGTAAAGGAGTAAAGGACAATTCTTTATATAATGATAAACATATTTCAGCTAGTACCAAGCTTTTTTAGCCGAGCTAGTTAAAATGAGATATTCATACAAGACAATAGAGACTATGCATGGTACAAGTGCAGGTCCTGGTTACTGGCTACACATGTAACACCAATAAATGGATTAGAACAATAACGGGAACAACTCCAGATTACAACGAAGCTCTATCCATAGTGCCAGCTATGGATAAAATCATGCACACTCCCAACAGAACTCAGTCACACAGTATAATTCTAACTATTATATAACCAAGAACTAAAGATTGTCACATAGTATAATTCCGACTATAATATAACCAGAGAACTAAAGATTCTACGTACTTAGAACTCAACTAATAAGTGAGAATGATCTGATTGTATGCCAACAATCTTTTTTTATTTGTTTATATTACTAAAATAGACATATCTTCCTTTATGTGAAGAAGTCTGCTTCCTTCTTTAGTTAGTAGTAATCGTTCCATGAAAATCAACCGTCTGTGTATGCTTGATCATGGTCTGGAGATTACACGCATAGAGGAACAGAATCATAAACAAAATAGTATCAAACAGCGGCGGGTGCTCAACCTATTTACCATACACAAGCAACACTTAAATCATAGCATGTGCATATACTTGTGTCACATCAGGGGGTTCAGAATGTACTCAACATAATCTAATAAAAAGGATTGGGAGCAGAGGGAGAGGGAGGTGGAGATGGATGTGCTACCTGTTGCTGTGGTGGTGCCTCTTGGTGGTCGTGCTTGAGCTCCTCCTGAAGCTGCTCACTAACCTGCAAGACAAACAAGAGCATGGGTGAGCTGCAGCACAGGTACATACATTAAGTGAAGATAAGGAGAAGAACCTGGAAGAAGAGAGGTGCTCTGTCCTCCGTCCGTGCCCGTCCTCCTCCTCCGTGCCGATGTCAAACAACCTCCGCTCGTCGCTTGTGAGCACCATGCGCCTTGGTTGGCCATGACGCCCTTATCCTCTACTGCACGGATGAAAGCCAAAGAATCAGTACATCTACACTGGCACATAATACAGACATGGTTCAGTTGAGATCTACTAAACTACATCATCACATGAACGACGAGCAGTTTTAGATCTTAAAAACTAATGTTCCATGCATAGTCTTAGTGCTCCATCAAAGAATCAACTAAATTTGCTCTCAAGCATACAAACAAAGTTTAGGGAAAACCAAACATGAACAAGCACTTATTGTGCATGACACATAGCTATTTCATAAGCACTCAGTGTGGATATGTGTGCTAAATGTATTGCGCGCAAAAAGGTGAGGCTCCCAATAGCCCAATATTATGACTACTATAGTTCAGATTTTGATAATAAAACTGACATGTGTAATCATATAGCTAATAAAATACATGGCACAATATGAGTACATCTCCAAATAGCTAATAAATCCCATAGTACCACAAGGACATGCACTGCAGTATATCTTGCAATGCAGGTTTTTGACTTAACAGTAACCAGGGAATTAATAAATTTGAATAGATATTCTAAAACTAAGAATTTCAGATTGAAATAATTTTCCAGAATAAGATTGCAAAGCTGAAAAAGCAAGGACATCAGAGAATATTTGATTGCAACATTCCACAGGGTTGGAAAGCAGCTCGACATGTTTCTCAGACAAGAAAAACATTACAACTAATTAATCGCTGCTCCAAAACAAGCAAACATGCTACTGATGCATGACAATATTTGTGTCAAAGAGTTTCTGCAAGAAGTTACTGTTAATATCAGCACATGATAGAGTAAGCAAGCAAGCAATCATGGGAGCTGATGCTGCCAGTTAATATCAGCACATGACAAGACAAAAAGCATGGCATCAACACAAGCATCAACATCATACTAACACCTAAACTGATACTAAATTGATGGAGTCCCATCCATCCATGAGAGAAGAAAGTGCCTTTGGTTGATAAAGAGAAGAGAACACTTCCTCTTTATGGTATCAAACCAGAGGATACCAACCCATTCACCAATTTGCAGGTTGTGTGGCTCGAGGTAATGGTGCTGGACACTGCGGCCGTGGCAAAAAGCAACGCCCTTGCAAAGCTGGTACACCATGATAAACGTCCGCGTCCGTGAGGTGCGCCTTGGCGCTCCCGGCCTTCACGTACCTGCCAAAAGACCTATTCAGAATTCAGATCACACCTACACACGGCGAACCATTCAAATTTGAACCAACTCAAAGCAGAGCAGGCCACATTGGGTACACTACAATATAGTTGAGATGCAAATACCAAGTCCTAGTTCAGTTCTACTCAAAGAGAAAGACGATGATACATATTTTAAGCTTAGCCTCCCTATTATATTAGTCTTAAAAACAGATTGTAAGCTTGGCTGGCATGGTACATAGAGACAACACCGCTGACTTCCCTTTTTATTTGATGAGACCTGAACCAGCAAGGAGCAAGCAATACAAACAGAACGTGCAAATTTATCCGATGAGAAGAGATACAAAATTGCTAAACGGCATTGCAATTAGTAGCATGCACGCTATTTCCTCTAAAAAATAGCAACAAGGTGGTTACTGATCCTAGTGTTAACTGACAATTTCTCAATAAAGTTTCTGTACAACAGCACAAGGTGGTTAACATAAAGGGGAAACAAAGAATTAACATGGCAACAGAGCAAACCAATACAGCTTGCAACTAATAAGCACAGGATATTGCTTGGCAAAAGAAGCCACCAAGATCCAAGTAGATCTAGATTTATAGGTGCAATCTTCAATAACTATTAGAGCCATAATTACCACTACAACGAACACAAACATAATTATGTACAGATGGAGCAACAGAGTCTATCGACTTGCCCAAAAAGTACTTGCAAAAAAAGAAGGAACGCCAGTATCATCATCCATACAAAATAATCACTAGCATGGACCTAGCAGTAATCATCAGCATGCAACCCATCGCCTGACGCACTGGATCTAACAGGCAGTGCCTAAATCCACTCAAAAACAACATAACCGCTAGAACCAAGCAGATCAAAGCACAACGCGTACGAATGACGTATCCTGCATCGAATAATGCTTAGGAGAAAACCTACTCACCCCGCAGGCAAACTTGAAGAAGACCCGGAGCGGCGGCAGGATAATGTCGATGCAGTTGGCCATCCCCTCGTCCGCCATCTTCCTTCTCTCTCTTTAAGTGTCCAAGGGAAAGCAAAGGGAGGTGATGTGAACAAGGAGGGCGAGACGGTTCCCCACCTCCTGGTCCACCACGCACATCGGTCATCCCCTTGCCATTGCCGTTCTGCGAACGCAAGGAAGGATGGATGGGGGGTCGGATCTCCAGCACACAAGCCACACATGAGAGGAGATGGAAGAGTTGGCAAGAACGGCATACGTACCTTGGTGGCTAGGTCCCACCGGAGATGCCATTGTCTACGACCACCGCAGCAGCAAGCTCCGGTGTGGTGTGGTGTGTCGCGCCACACCGATCTGGCCGGCCTCCATCACACAGGTGGGTGCAGATCCCGCACCGCCATCGCCAGAACTGGTGCGCCCCATCCATCCATCCATCCATGGGTGGGCATGGGTGGGTGGGTGGATCCATGGAAGAGGGGGTTTCCATGGGTGGATGGACGAGATGAGGAGGGAGGTCGGTCGGCGGTGGGGGTGGGATGGGGGGAGGGCAGAGGGGGACGGGGAGACGAGGTCGCCGATGGGGGTGGGGATCAACGGCGGCGGCAGAGATTGAAGAGGAATCAGGGGTTGGGAAGGGGAGCAGTTTGTGGGCAGCTCCAAGGGGCTTCACTCGTGAGTCTGGGCATGGGCTCGATCTAGGGTCGACCTCGACCTCGTCTACGGTGAGGGTCGTCGATGGTGGCGGTGGGGGTGGGTTGGGGTGGCGGCGGGGGATCGAGATCTGAGGGAGGGAGATGGTTGGGGGCGGCGGCTATGAGTGCGTAGGAGAGAGGGTGAGGGGGGAGGCGGGCTGTGTTAGGGTTAAGTGGGTGAGACGTGTGGGGGTGAAGGCAACCGTTGGATCCTAGACAATCGGACGGTGTTTGATGATCGATCTGCGTGAGATGTGTATGGACCAATCAGCCGCAATAAACAATTTGAAGACCTTATGTCCATCTAAATTGGTCGTAATCAAACATAAGTTTTTCACAAAAAACATTTTCATTTTTCAATGCTCAAAATGAGTTTTTTTGTAACAGACCAACCAAATATTTGTTCAAATGATACCATATTTTGCACAAGTTTACATCTTAGATTAGCAAACAATATTGACAAAGGCAGTTTTTATTTTCTTTGCACGAAAAATCAATTTTTTATTTTTTGAGTGCCCAAAATAAGTTTTTTTGTGATGGACCTACCAAATAATTATTGCAAAATTGTACCAGATAATTTTTCTAAAATACTAGGCCATATTTAATGCACAATTGACCAAATGGTTGGGTGTAAAAAGTTTTGATCTACCTCTAATAAAAAGACAAATTTCCGCCGATTCAGCTGGAAGCGGGTCAAATTTGAACTGCAGCTACCTCATAGTTTTCTTTTTATTTTTTCCAAAAATCATTTCTAGGTAAATAAGTATCTATTTAATCAGAGAAACATCAAAAGTTTTCCAAGATTCAACCACTAGCTAGGAACGGTCAAGCCCGCCGTTTTGACCGCATTTCGAAACGGGCATAAAAAATTCAAAAAAAATCAAAAAATTGGAAAACCTTCACATTGTGTCATTATATGTGACCAAGTTTCCAGGAAAAATAATAAACTTGTAATACGGAAATTATTTTAAAAAAGTGTTCTCAGAAATGAGCTATCATGCGTGAAGATTCATGGCTTTCAAGCCAAATGATCAATCTTATGGCCACATTAATGGCATAGTTTGTTCAAATGATCTCATATTGTGCACAAGGGTGCATCTTGAAATGGCAAACAATGTTGCCTAAGGGAGTTTTCACTTTCATTGCACAAAAGAGCCATTTTCCATTTTTCGAGTGCCCCAAATGAGGTTTTTTTGTGAAGGACCTACCAAATAATTATTGCAAAATTGGACCAAATTATTTTTCTAAAATACTAGACCATATTTAATGCACAATTGACCAAATGGTTGGGTGTAAAAAGTTTTGATCCACCTCTGGTGAAAAAGACAAATTTCCGCCGATTCAGCTCAGAGCGGGTCAAATTTGAACTGCAGCTCCCTCATAGTTTGATCTTTATTTTTTTTCAAAAATCATTTCTAGGTACATAAGTATCTATTTAATCAGAGAAACATCAAAAGTTTTCCAAGATTCAACCATTAGCTAGGAACGGTCAAGCCCGCCGTTTTGACCGCATTTTGAAACGGGCATAAAAAATTCAAAAAAAATCAAAAAATTGGAAAACCTTCACATTGTGTCATTATATGTGACCAAGTTTCCAGGGAAAATAATAAACTTGTAATACAGAAATTATTTTAAAAAAGTGTTCTCAGAAATGAGCTATCATGCGTGAAGATTCATGGCTTTCAAGCCAAATGATCAATCTTATGGCCACATTCATGGCATAGTTTGTTCAAATGATCTCATATTGTGCACAAGGGTGCATTATTGAATGGCAAACAATGTTGCCTAAGGGAGTTTTCACTTACATTGCACAAAGGAGCCATTTTCCATTTTTCGAGTGCCCCAAATGAGTTTTTTTTGTGAAGGACCTACCAAATAATTATTGCAAATTTGGACCAAATCACTTTTATAAAATACTAGGCCATATTTAATGCACAATAGACCAAATGGTTGGGTGTAAAAAGTTTTGATCCACCTCTGGTGAAAAAGACAAATTTCCGCCGATTCAGGTGGAAGTGGGTCAAATTTGAACTGCAGCTGCCTCATAGTTTGCTCTTTATTTTTTCCAAAAATCATTTCTAGGTACATAAGTATCTATTTAATCAGAGAAACATCAAAAAATTTCCAAGATTCAACCACTAGCTAGGAACGGTCAAGCCCGCCGTTTTGACCGCATTTTGAAACGGGCATAAAAAATTCAAAAAAAATCAAAAAATTGGAAAACCTTCGCATTGTGTCATTATATGTGACCAAGTTTCCAGGAAAAATAATAAACTTGTAATACAGAAATTACTTTTAAAAAGTGTTCTCTGAAATGAGCTATCATGCGTGAAGATTCATAGCTTTCAAGCCAAATGATCAATCTTATGGCCACATTCATGACATAGTTTGTTCAAATGATCTTATATTGTGCACAAGGGTGCATCTTGGAATGGCAAACAATGTTGCCTAAGGAAGTTTTCATTTTCTTTGCACGGAAAATTCATTTTCCATTTTTCGAGTGCCTGAAATGAGTTTTTTATGAAGGACCTACCATATATCTGTTGCAAAATTGGACCAAATCAATTTTATAAAATACTAGGCCATATTTAATGCACAATTGACAAAATGGTTGGGTGTCAAAAGTTTTGATCCACCTCTGGTGAAAAAAACAAATTCCTGCCGATTCAGTTGGAAGCGGGTCAAATTTGAACTGCAGCTGCCTCATAGTTTGCTATTTATTTTTTCCAAAAATCATTTCTAGTTACATAAGTAACTATTTAATCATAAATACATGGTTTGGTGGTGATACGTCGAGGTTCGTACGGTGGCTGAGGGCCCCAACTCTAGAGCGCGTAAACTCGCATGCCCACCGCGTGGTCACCGCATGACCGTGGCGTTACCATGTGTCCTGGGATGCCTAGGCATGTCTAGTGGGTTGGGCACTCCCCAGGTAGGTGCTAGGAAGAAAATCACAACATAAGATTCTCACGAGGAGACCGATCGATGCTCAAACATGAATAAGCAGCCAAGTGTTTGATTAGCGGTACGGAAAATGCACATGGCTAATGGGTGTGAGTTTTGGCTGAGGATGATCAATTACTAAGAAGACCGTATTCACAAATGTTCAGCTCAAAAGGAGGAGCCTAGGTGGTACTTTCTTTGCAAAGTACCACACTGGACATAAATACGAATGTTGAAGCCGGGCTCAAAATAATGAATGGATCGAGCTGACATTTGGTGGATGATGGTTATTTGGGTAGAGGAAAGCACTGTAGAAAATGGATACCATTTGGACATGCCAAAGTGGTACTTCCTTTACAAAGTGTTTTTCTGAACAGAATAGGAAAATGAATATTTTTGAACTACACAAGGAAGGTTTTTTACATATTTGACAAAGATATGACCCAAAGAATTTATGAGATTTTTTTGGGAATTTTGGAAATGACGGAAATATAGGTTGCTTCACAACCTAGGACAAAAACTGCCACATGGACATGCCACATAGGCAAAACTGGTGAGGTGGCGCCTAGTCATAGCAACCCACCACAATTTACAAGGTTATGACCATAAATATTGGTCATGATCAGCTAGAAATAAGGCGGCGGACCTGTGCTATCTGCTTTATGACCATTTCGTGTAAGGAAATTACGACCTTTCTGACCAAAATGGTTGTTATAGTTTAGGGTTTGGAGCCCCCCGAACAGCTTTCGACCAATTGGTCTGAAATGGTCATAGATCTATGACCAATTCTTCCAGGGTCACTGACAGAAGGTCACTAGTTGACATATTTCTTGTAGTGTTACGAACTCCCACTTAGATAGACATCCCTCTAATCATCTAAGTGATCACGTGATCCAAATCAACTAAACCATGTCCGATCATCACGTGAGATGGAGTAGTTTTCAATGGTGAACATCACTATGTTGATCATATCTACTATATGATTCACGTTCGACCTATCGGTCTTGGTGTTCCGAGGCCATATCTGTATATGCTAGGCTCATCAAGTTTAACCCGAGTATTCCGCGTGTGCAACTTTTTTGCACCCGTTGTATTTGAACGTAGAGCCTATCACACCCGATCATCATGTGGTGTCTCAGCACGAAGAACTTTCGCAACGGTGCATACTCAGGGAGAACACTTATACCTTGAAATTTAGTGAGAGATCATCTTATAATGCTACCTTCAATCAAAGCAAAATAAGATGCATAAAGGATAAGCATCACATGCAATCAATATAAGTGATATGATATGTCCATCATCATCTTGTGCTTGTGATCTCCATCTCCGAAGCACCGTCATGATCACCATCGTCACCGGCACGACACCTTGATCTCCATCATAGCATCGTTATCGTTTCGCCACCTATTGCTTCTACGACTATCGCTACCGCTTGGTGATAAAGTAAAGCAATTACAGGGCGATTGCATTGCATACAATAAAGCGACAACCATATGGCTCCTGCGAGTTGCCGATAACTTTGTTACAAGACATGATCATCTCATACAATAAAATTTAGCATCATGTCTTGACCATATCACATCACAACATGCCCTGCAAAAACAAGTTAGACGTCCTCTACTTTGTTGTTGCAAATTTTACGTGGCTGCTACGGGCTGAGCAAGAACCGTTCTTACTTACGCATCAAAACCACAACGATAGTTCGTCAAGTTAGTGCTGTTTTAACCTTTTCAAGGACCAGGCGTAGCCACACTCGGTTCAACTAAAGTTGGAGAAACTGACACCCGCCAGCCACCTATGTGCAAAGCACGTCGGTAGAACCAGTCTCACGTAAGCGTACGCGTAATGTCGGTTCGGGCCGCTTCATCCAACAATACCGCCGAACCAAAGTATGACATGCTGGTAAGCAGTATGACTTGTATCGCCCACAACTCACTTGTGTTCTACTCGTGCATATAACGTCTACGCATAAAACCTGGCTCGGATGCCACTGTTGGAGAATGTAGTAATTTGAAAATTTTCCTACGCACACGCAAGATCATGGTGATGCATAGCAACGAGAGGAGAGAGTGTTGTCACCCTCGTAGACAGAAAGCGAAAGCGTTAGCACAACACGGTTGATGTAGTCGTACGTCTTCACGGCCCGATCGACCAAGCACCGAAAGCACGACACCTCTGAGTTCTTGCACACGTTCAGCTCGATGACGTCCCTCAAACTCCGATCTAGCCGAGTGTCGAGGGAGAGTTCCGTCAGCACGACGGCATGGTGATGATGATGATGTTCTACCGACGCAGGGCTTCACCTAAGCACCGCTACGATATTATCGAGGAGGACTATGGTGGAGGGGGGCACCGCACATGGCTAAGAGATCAATGATCAATTGTTGTTGTGTCTAGAGGTGCCCCTGCCCCCGTATATAAAGAAGCAAGGGGGGAGAGGCCGGCCGGCCAGGAGGGGGCGTGCCAGGAGGAGTCCTACTCCCATTGGGAGTAGGACTCCCTCCTTTCCTTGTCCAAGTAGGAGAGGGGAAAGGAAGGGAGAGCGGGGAGGAAGGAAAGGGGGGCGCCCCCCTCCTTGTCCTATTCGGACTAGAGGGGGAGGGGGCGCGCGGCCTGCCCTGGCCACCCCTCCTCTTCTTCACTTTGGGCCCATGAGGCCCATTTGTTGGGGAACGTAGTAATTTAAAAAAATTTCCTACGCACACGCAAGATCATGGTGATGACATAGCAACGAGAGGGGAGTGTATTGTCCACGTACCCTCGTAGACCGTAAGCGGAAGTGTTATGACAACGCGGTTGATGTAGTCGTACGTCTTCACAATCCGACCGATCCAAGTACCGAACGTACGGCACCTCCGAGTTCAGCACACGTTCAGCTCGATGACGATCCCGGTCTCCGATCCAAAGAAAGCGTCGGGGATGAGTTCTCACAAGACGACGGCGTGGTGACGATGATGATGTTCTACCGGCGCAGGGCTTCGCCTAAACTCCGCGGCGATATGACCGAGGTGGAATATGGTGGAGGGGGGCACCGCACACGGCTAAGGAACGATTCGTAGATTAACTTGTGTGTCTCTAGGGTGCCCCCTGCCCTGAGATATAAAGGAGCAAGGGGAGGCCGGCCGGACCTAGGGCGCGCGCCAGGAGGGGGAGTCCTCCTCCTAGTGGGAGTAGGACTCCCTTTCCTAGTCCCACTAGGAAGGAGGAAGGGGAAGGAAGAGAGGAGAGGAGAGGGAGGGGGCGCCTCCCTAGTCAGTCGGACTCCTCATGGGGCGCCACCTCTGGGCTGCTGCCCTCTCTCCCTCAGCCCACTAAGGCCCAATACTTCCCGGGGTTCGGTAACCCCTCCGGCACTCCGTTTTCTCCGAAATCACACAGAACACTTCTGATGTCCGAATATAGTCGTCCAATTTATCAATCTTTATGTCTCAACCATTTCGAGACTCCTCGTCATGTCCGTGATCACATCCGGGACTCCGAACAAACTTCGGTACTCAAAACTTATAAACTCATAATAAAATTGTCATCGTAACGTTAAGCGTGCGGACCCTACGGGTTCGAGAACTATGTAGACATGACCTAGAACTATTCTTGGTAAATAACCAATAGCGGGACCTGGATGCCCATATTGGCTCCTACATATTCTACGAAGATCTTTATCGGTCAAACCGCATAACAACATACGTTGTTCCCTTTGTCATCGGTATGTTACTTGCCTGAGATTCGATCGTCGGTATCCAATACCTAGTTCAATCTCACTACCGGCAAGTCGCTTTACTCGTTACGTAATGCATCATTCCGTAACTAACTCATTAGCTACATTGCTTGCAAGGCTTATAGTGATGTGCATTACCGAGAGGGCCCAGAGATACCTCTCCGACAATCAGAGTGACAAAACCTAATCTCGAAACTCGCCAACCCAACATGTACCTTTGGAGACACCTGTAGTACTCCTTTATAATCACCCAGTTATGTTGTGACATTTGGTAGCACCCAAAGTGTTCCTCCGGTAAACGGGAGTTGCATAATCTCATAGTTACAGGAAAGTCATGAAGAAAGCAATAGCAATATACTAAATGATCAAGTGCTAGGCTAACGAAATGGGTCATGTCAATCACATCATTCTCCTAATGATGTGATCCCATTAATCAAATGACAACACATGTCTATGGTTAGGAAACATAACCATCTTTGATTAATAAGCTAGTCAAGTAGAGGCATACTAGTGACGTTGTGTTTGTCTATGTATTCACACATGTATTATGTTTCCGGTTAATACAATTCTAGCATGAATAATAAACATTTATCATGATATGAGGAAATAAATAATAACTTTATTATTGCCTCTAGGGCATATTTCCTTCAGTCTCCCACTTGCACTAGAGTCAATAATCCAGATTACATAGTAATGAGTCTAACACCCATGGAGTCTTGGTGCTGATCATGTTTTGCTCGTGAGAGAGGCTTAGTCAACAGGTCTGCAACATTCAGATCCATATGTATCTTGCAAATTTCTATGTCTCCCACTTGGACTTGGTCCAGGATGGAATTGAAGCGTCTCTTGATGTGCTTGGTCCTCTTGTGAAATCTGGATTCCTTTGCCAAGGCAATTGCACCAGTATTGTCACAGAAGATCTTCATTGGTCTCGATGCACTAGGTATGACACCTAGATCATAAATGAACTCCTTCATCTAGACTCCTTCATTTGCTGCTTCCGAAGCAGCTATGTACTCCGCTTCACATGTAGATCCCGCCACGACGCTTTGTTTAGAACTGCACCAACTTACAGCTCCACCGTTTAATAAAAATACGTATCCGGTTTGTGATTTAGAATCGTCTGGATCAGTGTCAAAGCTTGCATTGACGTAACCATTTACGACTAGCTCTTTGTCACCTCCATATACGAGAAACATATCCTTAGTCCTTTTCAGGTATTTCAGGATGTTCTTGACCGCTGTCCGATGATCCTCTGGATTACTTTGGTACCTTCCGCCAAGCTTATTGCTAAGCATACGTCAAGTCTGGTACACATCATTGCATACATGATAGAGCCTATGGCTGAAGCATAGGAACATCTTTCATTTTCTCTCTATCTTCTCTCGTGGTCGGGCATTGAGTCTGACTCAACTTCACACCTTGTAGCACGGGCAAGAACCCTTTCTTTGCCTGATCCATTTTGAACTTTTTCAAAATTTTATCAAGGTATGTGCTTTGTGAAAGTCCTATTAAGCGTCTTGATCTATCTCTATAAATCTTGATGCCCAATATGTTAGCAGCTTCACCGAGGTCTTTTATTGAAAAACTTTTATTCAAGTATCCCTTTATGCTATCCAGAAATTCTATATCATTTCCAATTAATAATATGTCATCTACATATAATATCAGAAATGCTACAGAGCTCCCACTCACTTTCTTGTAAATACAGGCTTCTCCAAAAGTCTGTATAAAACCATATGCTTTGATCACACTATCAAAGCGTTTATTCCAACTCCGAGATGCTTGCACCAGTCCATAAATGGATCGCTGGAGCTTGCACACTTTGTTAGCACCTTTTGGATCGCAAAACCTTCTGGCTGCATCATATACAACTCTTCTTCCAGAAATCCATTCAAGAATGCAGTTTTGACATCCATTTGCCAAATTTCATAATCATAAAATGCAGCAATAGCTAACATGATTCGGACAGACTTAAGCATCGCTACGGGTGAGAAAGTCTCATCATAGTCAACCCCTTGAACTTGTCGAAAAGCTTTTGCAACAAGTCGAGCTTTATAGACAGTTACATTACCATCAGCGTCAGTCTTCTTCTTAAAGATCCATTTATTCTCAATGGCTTGCCAATCATCGGACAAGTCAACCAAAGTCCATACTTTGTTCTCATACATGGATCCCATCTCAGATTTCATGGCCTCTAGCCATTTTGCGGAATCTGGGCTCATCATCGCTTCCTCATAATTCGTAGGTTCATCATGGTCAAGTAACATGACTTCCAGGACAGGATTACCGTACCACTCTGGTGCGGATCTTACTCTGGTAGACCTACGAGGTTTGGTGGAAACTTGATCTGAAGTTTCATGATCAATATCATTAGCTTCCTCACTAATTGGTGTAGTTGTCATAGAAACTGGTTCTTGTGATGAACTACTTTCCAATAAGGGAGCAGGCACAATTACCTCATCAAGTTCTACTTTCCTCCCACTCACTTCTTTCGAGAGAAACTCCTTCTCTAGAAAGGATCCGATTTTAGCAACGAAAATCTTGCCCTTAGATCTGTGATAGAAGGTGTACCCAATAGTCTCTTTTGGGTATCCTATGAAGACACATTTCTCCGATTTAGGTTCGAGCTTATCTGGTTGAAGTTTCTTCATATAAGCATCGCAACCCCAAACTTTAAGAAACGACAACTTTGGTTTCTTGCCAAACCACAGTTCATAAGGTGTCGTCTCAACGGATTTTGATGGTGCCCTATTCAACGTGAATGCGGCCGTCTCTAAAGCATAACCCCAGAACGATAGCGGTAAATCAATAAGAGACATCATAGATCGCACCATATCTAGTAAAGTACGATTACGATGTTCGGACACACCGTTTCGTTGTGGTGTTCCGGGTGGCGTGAGTTGCGAAACTATTCCGCATTGTTTTAAATGTAAACCAAACTCGTAACTCAAATATTCTCCTCCACGATCAAATCTTAGAAACTCTGAAATTCTTTGAACTTTTCAAATGTTTCAGACTTGTGTTTCATTAAGTAGATATACCCATATCTGCTCAAATCATCTGTGAAGGTGAGAAAATAACGATACCCGCCACGAGCCTCAACATTCATTGGACCACAAACATCAGTATGTATGATTTCCAACAAATCAGTTGCTCGCTCCATAGTTCCGGAGAACGGCATTTTTGTCATCGTGCCCATGAGGCACGGTTCGCAAGTACCAAGTGATTCATAATCAAGTGATTCCAAAAGCCCATCAGTTGGAGTTTGTTCATGCGCTTTACACCGATATGACCTAAACGGCAGTGCCACAAATAAGTTGCACTATCATTATCAACTCTGCATCTTTTGGTTTCAACACTATGAATATGTGTATCACTACTATCGAGATTCAATAAAAATAGACCACTCTTCAAGGGTGCATGACCATAAAAGATATTACTCATATAAATAGAACAACCATTATTCTCGATTTAAATGAATAACCGTCTCGCAACAAACAAGATCCAGATATAATGTTCATGCTCAACGCCGCACCAAATAACAATTATTTAGGTCTAAAACTAATCCCGATGGTAGATGTAGAGGTAGCGTGCCGACCGCAATCACATCGACTTTGGAACCATTTCCCACGCGCATCGTCACCTCGTCCTTAGCCAATCTTCGCTAATCCATAGTCCTGTTTGAGTTGCAAATATTAGCAAGAACCAATTATCAAATACCCAAGTACTCTGCGAGCATTAGTAAGGTACACATCAATAACATGTATATCACATATACCTTTGTTCACTTTGCCATCCTTCTTATCCGCCAAATACTTGGGGCAGTTCCGCTTCTAGTGTCCATCTGCTTGCAGAGAAGCACTCGGTCTCGTGCTTAGGTCCAGACTTGGGTTTCTTCTCTTGAGCAGCAACTTGTTTGCTGTTCTTCTTGAAGTTCCCCTTCTTCTTCCCTTTGCCCTTTTTCTTGAAACTGGTGGTCTTGTTAACCATCAACACTTGATGCTCCTTCTTGATTTCTACCTCCGCGGCTTTTAGCATTGCGAAGAGCTCGGGAATTGTCTTGTCCATCCCTTGCATATTATAGTTCATCATGAAGCTCTTGTAGCTTGGTGGCAGTGATTGAAGAATTCTATCAATGACACTATCATCAGGAAGATTAACTCCCAGTTGAATCAAGTGATTATTATACCCAGACATTTTGAGTATGTGTTCACTAACAGAACTATTCTCCTCCATCTTGCAGCTATAGAACTTATTGGAGACTTCATATCTCTCAATCCGGGCATTTGCTTGAAATATTAACTTCAACTCCTGGAACATCTCATATGCTCCATGACATTCAAAACTTCGTTGAAGACCCGGTTCTAAGCCGTAAAGCATGGCACACTGAACTATCGAGTAGTCATCAGCTTTGCTCTGCCAGACGTTTTCAACATCGTCAGTTTCATCAGCAGCAGGTCTGGCATCCAGCGGTGCTTCCAGGACGTAATTCTTCTGTGCAGCAATGAGGATAATCCTGAGGTTACGGACCCAGTCCGTGTAATTGCTACCATCATCTTTCAACTTTGCTTTCTCAAGGAACGGATTAAAATTCAACGGAACAACATCACGAGCCATCTATCTACAACAAACATAGACAAGCAAAATACTATCAGGTACTAAGTTCATGATAAATTTAAGTTCAATTAATCATATTACTTAAGAACTCCCACTTAGACAGACATCTCTCTAGTCATCTAAGTGATTACGTGATCCAAATCAACTAAACCATGTCCGATCATCACGTGAGATGGAGTAGTTTCAATGGTGAGCATCACTATGTTGATCATATCTACTATATGATTCACGTTCGACCTTTCGGTCCCCGTGTTCCGAGGCCATATCTGTATATGCTAGGCTCGTCAAGTTTAACCTGAGTATTCGCGTGTGCAACTGTTTTGCACCGTTGTATTTGAACGTAGAGCCTATCACACCCGATCATCACGTGGTGTCTCAAAGACGAAGAACTTTCGCAGCGGTGCATACTGTGGAGAACACTTCTTGATAATTAGTGAGAGATCATCTTAAAATGCTACCGTCAATCAAAGCAAGATAAGATGCATAAAGGATAAACATCACATGCAATCAATATAAGTGATATGATATGGCCATCATCATCTTGTGCTTGTGATCTCCATCTTCAAAGCACCATCGTGATCACCATAAATCACCGCGCGACACCTTGATCTCCATCGTAGCATCGTTGTCGTTCGCCATCTATTGCTTCTACGACTATCGCTACCGCTTAGTGATAAAGTAAATCAATTACATGGCGTTTGCATTTCATACAATAAAGCGACAACCATATGGCTCCTACCAGTTGCCGATAACTTTGGTTACAAAACATGATCATCTCATACAATAAAATATAGCATCACGTCTTGACCATATCACATCACAACATGCCCTGCAAAAACAAGTCAGACGTCCTCTACTTTGTTGTTGCAAATTTTACGTGGCTGCTACGGGCTTAGCAAGAACCATTCTTACCTACGCATCAAAACCACAACGATAGTTCGTCAAGTTAGTGCTGTTTTAACCTTCGCAAGGACCGGGCGTAGCCACACTCGATTCAGCGAAAGTGAGAGAGACAGACACCCGCCAGCCACCTTTAAGCACGAGTGCTCGTAACGGTGAAACCAGTCTCGCATAAGTGTACGTTTAATGTCGGTCCGGGCTACTTCATCTCACAATACCGCCGAACCAAAGTATGACATGCTGGTAAGCAGTATGACTTGTATCGCCCACAACTCACTTGTGTTCTACTCGTGCATATGACATCTACGCATAAAACCTGGCTCGGATGCCACTGTTGGGAAACGTAGTAATTTCAAAAATTTCCTACGCACACGCAAGATCATGGTGATGACATAGCAACGAGAGGGGAGAGTATTGTCCATGTACCCTCGTAGACCGTAAGCGGAAGCGTTATGACAACGCGGTTGATATAGTCGTACGCCTTCACGATCCGACCGATCCAAGAACCAAACGTACGGCACCTCCGAGTTCAGCACACGTTCAGCTCGATGACGATCCCCGGGCTTCGATCCAGCAAAGCATCGGGGATGAGTTCCATCAGCACGACGGCGTAGTGACGATGATGATGTTCTACCGGCGCAGGGCTTCGCCTAAACCCCGCGACGATATGACCGAGGTGGAATATGGTGGAGGGGGCACCGCACACGGCTAAGGAACGATCCGTAGATCAACTTGTGTGTCTCTAGGGTGCCCCCTCCCCTAGTCCAATTCGGACTCCTCATGGGGGGGGCGCCACCTCCTGGGCTGCTGTCCTCTCTCTCCCCTAAGGCCCACTAAGGCCCAATACTTCCCCGGGGGGTTCCGGTAACCCCTCTGGCACTCCGGTTTTCTCTGAAATCACCCGGAACACTTCCGGTGTCCGAATATAGTCGTCCAATATATCAATCTTTATGTCTCGACCATTTCGAGACTCCTCGTCATGTCCGTGATCACATCCGGGACTCCGAACAAACTTCGGTACATCAAAACTTATAAACTCATAATAAAACTATCATCGTAACGTTAAGCGTGCGGCCCTACGGGTTCGAGAACTATGTAGACATGACCTAGAACTATTCTCGGTCAATAACCAATAGCGGGACTTGGATGCCCATATTGGCTCCTACATATTCTACGAAGATCTTTATCGGTCAAACCGCATAACAACATACGTTGTTCCCTTTGTCATCGGTATGTTACTTGCCCGAGATTCGATCGTTGGTTTCCAATACCTAGTTCAATCTCGTTACTCGCAAGTCTCTTTACTCGTTACGTAATGCATCATTCAGTAACTAACTCATTAGCTACATTGCTTGCAAGGCTTATAGTGATGTGCATTACCGAGAGGGCCCAGAGATACCTCTCCGACAATCGGAGTGACAAAACCTAATCTCGAAATACGCCAACCCAACATGTACCTTTGGAGACACCTGTAGTACTCCTTTATAATCACCCAGTTACGTTGTGACGTTTGGTAGCACCCAAAGTGTTCCTCCGGTAAACAGGAGTTGCATAGTCTCATAGCTACAAGAACAGGTATAAGTCATGAAGAAACCAATAGCAATATACTAAATGATCAAGTGCTAGGCTAACGGAATGGGTCATGTCAATCACATCATTCTCCTAATGATATGATCCCATTAATCAAATGACAACACATGTCTATGGTTAGGAAACATAACCATCTTTGATTAATAAGCTAGTCAAGTAGAGGCATACTAGTGACGTTGTATTTGTCTATGTATTCACACATGTATTATGTTTCCGGTTAATACAATTCTAGCATGAATAATAAACATTTATCATGATATGAGGAAATAAATAATAACTTTATTATTGCCTCTAGGGCATATTTCCTTCACCATTAACCCCCCGAGGGGTTCCGGTAACCCCCCGATACTCCGGTATATATCCGATAACCCCGGAACCATTCCGGCATCTGAATATAGTCGTCCAATATATCAATATTTATGTCTCGACCATTTCGAGACTCCTCATCATGTCCGTGATCACATCCGGGACTCCAAACTATCTTCAGTACATCAAAACATATGAACTCATAATATAACTGTCATCTAACTTTAAGCGTGCGGACCCTATGGGTCGAGAACTATGTAGACATGATCGAGACACGTCTCTGGTCAATAACCAATAGCGGAACCTATATGCTCATATTGGCTGCTACATATTCTATGAAGATCTTTATCGGTCAAACCGCATAACAACATACGTTGTTCCCTTTGTCATCGGTATGTTACTTGCCCGAGATTTGATCGTTGGTATCTCAATACCTAGTTCAATCTCGTTACCGGCAAGTCTCTTTACTCGTTATGTAATGCATGATTCCGTAACTAACTCATTAGCTACATTGCTTGCAAGGCTTATAGTGATGTGCATTACCGAGAGGGCCCAGAGATACCTCTCCGACAATCGGAGTGACAAAACCTAATCTCGAAATACGCCAACTCAACATGTACCTTTGGAGACACCTATAGAGCTCCTTTGGAGACAAAGTGTTCCTACGATAAACGGGAGTTGCATAATCTCATAGTTGTAGGAACATGTCTAAGTCACGAAGAAAGCAATAGCAACATGCTAAACGATCAAGTGCTAAGCTAACGGAATGGGTCAAGTCAATCACATCATTCTTGTAATGATGTGATCCCGTTAATCAAATGACAACTCATGTCTATGGTTAGGAAACATAACCATCTTTGATTAACGAGCTAGTCAAGTAGAGGCATACTAGTGACATTATGTTTGTCTATGTATTCACACATGTATTATGTTTCCGGTTAATACAATTCTAGCATGAATAATAAACATTTATCATGATATAACGAAATAAATAATAACTTTATTATTGCCTCTAGGGCATATTTCCTTCACATTATGGATCCGCTCCCGTCTCCCTACGAGAACGCCATCCATAGCACTCACGCTTATCTTGCGCATTTTAGAGTATCCACTTTCACTTGTCTATGAACTGTATTGGCAACCCAGAGGTCCTTTACCACGAACGCGACTATTTGAATGGATCATTTATAACCCTGCAGGGGTGTACTTCTTTACACATGCTCTCGCCACATACCGCCATGTACACGTCATGTATCTCGGCAACCTTCAAGCGAAAGCCTGGCGAGGGTGTCGGCCACGACCTGACTAACCACACAAGTCTCTAGTCTAGGTTTATCGCCTATTCGGGTTCCATCCGCAAGGAGATCCGGCCGGGGTGTCGCTCACGGCCTCAAACGATGTGAGCAGGGTTCTCAAGCCCACCATCCGGGTGCCACTTGGTACACCGTGCCACTGCACCTAGTCTGTCCCAAGCGCACCTGTACTGGGTGCCACTTGGTAGACTACTAGCACTACCTACAAACACCAGAAACTAGTTGCAACTCCTGGACAGAGATCGAGTTGATTAATAAGTCGAGAGGGGCACTTAAGCATTCCAATGTGTGGTAGTAGCTGCTCATGGATCACAGACATAGAACTCAGTTCCTGAGGACGGCTTCAATGAGACAACCCACCATGTACTCCTACATGGCCTCTCACCGCTACCTTTACCAAATCGTGTTCACACACTTAGCTCACACACAGTAGGACATGTTCACCCACCTCCAATTCATCCATGATGAATCAGACCTGACACAACTCTAAGCAATAGCAGGCATGACAGACAAGCATGAATGAGTAGGCACATCATGGCTCAAACAACTCCTACTCATGCTAGTGGGTTTCATCTATTTACTGTGGCAATGACAGGTCATGCGTAGGAAAGGGGTTCAACTACCACAACATGCAACAGTTGAATCGTTGTTGTCCTAATGCAGTAAAAGAGAGCAGGAGCGAGAGAGTAGGATTGTATCGGAATGAACAAGGGGTTTTTGCTTGCCTGGCACTTCTGAAGATAGTATAGCTATTCATCGGTGTCATCGAACTCATCGTCGGAACCACGTCTATCAAGGGGGGACAAACACCGGCAAACAAGGAAGAACATAATCAATGCAATGCACAATATGATTCATGATCATGACATGGCAATATGCTGTGAGTTGGTTTGAACCCTAGGTTCAAAATCAAACTCCAAATGTTATTATTCAAATGCCTTTATTTGTTTTGCCCAATTCAGCAACTATAAGTTGTTCTAACATGCATGAAACCAGTACATATGGATAGATTGGATTTTTCTGATCATTTTTCATATATAATTTATCTCATTTGGAGTTATAGATCAATTTCTATGATTTTTAGAAGGTTAGGGTATTTTCTAGAATTTCCTGAATAAGATTAAATCCAAAAAATACTTTATTGCATCAGCATTACGTCACTGTGACGTCAGCGGGTCAACCGGGGCGGTCCAGTAAAACCGACCATGGGATCCATCGTCGATGACCCGATGCGATTCTGAGGTGACGTGGGACCGGTCAACGGCCACGCCGTCCAGGTCAAAGGCGACACGGGCCCACCGCGATTAGATTTACCTTCATCTATTTTTGTTAGCTGGTTAGTTAGGCAGTGGGGCCTGCATATCAGTGACACCGGGGAAGGTTATTAACGCTAAGCACCTCGGGATTAGGCCGGCGGCTAATCGCCGGCGAGGCCAGAGGCAACGGTGGTGCTCGGGATTGCGCTACGAGGCACGGTTCGAGCTGCGGCTGGGCGTGTTGGAGAGCCCTTGCCGACGCGCATTGAATGGTGGTGGTGGCCGAGCCTGTGGTGGCCGGAGTCGACGGCGGCGAGCTCGGAAGCGGCGGCCGGCGTTCGGGCGTTCGCGGGATCGGTGCTGCGGTGTGCAAACGAGCGCAGCGAGGCGCTAGCGAGGCTCTACGAGCGGCGGTGAGCAAGTTGGACGCACGCCCAGGACCAAACGGTCACCAAAGCATCATCGGCAATGAGCACAGGCGGCGGCGGGTTCGGTCGCAGGCGGGACGGCGGCTACGGGGTTGGGAGTAGAAGCTCCCGACGATCACGTAGGGATGGTCAGCGAGCTCGGGGAGGCGCTGGAGCGATCGAGGCGGCAAGGCGATCTCTGCGGCTGAGAGGTTGATGACGACACAGAGACGGTATTGCAGCGCGTCCCGGCTCACGTGGCTCGGTGAATACGATGAGTACGATGTCACAGAGCTCGTGGACATGTTGAGGGGGGTGAGGGGGAGGCGGTGGCTGTGGCTATAGCGAAGGGCGGCGACGGGCTCCGCTCGAGAAGAGAGCAAAGAGAGGAGGGGAGAGAGCTGCAAGGAGGGGGAGGTGTAGAGGGTCGAGGGGAGTGCGTGGCGTCTCCAGGGAAGGCTAGGGCATCGAGGTGGAGCGGCAAGCAGGAGGTGGCCGGGGCGCGTGAGCGCGCACGACGGCCACACGCCTCTCGTCCTTCTGGCGAGAGGTGGGGATGGTGGCAGCGCGGCTGGCCGGGCCGGCCGGTGGCTGGCAGTGGGCTCTCTGCTATGGTAAGAGGCCCAGGTGAATTTCTCTCTCTCTCTTTCTGTTTTCTATTTTTCTTCCTTTGTTTAGATTTAGTAAAAATACTAAACCATTTGATAAAATGCTGAAAATAATTGTGGGCACTTATGAAATTATTTCCAACAGCCCTCAACCATTATCAGTGTTATTTGGGCAATTAAAATATTTATAGGAATTAAATGCCTAAATGCAAATACTTAATTGATTAATTCAAAAATCCAGAGTGACCTAGAAATATGTGCACCATTTTTGGCAGAGGTTTTCAACAAATCCAAAAATGATGAACTTTTCTAAAGGGCATTTTGCGTTCATTGAGAAAGATTTTATTTGAACCTATTTGAATTCCATTTGATGCTAGGGTTTGATCAGTCCCCATATCAAGATTAAGTGCAAATTAAACATGATGCAAAACATGACTGGCTAGCCCAAAGCAGACCAGAACTAGGGATGTGACAACTCACCCCCACTAAACAAGAATCTCGTCCCGAGATTCAAGCGTAGGGTAAGATGAAAAGGGGGACGCATCTAACACAATCTTCACGATCCCGGTTGCACTTCATAAGAACGTTGATTCGATCACCATCATTGTCTCGATGTCTTGCTCTGAGAACTTCAACTAACATGACAATGAGAGGATAGGGAAAACTCTAAAAGAATCGATCTTCTCGGAGATCAAGCAACTCAGGATCAACTCACGGAGTAAGACATAGCACATCTCTCGAGCTGGGACACGAAACACGCATCCAAAGGTATGGGGTGAAACAGATGACGAGGGTTCACTAGGTAGACAACAATTCCACACTTAGAAGGGTGGTGAACGGTTGTCAATGTAGCGAGGAGTTGAGTTGCCATGATACCATAATGAGACATCTTAGAGGGGTGACTCGTGGAATCATCCCTTAAGTGGCAAAAAGAGCTACCTTTGATTCAAAGATCATTGAAACTCTTTATACCAGGTTAAGGCAAATCACAATCGATCATTTGGAGGAGTTCAGTAGAATGACATACTCGGACTAATATGGATGATGAGGATTACCTTGTTGAAAACAACACAAGAGAAGCTCAACAGTAGAGAGTGAGTCCACTGTTTGAAAAGTTATAGCATGACCGAGGAAACTGAGAGCAATCCCGGTTAGTGCTGATGATAACACCTAGCGCTTGTGCGTGCTCTCAAGAACTTGAGCATTTCCATATTCATCAAGGTTTTACCAATATCTGTGTCAAGGATCCTGGCAACACAATGTACTACCATGATGAATACCGGTGGAAGATGCAGATGCAAAGGAAGATAACACCTTCTTAGACTTCACCTTGGCGGGGCCAAGGAAACAAAATCTGGATGATCGACCGAGAGACATTTAGCACTCCGCTTCTAATGTTCTCCTTGATGTGCTAGCGTAACCCATTCATAGAAATGGTTTGATATCTAGAACATCAAGTAAAATATCAGACTTCGGGGACACGAAAATCCATAAGGGACAACTAGGGAGTAAATCCTGTGAAATCCTTATGGGGAGGTGGCCAACTTCCTCAATCAAAATACTACAATAATAGGTCTTCCGGCTGGGTGTGTTGGCCACGACATCCACTTTACCGGTTATCGAGAGACCAATATTATAGTTCTTGGGAGATGTTCCAACCATCATATCTGCCTAAGATTCAGATCTGGTTGGCGTCAGAATATTCCAGACTCATCAAGTCTAGAAAGAAAAATTAAAGTTTGGAACACAAATCGATGAAATGACGTTGCAAGATTCTCGGGAAATGAACTACGATAGCAAGCTCCAAAACATGAACTGGTTCTGCTAAAAACATGTGAACACGTTGTCCCAGACAAACATGACCACATGGTAGTCTTACAACAAAACACTACCAAGTCCTAGTAGGGAACCATCATCGAGGATATCGAAGTCTTGTGCACTTAAATTAGACTTCTTTACCTAGAACAAGTCAATCAGTGGCTTGGTGTGCTGGGAACACATATGGAATGGAGGCGGCCAACCTATCAAACCATAGAGCACTTCACATGTGCATGACTAACTTGGGATGATTCCGAAGGAGGCGAAAACAAGCTTTCCTGAATTCACGGCGGCAACTTGCATCAAATGCATGTGAATTAGGGAAAGTCACTTCTTTCATCCAAACATATGCTTCATGAGCAGAACACAAAGATAATGTTTATAAACGTTTCCAACACTAGCTTAACGTTAACATGAATCATGGAGGGGATGAGATGTTGCTAATGGGCTCAACAACAAGTCATCGGGATTTCCATATAGATGGAGTTCCACAACTATGTGAACAAGGTGATAGCATTGGTCAGACCAAAAGATATAATGGTGTATGCTCGAGGAACAACCGCATGTAAGACAACATTAGGAATATCGTTGGTCCTGATTTGATTTGACGATAGCCCATACTCAAATCAAGGATTGAATAAGACAATAGCACTGACAATTGATCACGAATATCAATTGATGAGGATATCATCTTTCTTCAATGCACACACACACAAGGATATCCCTTAGTGATGAAGTAAGTCGGACAAGCTTTCATCTTCCAACTCTCCAAGTTGTTGTTCAGCTCAACCAACCAGTTCAGGGTATCAAACACAAAATCTTGGAAAATGGGTGGTTTAGAGGAAAACCAACATGATCACGAGCTCAACATAACAGTCAGGGAACACCCTGGTAATACCTCCGTGAAGATATTTGGAATATCACGAACCACTGGTATGTTATTAAACTCATGAACGATCTTGCTTTCGAGGCAAGGCATATGATCAAAGGAGCGAGGGATTGGCACTATCTGTCAGGACCCCGACTCAATGTCACATCGATCTAGCCTGTAACACATCATATCACTTTGCGGCCTCACGCACGGTATCCCCACGGGTGTCGCCTTACCTTGGCCCGGGACCGTTTGCGCCTTTTGGCACACGTATATGATAGTGTCGCTAGCATCCATATGAAAAGGAGCCCGGGCTGACATGGCTAGTCGTAAACCCAAAGTGGCACAGACTTACGAGGACAGCATCCATGACCCAAACATCGAGCGTGTCGGTCATCGCAAGTAAGTTCCGGGCTGTAGCACTGGGCTAGCAGGACTACAGTAAACCGGGCATGGCGGGCTAACAGGACTCCGGTTCTCAATGCGTGACATTTCCCGAAGGACAGATACGAGAACGAAGAAGGACACATGCCGCCAGCCTAAGTGTTAGGGAAAGTAGCAAGCTACCATGGCTGAGTGGAGACACTAGGAGACATTTCCCGGTAAGAGAGGCTACTAAAGATAAACAACTAGATAGTCAGATCCCACACATACCAAGCATTTCAATCATACACACAATATGCTCGATATGTGCAAATACAACAAGGCATCACAACATGACTCTACGACACAAGTACTTTATTTAAGGGCTCAGAGAGCCATACATAGCATACACACAAGTACGGGTCACACGACCCACATACAAGTCATACAAGCATACAAGCCAACAGCGGAAGTGTTTTGTCTGAGTACAGACAACTAGTAAAATAAAAGAGGCTTGGGTAAGCCTAGCTATACTACATGGTCCTTCACTTGCTCAGGATCACCACCTGGGCCTTAGTCTACTCATCGATGTCAACGTCTATGAAGAACCCGTCGGAAGGGTTTGTGGCATCTTCTGAAAAATATAAATTAAAGCAACATGAGTACAAAGGTACTCAGCAAGACTTACATCAGATCCTACATACATGCATATTATCAAGAAGGGTTGGTGGGGTTATTGCAGCAACCCAGCTTTGACTCATGGCTAAGCTATCCTATGAGACACCAACTTGAAATAGTTTTGCGCACTCGAGTCCACTACTCATCACTTCAATACACTACCGAGGATCCACCTCCGTCTTCCTACGGAAGAGCCATCCTTGGCACTCACGCTTATCTTGAGGCTTTTAGTAGTTTCCATTTACTTGTCTATGAACCTGTATAGGCAACCAAGTAGTCCATTTCATGGGGCATGGCTATTGAATAGATGATGTTAACCTGCGGGGTGTACTTCTTCATACATGTTTCCACCACTTAGCGTCGACACGACATGTGCTCGGCGGACTTCAGCTTAAAGCCGGCGTGGGTGTAGACCACGACCTACCTAGACACTCAAGTCTCTAGTCCGGGTTTATCGCCTATTTGGGTTCCATCTATGAGGAGTTCGGCCAAAGTTTAGCTCACAGCCCCAAGCGATGTGAGCAGGGTTCCCGAGATACCAAGCGGGCATCCGGTACACGCCACGCGTACCTCTGACATCACAGCCCACCCCTACGGTCGGCGCTGTCCACGGCCTCGAGAGGCTACAAACACGAAACTACTTGCAACTCACGGACAGAGGACTAGGGTGAATAAGAAGTCGGCGGGGTCATGTTTGAGGCCCAATGTATGGTAGTAGCTGATTCTTAAATCACACATACAGATCTCTTGCTTAAGGGCGGCCTCAATGAAACAACCCACCATGTACTCCTACATGGCCTCTCATCGATGCCTTTACCAAATCGTGTTCAACACCTTACTCTCATCTTGACTCGATCATTTCACTCTAGCCATCACCGGATGAACGGACGACACGACTCTAAGCATAGCAGGCATAGCAAGGTAGGAACAACACAATCATATGGCTCAATCAACTCCTACACATGCTAGTGGGTTTCATCTAGTTACTGTGGCAATGACAGGTCATGCAGAGGAAATGGGTTCAACTACCGTAGCACACAACAGTTTGAATCACGTTGTCTTAATGCAGTAAAAGAGAGCAGGAGCAAGAACATGGGATTTTATCGATATGATCAAATGGTTGGTTGCTTGCCTGACGGGTCGGTGCACTGGTATTGCTCTTCGTCGGGGTTATCACGGTACTCCTCGGGGGCAGAACCTGCCACAGAGAGCACCGATACACAAACATTACCAAACAGTATGCAACAATATGATGCATGCATGAGACATGGCAAAATGAGTGTGTTGGGCTGATGCAACTAAGAACAGATGGGTTTGAACCAATTTGAACCAAAGATTCAAAGTTCAAACTCATAAGTTGCCATTTAAAGTGCTTTATCTTGTTCTGTGATAAACAGCAGGTTAGCTTCTGTAAACATGCATGAAACCAGTACAGATGGAAAGATTGGATTTTTCTGATCATTTTTCATATATAATTTGTTTCATTTGGAGCTACAGATTAATTTCTATGAATTTTTGAAGTTTGAAACATTTTCTGGAATTTCCTGTATAAAGATAATTCCAGTAATTAAATTACTGCATCAGCACTACGTCATGATGACATCAGTGGTCAACGGGCTGGTCCAGGTCAAACTGACCAGTGGGTCCCGCATGTCAGTGGATAATTAAACTAACTAAATTAAGTTTTAACTAAATTGGTTTAGTTAGCAGAGGGGGCCCACATGTCATAGACCCAGGGGGGTCAAACTGGGCCCACCCGTGGTCAAAGTCAGAGTCAAACCCGCCGACGTCTAGCCGCCGGCGAGCCCGACGCGGCGGCGAGAGTGCTTTTTGCCATTCCGGCGACCAAATGGGCGGCGGAAGGCACCTACGTGTTGCTGAGGGTGAGCCGCGACTATTGGTGGTGGTGGTTGGGCTCGGGGTGGCCGGAGTTGGCGCCGGCGGCGACTTTGGCGGCCGCCGGAGTTCGGTTGAAGTCGAACTCGGGGTTAAAGTGTGCGGTGAGGTGCGGTGAGTGCACGGTTAGCCTCAACGCAGCGTGGTGAGTGCGATGGACAAGGTGAGGTGGCCGGAGGGTGGCCGGGAGCACGTCGGCGACGAGGTCCGCGATGGCGCGTGCGGGTGAGCTTAGTGTGCTCGCTGTGGTGCACAAGAGCGAGAAAGAGAGGGAGGGGAAGGTAGCCCAGCTCACTGCGGTCTCGATGGAACGGACAGCGTGGTCGGGGACGAGCTGATGCGGCGGCGACGGCAAAGGGGATCTCCGGCGATGGCGGTTGGGCGAGGTTGGTGCGGCGGCTTGGTCACGTGGCCTTCGGGGCTCGGCTAGCTCGAAGGAGTAGAGGACGGCGGAGCTTCTGGACACGGTGGCGCGGCGTGGAGACGACGGAGAGCTCGGCTACGGCGGCGGTGCGGCGACGGTGGCGTCGGCCATGGCGTGGGAGCGCGAGGGAGAGGAGCTGGGGACGAATGGAGATGTCCAGGAGGTTCGGGGCGCGACGTGGAGCTCGTCCAAGGCAGCAGGGCAGCGAGAGGGAGAAGCAGGGCGGCGTGCAGCTGCGTGGCGAGCTGCGGTGCCGCCGCCGAGCACCTTGGCTGCTGCACAGCAAGCCAAGCAGCTCGCTGGGCGGTGGCAGGCTGGGCGGCCAGTGGGCTGGTGGTGGGCTGTGTGGCGCCGAGTAAGTTTTCCCTTATTTTACATTTACTTTTTTATTCGTAAGTTTGTTGAATTTCTAAAAATACCTAAACTATTCCAAAATTCACCAAACTGCCTCTGGTCCTTAGTTGGAATATTTCCAACATGGGACATTTAGTTTAGAATATTTGAGCATTTGAAATATTTAATAAATTTTAAATGCCCAAATTCAAATACTTATGATTTAATTCAAAGACCTTAGGATGACCTAGGAAATTGTGCACCACTTTTGGCGGAGGTTACGGACCAAGACAAAATGATGGACATTTTAGAAGGGCATTTCAGGTTCATCGAAAATATTTTTAGTAATCCCTAGGTGGTTTCAGGAGAAATTTGGGAGTTCTGTCATTCCCATTTCAGGTTTCTGTTAAATGAAGTAGACATGATGCAACACTCTAATGCATGAACTAGCTAGGGTGTGACACTATCCTAAATCATTGATCAAAAAGTGCACAGGAAATAAGGACTAGGTAGCACGATCAATCTTAGAATGATAATTCAATAATCAACACGCTAATAATGGGATTATTGCCCTTTAGCTACCAAGCAACAAGGTTGCTAGGAGTATTGATTTCAGACATCATAGTTCACCTGTCGGCATCCTGGTTGCAATAACACGGGGACCAAGGAATGAATAATGACGGAGAGAAGTATCACTACATCAAGAATTCACAAGAGAAGGTGCAATTCTCATGACATTCCTGACATAAGACGGTAATACTTTAGGGTAGAACAGAATCAAAGCTGGATTGGTATTTTGATCTGCGGAATACAACTACTTTGACCCAATCCTGGATATGGAAGAGGTACCGGAGTTTGTTTCTCCCAGTCATTCCGAATAGAATGGCTTGACGGACCACAAGAATAGTACGCATCGAGGAACACGAATGCACGACATAAACTTGACTATCAACTGATAGACAAGGATCGGAATACAACTACAGAGGGACAACTCAAAGGAACATATATCTTTCTGAGTTGTGGATGCATAGGTTAGCATGTCGAACAAGTTTAACATATTTCTTCCGGATAACCCATGCTGAAAAGGAAGAACTGGCAGATTCACAACGTAGAATGGAGAACTCATCAAGAGCACTCTTATTGTGATCTTTTGGTTAAAAGGAACTTCTGCCATATTGGTTCATGGTATTGGAAGAATGATAAACCACGAACGTCGAGGACTATCGCAAGGTTACTAATATCCTAAAGGAACTAGCAAATACTATCAACATGAAGTAAGTAGGGTGAATCTCGGGTTCAAGAACCCAGAAATAGAATGCCTGCTAACTAAATGGTATCACAGGATGCTTTCGAGAATGATGACCAGAATCATCACACTGGGAACACAAATCATGGCTAGCATACCAGGTGGTACTCTAAGACACCTAGGGTCATAATAATAGCTCCAACGTATACGTCGAGGCAATAGAGTACCTCAACTTACTGAATAGTGTGGTTAATCTGGCCCAAAGGGACATCGGAAACAGGAGGAAGGGGTTTGCAAATGCATCAGCCTATTTAGAAACCTGGGATGACTCGGACAGCATAACGACTGTAAATGCTCAAATGATTTGAGACATCCTGCGAAATGGTGGTATAATCACTCGACCATCACAATATCAAGAATCTGAGGCCAGCTATGAATACATGGAAGTAGAAACAACTGAACTGAGGCTTGAATCCATCAATCCTATAAGTCTACAGATTAGTAACACGTGATCCTGATAGGAAGAGGAGAAATCCTAGTTCCTTAACCCCATAGGAAAGATAAGATGACTCAGATCAGAAGGCATAATGTATAAGGAGTAAAAAGAGCCTTACGTTCCATCCCACAATCAATTCCCTTATATAACTAAAGAATTTCTAGACTCAACTTCGACCAGTTTGGCTTGGTAAACCTACACGCAGTCATACTCTAATACCAAAGCTGTCAGGACCCCGACTCAATGCCACACCGATCTAGCATGTAACACCTCATATCACTTTGCGGCCTCACGCACGGTATTCCCACGGGTGTCGCCTTACCAGGCTCGGGACCGTTTGCGCCTTTTGGCACACATATATGATAGTGTCGCTAGCATCCATATGACAAGGAGCCCGGGCTGACATGACTAGTCGTGAACCCAAAGTGGCACTAACTTACAGGGACAGGCATAAATGACCCAGCAACGAACATGTCGGTCATCAGTGAGTGAATCCGGGCTGTAGAAACTGGGCTAGCAGGACTCCGGTAAAACGGGTTGTAGCAGGCTAACAGGACTCGGTAGACACGCGTGACATTTCCCGAAGGACAGACACGAGAACGAAGAAGGACACATGCGGCCAGCCTAAGTGTTCGGGAGCAAGTAGCAAGCTACCGAGGGCTCGATGGAAGCACTAGGAGACATTTCCGTAAGAGAGGCTACCAAGGATAAACAACTAGATAGTCAGATCCCACACATACCAAGCATTTCAATAACATACACACAATATGCTCGATATGTGCAAATACAACTTGGCATCACAACATGACTCTACAACTCAAGTATTTTATTCAATAGGCTCGAGGAGCGAGATATTACAAACATGGGTCTCTCGACCCCAAGCATTAAAGCATACAAGTCAAAGCACAAGCGGAAGCTTAACATGTCCGAGTACGACATCTACAAATGAAAAAGGGTGAGAAGCGACTATCTACTGAGATCTGCCGAGGCACAAGATCGTAGCTGAGGTAACAAGCTAAGTCCACGCAGAACTACTAGTGAGACGGAAGTCTCTACAAAACATAAAATAGGCAAATGTGAGTACAAATGTACCCAACAAGACTTACATCAGAACTAACTACATATGCATCATTATCAATGAAGGGGCTGGTGGCATTTAACTGCAGCAAGCCAGCTTTGACTCGGTGGCTATCCTGAACTACGCCTGCAAGTAACTCTTTTGAGGTGGCGCACACGAGTCCACATATTCACCAAATCAATGCGCCACCATGGATCCGCTCCCGTCTCCCTACGAGAACACCATCCATAGCACTCACGCTTATCTTGCGCATTTTATAGTATCCACTTTCACTTGTATATGAACTGTATAGGCAACCCAGAGGTCCTTTACCGCGGACGCGGGTATTCGAATAGATCATTTATAACCCTGCAGGGGTGTACTTCTTCACACACGCTCTCGCCACTTACCGCCATGTACACGTCATGTATCTCGGCAACCTTCAAGCGGAAGCCTGGCGAGGGTGTCGGCCACGACCTGACAAACCACGCAAGTCTCTCGTCCAGGTTTATCGTGTTGGAAATATGCCCTAGAGGCAATAATAAATTAGTTATTATTATTATATTTCCTTGTTCATGATAATCGTTTATTATCCATGCTATAATTGTATTGATAGGAAACTCAGATACATGTGTGGATACATAGACAACACCATGTCCCTAGTAAGCCTCTAGTAGACTAGCTCGTTGATCAATAGATGGTTACGGTTTCCTGACCATGGACATTGGATGTCGTTGATAACTATATCACATCATTAGGAGAATGATGGGATGGACAAGACCCAATCCTAAGCCTAGCACAAAGATCGTGTAGTTCGTATACTAAAGCTTTTCTAATGTCAAGTATCATTTCCTTAGACCATGAGATTGTGAAACTCCCAGATGCCGTAGGAATGCTTTGGGTGTACCAAACGTCACAACGTAACTGGGTGGCTATAAAGGTACACTACGGGTATCTCTGAAAGTGTCTGTTGGGTTGGCACGAATCGAGACTGGGATTTGTCACTCCGTGTGACGGAGAGGTATCTCTGGGCCCACTCGGTAGGACATCATCATAATGTGCACAATGTGACCAAGGGGTTGATCATGGGATGATGTGTTATGGAACAAGTAAAGAGACTTGCCGGTAACGAGATTGAACAAGGTGTCGGGATACTGACGATCGAATCTCGGGCAAGTACTATACCGATAGACAAAGGGAATTGTATACGGGATTGATTGAGTCCTTGACATCGTGGTTCATCCGATGAGATCATCGTGGAACATGTGGGAGCCAACATGGGTATCCGGATCCCACTGTTGGTTATTGACCGGAGAACGTCTCGGTCATGTCTGCATGGTTCCTGAACCCGTAGGGTCTACACACTTAAGGTTCGATTACGCTAGGGTTATAAAGGAAGTTTGTATGTGGTTACCGAATGTTGTTCGGAGTCCCGGATGAGATACCGTACGTCATGAGGAGTTCCGGAATGGTCCGGAGGTAAAGATTTATATATTGGAAGTCCTGTTTTTGGTCACCGGAAAAGTTTCGGGTTTTATCGGTAACGTAGCGGGACCACCGGGAGGGTCCCGGGGGTCCACCAAGTGGGACCACCATCCCCGGAGGGCAGCATGGGCGAAGTGTGGGAGGGGACCAGCCCCAGGTGGGCTGGTGCGCCCCCCCCCACAAGGGCCCAAGGCGCCTAGGGTTTTGGGAGGGGGCGCCCCACCTTGCTTGTGGGGCAAGTTTCCCCCTCTCCCCCCTTGGCCGCCCCCCTAGATGGGATCTAGGGCTGGCCACCGCCCCTAGGGGTGGAAACCTAGGTGGGGGCCCAGCCCCCTCTCCCCCTATATATAGTGGAGGCAAAGGAGCAGCCCAATACACGAAGTTCTTCTCCTGTTGGCACAACCCTATCTCTCTTTCTCCTCTTCTACCGCGGTGCTTGGCGAAGCCCTGCAGGATTGCCGCGCTCCTCCACCACCACCATGCCGTCGTGCTGCTGCTGGACGGAGTCTTCCTCAACCTCTCCCTCTCTCCTTGCTGGACGAAGGCATGGGAGACGTTACCGGGCTGTATGTGTGTTGAACACGGAGGTGCCGTCCGTTCGGCACTAGGATCTCCGGTGATTTGGATCATGACGAGTATGACTCCTTCAACCCCGTTCTCTTGAACTCTTTCGCTTAGCGATCTACAAGGGTATGTAGATGCACTCTCCTTCCCCTCATTTCTAGTCTCTCCATAGATAGATCTTGGTGACTCGTAGGAAAATTTTGAATTTCTGCTACGTTCCCCAACAGTGGCATCATGAGCTAGGTCTGTGCGTAGTTTCTATGCACAAGTAGAACACAAATTAGTTGTGGGCGTTGATTTTGTTCAATCTGCTTACCCTTACTAGTCCTATCTTGTTTCGGCGGTATTGTGGGATGAAGCGGCCCGGACCGACCTTACACGTACACTTACGTGAGACGGGTTCCACCGACTGACATGCACTTGTTGCATAAGGTGGCTAGCGGGTGCCAGTCTATCCCACTTTAGTCGGATCGAATTCGATGAAAAGGGTCCTTATGAAGGGTAAATAGCAATTGACATATCACGTTGTGGTTTTTGCATAGGTGAGAAACGTTCTTGCTAGAAACCCATAGCAGCCACGTAAAACATGCAAACAACAATTAGAGGACGTCTAACTTGTTTTTGCAGGGTATGCTATGTGATGTGATATGGCCAAGAAGAATGTGATGAATGATATATGATGTATGAGATTGATCATGTTCTTGTAATAGGAATCACGACTTGCATGTCGATGAGTATGACAACCGACAGGAGCCATAGGAGTTGTCTTTATTTATTGTATGACCTGAGTGTCATTGAACAACGCCATGTAATTACTTTACTTTATTGCTAACCGGTAGCCATAGTAGTAGAAGTAATAAATTGGCGAGACAACTTCATGGAGACACGATGATGGAGATCATGATGATGGAGATCATGGTGTCATGCCGGTGGCGATGATGATCATGGAGCCCCGAAGATGGAGATCAAATGGAGCAATATGATATTGGCCATATCATGTCACTATTTGATTGCATGTGATGTTTATCATGTTTATACATCTTATTTGCTTAGAACGACGGTAGTAAATAAGATGATCCCTCATTAAAATTTCAAGAAAGTGTTCCCCCTAACTGTGCACCGTTGCGAAAGTTCGTCGTTTCGAAGCACCACATGATGATCGGGTGTGATAGATTCTAACGTTCACATACAACGGGTGTAAGCCAGATTTACACACGCGAAACACTTAGGTTGACTTGACGAGCCTAGCATGTACAGACATGGCCTCGTAACACAAGAGACCAAAAGGTCGAGCATGAGTCGTATGGTAGATACAATCAACATGAAGATATTCACCGATGATGACTAGTCCGTCTCACGTGATGATCGGACACGGCCTAGTTGACTCGGATCATGTAATCCCTTAGATGACTAGAGGGATGTCTATCTGAGTGGGAGTTCATAAGATGAACTTAGTTATCCTGAACATAGTCAAAAGATCTTTACAAATTATGTCGTAAGCTCGCGCTTTAGTTCCACTGTTTAGATATGTTCCTAGAGAAAATTTAGTTGAAAGTTGATAGTAGCAATTATGCGGACTGGGTCCGTGAACTGAGGATTGTCCTTGTTGCTTCATAGAAGGCTTATGTCCTTAATGCACCGCTCGGTGTGCTGGACCTCGAACGTGTTTGTGGATGTTGCGAACATCTGACATACAGGTTTTGATAACTACGTGATAGTTCAGTTAAATGGTTTAGAGTAGAGGCACCAAAGACGTTTTTGAAACGTCGCGGAACATATGAGATGTTTCGAGGGCTGAAATTGGGATTTCAGGCTCGTGTCCACGTCAAGAGGTATGAGACCTCCGACGATTTTCTAAGCCTGCAAACTAAGGGAGAAAAACTCAATCGTTGAGCTTGTGCTCAGATTGTCTGAGTACAACAATCACTTGAATCGAGTGGGAGTTGATCTTCTAGATGAGATAGTGATGTTTCTCCAAAGTCATTGCCACCAAGCTGCTAGAGCTTCGTGATGAACTATAACATATCAGGGATAGATATGATGATCCTTGAGATATTCGCGATGTTTGACACTGCGAAAGTAGAAATCAAGAAGGAGCATCAGTTGTTGATGGTTAGTGAAACCACTAGTTTCAAGAAGGGCAAGGGCAAGAAAGGATACTTCATGAAACGGCAAATCAGCTGCTGATCTAGTGAAGAAACCCAAGGTTGAACCCAAACCCGAGACTAAGTGCTTCTGTAATAAGGGGAACAACCACTGGAGCAGAATTACCCTAGATACCTGGTAGATGAGAAGGCCGGCAAGGTCGATAGAAGTATATTCGATATACATTATGTTAATGTGTACTTTACTAGTACTCCTAGTTGCACTAGGGTATTAGATACCGGTTCGGTTGCTAAGTGTTATTAACTCGAAATAAAAGGCTACGGAATAAAGGAGACTAGCTAAAGGTGAGCTGACGATATGTGTTGGAAGTGTTTTCCAATCTTGATGTGATCAAGCTTCACACGCTCCCTCTACCATCGAGATTGGTGTTAAACCTAAGTAATTGTTATTTGGTGTTTGCGTTGAGCATAGACATGATTGGATTATGTCCATCGCAATATGGCTATTCATTTAAGGAGAATAATGGTTACTCTATTTATTTGAATAATACCTTCAATGGTCTTGCACCCAAAATGAATGGTTTATTGAATCTCGATCGTAGTGATACACATGTTCATGCCAAAAGATATAAGATAGTAATGATAGTACCACCTACTTGTGGCACTGCCATGTAAGTCATATTGGTATAAAACGCATGAAGAAGCTACATGTTGATGGATCTTTGGACTCACTTGTTTTTGAAAAGATTGAGACATGTGAACCATGTCTATTGGTATATACGCATGAAGAAACTCCATGCAGATGGACAGTTTGGACTCACTTGATTCTGAATCACTTGAGACATGCAAATCATACCACATGGGCAAGATGACTGAAAGCCTCGGTTTCAGTGAAATGGAACAAGAAAGCAACTTGTTGGAAGTAGTACATTTTGATGTGTGCAGTCCAATGAGTCTTTGAGGCTTGATGGATATCGTTATGTTCTTACTTCACGGATGATTTGAGTAGATACTGAGTGTATTTACTTGATGAAACACAAGTCTGAATTATTGAATGGTTCAAGTAATTTCAGAGTGAAGTTGAAGATGATCGTGACAAGAGGATAAAATGTCTATGATATGATCATAGAGATGAGTATCTGAGTTACGAGTTTTGGCACGCAATTAAGACATTGCGGAAATTGTTTCACAATTAATACCGCCTGGAACACCATAGTGTGATGGTGTGTCCGAACATCATAGTTGTACCCTATTGGATATGGTGCGTACCATGATGTCTCTTATCAAATTACCAATATCGTTCATGGGTTAGGTATTAGAGACAACCGCACTCACTTTAATAGGGCACCACGTAATTCCGTTGAGACGACACCGTTTGAACTATGGTTTGGAGAAACCTAAGTTGTCGTTTCTTAAAAGTTTGGGGCTGCGACGCTTATGTGAAAAAGTTCCAGGTTGATAAGCTCGAACCCAAAGCGGATAAAATACATCTTCATAGGACACCCAAAACAGTTGGGTATACCTCCTAATTCAGATCCGAAAGCAATAGGGATTGTTTTTTGAATCGGGTCCTTTCTCGAGGAAAGGTTTGTCTCGAAAATTGAGTGGGAGGATGGTGGAGACTTGATGAGGTTATTGAACCGTCACTTCAACAAGTGTGTAGCAGGGCACAGGAAGTTGTTCCTATGGCGCCCACACCAATTGAAGTAGAAGCTTATGATAGTGATCATGAAGTTTTGGATCAAGTCACTACCGTACCTCGTAGGGTGACAAGGATGCGTACTACTTCAGAGTGGTATAGTAATCCTGTCTTGAAGGTCATGTTGCTAGACAACAATGAACCTACGAGCTATGGAGAAGCAATGGTGGGTCCAAATTCCGACAAATGGTTAGAAGCCATGAAATCCGAGATAGGATCCATGTATCAGAACAAAGCATGGACTTTGGTGGACTTGCCCGATGATCGGCAAGCCATTGAGATAAATGGATCTTTAAGAAGAAGGCAGACGTAGACGGTAATGTCACCATCTATGAAGCTCGACTTGTGGCGAAGAGTTTTTCACAAGTTCAAGGAGTTGACTACGATGAGATTTTTCTCATCCGTAGCGATGCTTAAGTCCGTCGAAATCATGTTAGCATTAGCTGCATTTATAAAATCTGGCAGATGGATGTCAAATGAGTTTCCTTACCAGTGTTCGTAAGGAAAGGTTGTATGTGATACAATCAGAAAGGCTTTGTCGATCCTAAGGATGCTAAAAAGGTATGCTGGCTCCAGCGATCCTTCCATGAACTGGAGTAAGCATCTAGGAGTTGGAATATACACTTTGATAAGATGATCAAGGATTTTGGGTTTATACAAAGTTTATGAGAAACTTGTATTTCCAAAGAAGTGAGTGGGAGCACTATAGATTTTCTGATAAGTATATGTTGCTAACATATTGTTGATCAGAAATGTTGTAGAGTTTCTGGAAAGCATAAAGGGTTGATCGAAAGGAGTTTTTCAAGGGAAAACCTGGATTAAGTTACTTGAACATTGAGCATCAAGATCTATGAGGATAGATCAAAAATACTTAATGGTACTTTCAAATGAGCACATACCTTGACATGATCTTGAAGGTGTTCAAGATGGATCAGTCAAAGAAGGAGTTCTTGCCTGAGTTGTAAGGTATGAAGTTAAGACTTAAAGCTCGACCACGGCAGAAGAAAGAGGAAGGACGAAGGTCGTCCCCTATGCTTTTGTCATAGGATCTATACGGTATGCCATGCTGAATATCGCACCTGATGTGTGCCTTGCCACATGTCTGGCAAGAGGGTACAAAGGTGATCAAGGAGTGGATCACCAGACAACGGCCAAAATTGTCCTTGGAGTAATAAGAACATGTTTCTCGATTATAGAGGTGATAAAGAGTTCGGCGTAAAGGGTTACGTCGATGCAAGCTTTAACACCTATCCGAATGACTCTGAGTAGCAAACCGGATACGTATAGTGGAGCAACCATTTGTAATAGCTTTAAGTGGAGCGTGGAAGCAGCATTTACAAGATGACCTAGAAAGTACATACGGATCTGAATGTTGCAGACCCGTTGACTAAAATCTCTCTCACAAGCAAAACATGATCAAACCCCAGAACTCATTGAGTCTTAATCACATGATGATGTGAACTAGTTTGGTGACACTAGTAAACTCTTTGGATGTTGGTCACATGGCGATGTGACCTGTGAGTGTTAATCACATGGTGATGTGAACTAGATTATTGACTCTAGTGCAAGTGGGAGACTGTTGGAAATATGCCCTAGAGGCAATAATAAATTAGTTATTATTATTATATTTCCTTGTTCATGATAATCGTTTATTATCCATGCTATAATTGTATTGATAGGAAACTCAGATACATGTGTGGGTACATAGACAACACCATGTCCCTAGTAAGCCTCTAGTAGACTAGCTCGTTGATCAATAGATGGTTACGGTTTCCTGACCATGGACATTGGATGTCGTTGATAACGGGATCAAATCATTAGGAGAATGATGTGATGGACAAGATCCAATCCTAAGCCTAGCACAAAGATCGTGTAGTTCGTATGCTAAAGCTTTTCTAATGTCAAGTATCATTTCCTTTGACCATGAGATTGTGCAACTCCCGGATGTCGTAGGAATGATTTGGGTGTACCAAACGTCACAACGTAACTGGGTGGCTATAAAGGTACACTACGGGTATCTTCGAATGTGTCTGTTGGGTTGGCACGAATCGAGACTGGGATTTGTCACTCCGTGTGACGGAGAGGTATCTCTGGTCCCACTCGGTAGGACATCATCATAATGTGCACAATGTGACCAAGGGGTTGATCACGGGATGATGTGTTACGGAACGAGTAAAGAGACTTGCCAGTAAGGAGATTGAACAAGGTATCGGGATACCGACGATCGAATCTCGGGCAAGTACTATACCGCTAGACAAAGGGAATTGTATACGGGATTGATTGAGTTCTTTACATCATGGTTCATGCGATGAGATCATCGTGGAACATGTGGGAGCCAACATGGGTATCCAGATCCCGCTGTTGGTTATTGACCGGAGAACGTCTCGGTCATGTCTGCATGGTTCCCGAACCTGTAGGGTCTACACACTTAAGGTTCGATGACGCTAGGGTTATAAAGGAAGTTTGTATGTGGTTACCGAATGTTGTTTGGAGTCCCGGATGAGATCCCGGACGTCATGAGGAGTCCGGGAATGGTCCGGAGGTAAAGATTTATATATGAGAAGTCCTGTTTTTGGTCACCGGAAAAGATTCGGGTTTTATCGGTAACATACCGGGACCACTAGGAGGGTCCCGGGGGTCTACCAAGTGGGTCCACCATCCCCGAAGGGCAGCATGGGCCAAGTGTGGGAGGGGACCAGCCCCAGGTGGGCTGGTTCGCCCCCCCCCCCCCCACAAGGGCCCAAGGCGCCTAGGGTTTTGGGAGGGGGCGCCCCACCTTGCTTGGGGGGCAAGTTTCCCCCTCTCCCCCCCTTGGCCGCCCCCCTAGATGGGATCTAGGGCTGGCCGCCGCCCCTAGGGGTGGAAACCTAGGTGGGGGCGCAGCCCCCTCTCCCCCTATATATAGTGGAGGCAAAGTAGCAGCCCAACACACGAAGTTCTTCTCCTGTTGGCGCAGCCCTACCTCTCTTTCTCCTCTTCTCCCGCGGTGCTTGGGGAAGCCCTGCAGGATTGCCACGCTCCTCCACCACCACCACGCTGTCGTGCTGCTGCTGGACGGAGTCTTCCTCAACCTCTCCCTCTCTCCTTGCTGGATCAAGGCATGGGAGACATCACCGGGCTGTACGTGTGTTGAACGCGGAGGTGTCGTCCGTTCGGCACTAGGATCTCCGGTGATTTGGATCACGACGAGTCGACTCCTTCAACCCCGTTCTCTTGAACGCTTCCGCTTAGCGATCTACAAGGGTATGTAGATGCACTCTCCTTCCCCTCGTTGCTAGTCTCTCCATAGATAGATCTTGGTGACTCGTAGGAAAATTTTGAATTTCTGCTACGTTCCACAACATATCGCCTATTCGGGTTCCATCCGCAAGGAGATCTGGCCGGGGTGTCGCTCACGGCCCCAAACGATGTGAGCAGGGTTCCCAAGCCCACCATCCGGGTGCCACTTGGTACATTGTGCCACTGCACCTAGTCTGTCCCAAGCTTACCTGTACCGGGTGCGACTTGGTAGACTACTAGCACTACCTACAAACACCAGAAACTAGTTGCAACTCCTGGACAGCGATCGAGTTGATTAATAAGTCGAGAGGGGCACTTAAGCATTCCAATGTGTGGTAGTAGCTGTTCATGGATCACAAACATAGAACTCAGTTCCTGAGGACGGCTTCAATGAGACAACCTACCATGTACTCCTACATGGCATCTCACCACTACCTTTACCAAATCGTGTTCACACACTTAGCTCACACACAGTAGGACATGTTCACACACCTCCAATTCATCCCCGATGAATTAGACCTGACACAACTCTAAGCAATAGCAGGCATGACACACAAGCATGAATGAGTAAGCACATCATGGCTCAAACAACTCCTACTCATGCTAGTGGGTTTCATCTATCTACTATGGCAATGACAGGTCATGCAGAGGAAAGGGGTTCAACTACCGCAACATGCAACAGTTGAATCGTTGTTGTCCTAATGCAGTAAAAGAGAGCAGGAGCGAGAGAGTGGGATTGTATCGGAATGAACAAGGGGGTTTTGCTTGCCTGACACTTCTGAAGATAGTATAGATCTTCATCGGTGTCATCGAACTCATCATCGGAACCACGTCTATCGAGAGGGGACAAACACCGGCAAACAAGGAAGAACTGAAAGTGCGTTATATCGACTAGAGGGGGTGAATAGGCGATTTTTATGAATTTTTCACTGAGGAATTTGCCGGTGAGGAAATTCCTTAGCGAAGAACTACTTGCAGTGGAATAAGTACTCAGAAGTAAGCATGACAGAATGCACACGTAGTCATCATGATGAAATGAAGACAAACACAGAGTACAGAAAGCGTAAACACAGGATAACACAAGATGAAGACAAAGCAGATGAAGAAATTGAACGAGGAAATTGAGAAAGTCTTGATCAAAGTCTTCAAACACAGATATGAACAATCACTCAACACAAAGAATGAAGAAATGAAAGAGTTGAGGAAATAGAACCAAGAAGGTTGGTGAAGACAATGATTTGGTAGACTAGTTCCAAGCTGCTGTCTCGGTTATGCGCCCAGTTGGAGCGGTGTGTATTTAAACTCGAGGACACATAGTCCGGACACCCACCGCCGAGCACGCAGCTCAGGACACCAAGTCCTCATCGTATTCTCCTTGAACTAAGGTCACACAGACCTCGTCCAATCACTCATGGTAAGTCTTCAGGCGACTTCCAAACCTTCACAGACTTCGGTCACTTGGCGATCCACAATTCCTCTTGGATGCTCTAGACCATGACGCCTAACCGTCTGGAAGAAGCACAGTCTTCAAAGGTAACAAGCGTCGGATCCACGCAGGATCAATCTCTTTAGTGATGCTCAATCACTTTGGGCTTGTGGGTGTTTGGGTTTGGGTTTTTCCTCACTCGATGATTTTCGCTCAAAGTCCTCGGAGGATGGGTTGCTCTCAAATGACAAGTGTCAGTTTCTATCGGAGCAGCCAACCAGCTAGTGGTTGTAGGGGGCGGCTATTTATAGCCTAGGGAGCAGCCCGACATGATAAGACATAAATGCGCTTCAATGATATGACCGTTTTGTGGATAAGATATTTTGGAACAGCTGACGCGTAGCACAGCAACGGTCAGAAATTTGGCTCTCAATTCCTCAGGGCTATCATGTTCCTCACTGTGTAGGCAATCCGCACTGGCGAATTCCTAACTCCTCAGTCAGGACAAATTCCTCAGCGACTAGAAGAACTTCATCTCTGTCATTGAAGAAATTGACTGAACTGTATGAGATTTCCAATGGCTTCACTCGAAGGGATTGGTAGGTGTAGGATTTTGAGTTGAGCATCACATGGAAATTTTTCCTTAGTATTTCCTCGACCCCCTTTAACAGTACGGTGTTTCCTATGACTCAAGAAGGAGAAAAACAAAACTATGAAAACGAAAGTCTTCAAGCTTCATATTCCTTGCATGATTATCAAGTCTTCACGGACACACCAATTTCTTCACTTTCAAAGTCTTCATGAAAGTCTTCAGAAATACCAAAATCTTCAGTCGAAGATATTCATTTTTAGGGGTTGACTTTCTCTGTAAATATCAAACTCCTCATATACTTATAGACCTGCGTACACTCATAAACACATTAGTCCCTTAACCTATAAGTCTTCAATACACCAAAATCACTAAGGGGCACTAGATGCACTTACAATCTCCCCCTTTTTGGTGATTGATGACAATATAGGTTAAGTTTTCAACGGGGATAAACATATGAAGTGTAAGTACTAATATTGAGGAATTTGATTGCAAGATATAGAAGAACTCCCCCTGAAGATGTGCATAGTGAGGAATTTGCTTTTGAAGCAATGCACACTTGAAGAGTGGAATCATGGAGATCCCCCCCCCTATATCTTGTAATTCATACATGCATTTGACATATAATATGAAGAATTTGAAATGCATGATGAAATATGGTGCCTGAAGAAATTTAGCATGCGTGCAATAATATTAACGAGGAACAAGCATGCAGAATAGCGCATCAAATGTATCAGAGCACAGTGCATCAAAAGTATCAGAGCACCATCAGTTTTAAGATTACAACTCGATCCAATAAAAGTTTCAAAAGAGCGAGAGTTGTAACTTAGCAAAAAACGCCCATATAATAGACCAGCTTGAAGACTAACTCAGATTTCTCCCCCTTTGTCATCGAATGACCAAAAGGATCAAAACTGAGGACTAACGCCCCTGAAGAATATCAAGTTGATGGAGGAGCGCCAGCGTTGTCAGGGTCGGTTGTCATAGTAGGGCATGCCGCAGTGTCGTCCAAGTCTTCATTTTCAACAGTGTCGCGCGATGAAGAATAGGAGCTGGCCACCAAGGAAGGAACCTTGACCTTCTTGAATCTCTTTGGTGGAGGTGCAGACCAGTCAAATTCTTCCTTGAGACCCATTCTCTTCAGATCTGTTGCATTGTAGACATGAGATAGAACAGCCCAGGTACGGTTGAAGGTTTCATGGAGGTAGTAGTGGTTTTTCTTCACTGCATTGTGTGTGGAGGTCATGTTGTGAAGAATTGAACCAAAGCGACGCTTGACCCATTTATGATTGCGATCAACTTTACGATGAAGGCGAGGAGTAACTCATGATCGGTCATCACCACAGGTGTGAGAGCTTGAGGAATTTGCTTGGCAGAGGTGTTGGCGGCAGAGTCATGTGTGGCAGAGTCATCATTGGTGGAGTAGGATGCAGCCTTGCGAAATTGACCATCCAATGGACAAATGCCTTCATTTATCACAGCAGTTGCCTTGCCTTTGTCACCAGCTGAGGAAAATGTCCGTTTGAGGACTTTAATTGGAGGCAAGTAGCTGCCGTGGTTCAGAGTATCAGCCTTGTAATTGAGTGAAGACCTTGTCCTGGTGAACTTCATAATCCATGGTGCATAAGGCTTCAGCTCAAATGGTGACATAGCTATATTCGCCAGAGTCCTCATGAAGAAATCATGGAAGTTGACGGGAACGCCATGAATGATATTGAAAAGCATATTCTTCATGATGCCAACGACTTATTCATCATTTGAGTCGTGGCCTTTGATAGGACTCATTGTCTTCGTCAGAATGCAATAGACAGTCCGTGGCACATACAGTAATTCCTTGACGAGGAATTTGGTTCGAGGGGCCTGCCCTGGCTTCAAAGGTGAGGGAGTCCTGGACTAGGGGGTGTCCGGATAGCCGAACTATCATCATCGGCCGGACTCCAAGACTATGAAGATACAAGATTGAAGACTTTGTCCCGTGTCCGGATGGGACTTTCCTTGGCGTGGAAGGCAAGCTTGGCAATACGGATATGTAGATCTCCTACCATTGTAACCAACTCTGTGTAACCCTAGCCCTCTCCGGTGTCTATACAAACTGGAGGGTTTTAGTCCATAGGACGAACAACAATCACAACAACAATCATACCATAGGCTAGCTTCTAGGGTTTAGCCTCATTGATCTCGTGGTAGATCCACTCTTGTACTACCCATATCATCAATATCAATCAAGCAGGAGTAGGTGAGGGAGTCCTGGACTAGGGGGTGTCCGGATAGCCGGACTATCATCATCAGCCGGACTCCAAGACTTTGAAGATACAAGATTGAAGACTTCGTCCTGTGTCCGGATGGGACTTTCCTTGGCGTGGAAGGCAAGCTTGGCGATACAGATATGTAGATCTCCTGCCATTGTAACCGACTCTGTGTAACCCTAGCCCTCCCCGGTATCTATATAAACCGGAGGGTTTTAGTCCGTAGGACACAACCATTACAACAATCATACCATAGGCTAGCTTCTAGGGTTTAGCCTTATTGATCTCGTGGTAGATCTACTCTTGTACTACCCATATCATCAATATCAATCAAGCAGGAGTAGGGTTTTACCTCCATCGAGAGGGCCCGAACCTGGGTAAAAACATCGTGTCCCTTGTCTCCTGTTACCATCCGCCTAGACGCACAGTTCGGGACCCCCTACCCAAGATCCGCCAGTTTTGACACCGACATTGGTGCTTTCATTGAGAGTTCCTCTGTGCCATCACCGATAGGAAGGATGCCTCTTCCCATCTTTAAAGACGGTATCTTCGCCAAAGGAGCCTTGGCCGCCGGCCAAACTGTCCGGCTGGGTGGTTTTCTCGTGGCCGCCTGTTTGGCCACCGCTTCGATGATGACCTCTCGGGTTATCAAAAGCAATCTTCACGTCAACTCGGAATTCGCCGAGCAGCTGGATCCAATAGAGCTCTCGTCCGTAAACGAGCTCTTGGATCGCATCGCCGCATACAGGAGTCGCTCTGACTACAATCAGATTGGGCTTAAAACCGATCTGAGAGAGATTAACTCTCCCCAGGTTACCCACCACGTTGTGGTGGTAGAGGAACAACGCGGCGATTCTTCTCCTATATTGAAAACTAGTCATGTCCGGACTCCCGAACCCTCCATGCCGGATTCCCATGGAGGGACGGACTTCGATCAAGCACTGAACCCAAAGTCAGGCATCGGACCGGACTCGTTGGACAATGTCCAGCAATCCAAGCTTCCAAATTCGGAAACTTCTCGGCCCTTGAGCCTCGAGATGGGTAGGGTTTCGGACTCAATTTCACCCACCCACCCAGACATATGCAATCTATCCCAAATCCGGCAAGAGCCCGCTGAAACAGTACATCATTACTGGGCTAGATTCCTCCTGGTTATGGATAGGATAAAGGACTGCCGAGAGGAAAACGCAATTTCAATTTTCTGCAATAATTGCACGGACGAGGGAATCTTAAACGCCGTCAGTCGCCGTGAAATTACAGGCTTCGCTGACCTGGCGTCAATAGTATGAAAGTACTGTGCGATGGAGAGTTTCCGGAAAACCGAAACTATGTTTGGGACAATCCGGCCCCGAATACAACCCTAGTCCGTAACAAAGGGGTGCATCACACTCATGCACCAGGTACAAAAACCAAAAAGCAAAAACCCCAGAAAAGGCACGGAACCGTACTGGAGGGATGGCTCAGTGGACCCTGTAAAATTCACAGTACAGAAGGCGCCACCCCAACACATAGCGTTCGAGCATGTTGGATATTGCGGCAGGTGGCCAAAAGTGGCGAGGAGCTTTTAGCCCCGGAAAACCACTCCAGCAGTACCAGTACGGTGTCAACAGTCTTCGAGACTTTTGCATCAAATAATATGCGAAAACGAACAATCCGCAGCCTCGCCGAAGTCTACCAAGTAGCAACAACAAATCCATGGGCGACACGGCCATCACCTTCAACGCCCTTGACGAACCTAAATTCGAACAGCCCGAGCACCGGCCGCATTGGTCCTCGGTCCAATAGTGGGCGGCTTTTCGTCTTACCAAGGTACTCATGGATGGCGGCGGACTAAACCTCATCTATGAGGAAACTCTTCAAAAAATGGAAATAGACTGGAGCCGCATTGAGCGAAGCAGCACAACCTTTAGAGGAATAATCCCTAGCCGGGAAGCGCGCTGCACAGGAAAAATCACACTTGATGTGGTATTCGGCTCGCTGGACAATTACAGGTCCGAAGAGGTCATGTTCCAAGTGGCCCCATTCAGCAGCGGATATCACGCTATATTAGGACGAGAGGCATTCACAATTTTTCAAGCCATACCCCATTACGGGTACATGAAGCTTAAGATGCCTGGGCCCAACGGAATAATCACTCTCGCTAGTGATCCGGACATAGCACTCCGCGCCGAAAACAAGACAGCCGCATTAGCCCTGGAGGCACTATCAAAGCCCTAGCGGCAGAAGAACTCATGCGCTGCAAGGCCTACGGTGAATAGGGACGATGTGATACTCGATAAGAGATCCAAGTCCACCTCCTTTAGACCAGCGGATGAAATAGTCAAATTCCAGGTCCATCCAACGGACCCAACAAAGACGGCCTCCATCGGGCACGCAGTTGAACCTCGATGTAGATGCCCGATGCGAGAATTCCTTCGAGAAAATTGGGACATCTTCGCTGGCACCCTTCAGATATGCGGGAATCCCACGCAGATTGGCGAACACAGCCTAAACATCCTAAAGGATTCAAGCCATCAAACAGGCTCTTGGCGATTTTACGAACCCAAAAGACAGGCAATGGGAGAAGAGCTAGCCAAACTCATGGAAGCCGATTCATCGAGACATCAAACATCCGGATGGCTAGCAAACACGGTAACCAAAGAAGGATAAATCTGGCGCCTATTGTCGATTTTAAAGACCTCAACAAGGCCTGCCTAAAGGATCCCTTCCCCTCCCGTCATCGACCAAATAATCGATGCTCTTGCGAGGCACGATTCATTGTGCTTCCTTGGCGATACTCGGCTACCATCAAATCAAGATGGCGGAAGCGAACCAAGCATAGCGGCATTCATTACTCCATATGGACCATTCTGCTTCAACATGATGCCCTTCGGACTCAAAAACGCGGGCGCAACATATCAGCGCATGATTCAAACATGTCTGGCTACCCAAATCGGCAAAATAGTAGAGGCATACATAGACGACGAAGTCGTCAAAACCAAACACGTCGAGACTCTAGTAGACGATTTGAGGCTCACATTCGACAACCTCCGAGCATATGACATTAAGCTGAATCCGAAAAAATGCGTTTTCGGCGTACCAGCCGGAAAACTCCTGGGCTTCATTGTATCCGGTAGAGGAATTGAAGCAAACCCAGCCAAGATCCGAGCTCTGTCACAGCTGGATATTCCAAAAGACCTCAAACAAATACAAAAATTGACGGATGCGTGGCAGCTCTAAGCCGCTTTATCTCCCGTTTGGGAGAAAAGGCATTGCCCCTCTATCGCCTCCTCAAGCGCACCGAACACTTCGAGTGGACGGATGCTGCCACTGCCGGACTCGAAGAAATAAAAGCCATATTGGCAACAAATCCGGTCCTGGCTGCGCCTAACCTGGGCGAACCAATGTTGTTATACATCGCGGCAACACATCAAGTTGTAAGCGCGGTACTCGTCGTCGAACGAGAAATAGAAGGGCATAAATTCCCTCTTCAAAAACCAGTGTACTACGTATCCACTGTCTTAACTCCCTGCAAGTCCCATTACCCGCACTATCAAAGTATAGCATACACAGTGTTCATGGCATCCCGGAAGCTCCGACACTACTTTCAAGAGTGTTCGATAACAGTGGCTTCCGAAGTGCCCCTCAACGACATTATAAACAACCGCGACGCAACGGGCAGGATTGCAAAATGGGCCATTGAGCTCTTACCATTTGACATAACTTACAAACCTAGGCGAGCTATAAAGTCGCAAGTCTTGGCTGACTTTGTCGCTGAATGGACTGAAGGCGAACTCCCTAAAGAATACGGCGCATACTCCAATTGGATTATGCATTTCGACGGCTCCAAAATGTTGGCCAACTTGGGGGCTGGCGTCGTATTGACGTCCCCAACCGGGGACACAGTCCAGTACGTACTTCAGATAATGTACATGGACTCCAACAATGCAGCCGAATACGAGGCCCTCCTACATGGCCTCCGGATGGCAATCTCCATGGGCATTCAACGCCTAGAGGTGCGCGGGGATTCAAACCTTGCAATATCCCAAGTAAATGGAGACTTTGACGCCAAGGATCCGAAAATGGCAGCCTATCGTAACGCTGTCCTAAAAATGTCAGCTCGGTTCGAAGGACTTGAATTCCACCACATAGCCCGGGATAATAACCAAGCAGCCGACATATTGGCACGCATCGGCGCGAAACGCGACACTGTCCCTCCAAACATCTTCCTGGAACGGCTCTTTAAGCCATCCGTACTATGGGAAGAGGAGTCCGGAAATAACAACCCGGAAGCAGCCGCACCACCCAACATGAACAATCGACATAATCGGCGACTCAGCCGATGAAATAACACCTTCACCCACGAAATAATGGCGTAATCGCCCGTGGGCAGAGCCATTCCTAGCCTACTTACTTAGGCAGGAACTTCCAAGACCAAAATGAGTCCCATTGCATAGTTCGGCGATCTAAAGCCTACAAGGTCCATGAGGAGAACTCTATCGAAAAGCACAACCGAGTCCTTCAAAGGTGTATCTCCAAGAGGAAGGGCGAAACCTTGGCTGAAATTCATGCGGACTAGGCGGACACCACGCCGCAGCTCGGACCCTTGTAGGCAAGGCATTCCGTACAAGATTTTATTGGCCGATGGCCCGGGCAGATGCCCAGGACTTAGTCCAAAGATGCGTCGGTTGTCAGCTCTTTGCTAATCAGAGCCATATGCCACCCACCGCCCTCAATACTATACCCATCACCTGGCCGTTCATGTCCGGGGCTTGACATGGTTGGACCCTTAAAGGGGAACCCACAAGCAAAAGTACCTATTGGTCATGGTGGACAAATTCACCAAATGGATAGAGGCCAAGCCGCTTAAAGCGGCGAGTCCGACCAGTGATAGAGTTCATATCGGGGTAGTACACGTTATGGCGTCCCCATAGCATCATTACCGATAACGGCACGAACTTCACGGCCGACGAGGTTAAATTATGGTGCAAAAATATGGGCATTAAGCTCGATTACGCTTCAGTCTATCATCCTCAAACCAATGGTCAAGTGGAACGAGCAAATGGTCTAATAATGAACGGCATCAAACCCAGAATAGTGTGGTCCCTTACGGAATCTAACACGCACTGGGTAGAGGAGCTTGACTCCGTACTCTGGGGGCTGCGGACAACACCCAACCGTACTACCGGATTCACACCATTTTTTATGGTATACGGCGCAGAGGCAGTTTTGCCCTGTGACATCATTCATGACTCACCTCGAGTGCGCATGTACGAAGAAAGAGAAGCTGAGCTGGATCGGCAGGACAACCTGGACGCATTGGAGGAAGAACGCGACGTCGCCAAGGCTCCTTCCGCATTCTATCAGCAGCAGGCTTGAAGATATCAAAGCAGAGAAGTACGGGCTAAAACTTACAATGTTGGCGAACTAGTTCTACGCCTGCCAGACAAGAAAAAGGACAAGCTCAAGCCCAAATGGGAAGGCCCTTTCATCATAGATCAAGTCCTGACCGGCGGGGCATACCGCCTGTGAAATGCATTGGACAACCAACTCGAGCCGAACCCATGGAATGCAGCCCGCCTCCGAAGATTCTACGCCTAGCGCCGGACTAAGAGTTCGTCTCCTTCCTCCGTCCAAATTTTTACACTTCAGCTGTCTTTCGTTTCTGTCTTTTCTCTCACCCTTTTCATAAAAGCCCTTAAAGGCCTACTTGCGCATTGTTCGCATACGCTTGATGTGCTATCCGCACACATTATACCTGGGGGCTTCTTTACTAGAAGCTTACTTATACGGGCCTCATGCCCAGCACATGTGTCAAACTTCCACATGTACCTTTTATTCACCATTATATGCATCGATATGACTTAAGTTTTGGCCAAGCTGGGTTGTGCGGCTCTGCTTACCCCTCGTTCCCGATTGTTCGGCTAGGAGGTAAAGGAGCACCTCTGCGATTATTCTTGCCGGGTCAGCCGGATGTGTACCTCGGTAGGTGAAGCCGAAAGCTAAGCGTTCTTAAGGGAATATTCGGTCGGTGACTTGAAACATGATTTTTTTATCTATTTATTTATCTGCCCCCAGATGTTTTCCTGCTCTTTTTGCAGTCCGGACATGCACTTTAGGGCATGTCTCCCAGGGAAAGGAACCCTTAACGGAACTATTCTACCTGGAAGATGTTTCTTACTAACCATGTAATATAACATAACTAGTTGGGCAGTTGTCTGATAAAGCACTAATGACCCCTACGCCTGGTCTCCACGCATGCCCCGGTTGCTTCTTAACCGAGAAGGTATTCGGATACACTCCGGACTCTAGGGTCCCGAGGTTGAAGTGAAAAGGTCGGCAAAGACAAACGATCTACAATCCGGCTAGAAGGCATTTTACATGTCATTTTAAAGACATTGTCAAATCGACTGACTATACTCCTCCTCAATCCCGTCTAACAGGCTGTCTAATTTACAGTCCCGTTGGGAATATTTAGCGGCCAATTCTACTTGGCCGTACACTAAGCTCACAGGGATCTCCTTCCCATCAGGCCCCACAGGTCCGACCTCGGCCATGTGGTTGGGATCCGCCTTCTTGTACCGCGTATTCACCATGGCCCAGGCCTCCCTGGCACCTTGGTGGCAGGCCGATATCTTCCATAAAGGAAGCGCTGTCGCACTCCCTGAAGCTTCTCCGCAAGCTCTCCAAGGCTCTCGGGTAGGGAGAGGGATGGCCATAAGGCCTGGACGACGCCGCTCATCGCCTGCCGAACTCGTTCGGCAGTTGCACCAGCTCGGGAAGTTGATCACCCGTTGATACGGCATCTCCTCCGCAGGCGACACGTGAGCACACCTCTGATGACATATTTACATCAATTGACTTCCTCGCAGAACTCTTCTTTTCAAAAGAGTTCGCTCAATCACTTACTATAGATGCCGCGACGAAGCCGCTGATTCTCCTTCACGGAGCCAGACAGCTCGGCCCGAACACCTTTCAGCTCTCCTCCAAGCTGGGCGTGGGCATCCTGGAGTTTGTTCCTTTCTTGTTGCACCTTCGTCAGCACCCTCTCGCCAGCCTTCAACTGGCGCAGTAGTTGTTGCTTGTCCGGATCCAGTCCGGCAACATCTGTAATACCATTGTCAGACTTACACGCACGCTGCACACCGCTTATCTCTTTTGAAATAATGTGTTACCAGGAGGGGTCTCTGTGTTTCCTCCTGCGGTAGCGAGTGCGGCCTCAAGTTGGGCCTTGCACTCTTGTAGCTCCTGGGACAATTGGGTACTCTTCTCTATAAGATCCTGCATATCAAATGATCCTTAAATCATTTACTCTAACTACTTTAAGTCTCGGGGGCTACTGGCATATACAACTATTAAAATCTCTTACCCGTATGTCTTTTACATACTGCTCTGCGGCTCTGGTCAAACCATCTTGAGTAGCACGGAGGTGCGCGTCCCCCGCGTTAAAAGCATTCAACGCCTCAGAGGAGAAGCACGCGTCACGAAAAAATGTCAGGCGGCGCCTATGGTTCATGGCGCTCTCCACCTTCGACCTGGTGGCGGACAGTCTGTTGGCATCCTCCGTTGGAGGAGTATCCGGCTCGCGCCTTGCGCTCGCCTCCCCCTCTAGGCCAGGTGTTGGAGCCTGGCTGGCAGAGGCTTGGTTGGCAACCTCTCTGCCCGCAGTCCGGCGAGCACTCTTTCTCCTGCAGAAATCATGAGCATTCAAACACCTCCTAGGAACTTTGTCCTAAATGATGGTTGTGAGCTATACCATTGCGGTGACGTTTCGATTCGCACCGCACTCCTCTTCCGCCTGCGGGTCCGGACTGACCCCTGTTGGTCAGTCGCCATGGGTTCGGCTTCCCGCCTTGGAGGTACCTCCTGCGAGACACCGTTGTATACGGTGGTCAGAAATGCGCAAGGACGAAATAATGGTGTCAGGACTTCAGTCACAATCACCTGGGGAGCCGGAGACAGGCCGGGGTAGTCAGCCGTAATGGCGACTAGAGCATTATCCATGCTGAGTTGGTGAAACACCCCGTCGATTAGCTCCACCTTTATGTCCGGATCCTCTTGGAGGGCGGATCAAGGATCTTCTGGATCCTCGGGTTGTGGGGCCGGACTATGTATGCTCTCCACAGTCCGGCGCAGTTCCTGCGTCAAAACCATAAAGTAAGGTACTTAACTTTGAAAGCGCGGGTCGGATAAATGAACATCCGCTTACCAAGCTCCGAGGGTTGTTCATGGAGAACCCATTCAATGGGCTCGTCTGGAGGAAGTCCTCCTTCTCCCCCTTGTACAGGCCGGACAGAATCTTCACCAGATCTTCGGCCGATCCTGGCCCTTGGCGGCCATGACGAGTGGCATCGTTCTCCCCGTTGAAATCCCACATGGGGTGGCCCCTGTATTGCAGCGGCTGCACTCCCCGCATAATGCACGTAGCCATGACTCCAATCATGGTCAATCCGGAATGGGCCAGTAACCTTATCCGGCCCATCAAATAATGGACGCTCTTGTCTTCCTCCAGCTGAGTGCTCCGCGGGCGCCAACTCAGGCGTTTCTTCAGAGGAGCATTGATGAACTCCGGGAGGCCGATCCAAACAGGGTCCGGTAGTGGAGCGCCTTCTACGTAAAACCATTCTGAAGGCCAGTCTTCGGACGCCTTCTTAGGGGTTCCGGATGGATATCCGGTCCTGGTGATGCGCCATATTTCGGCACCGCCCACTCGATATATTGACCCCTCGTGAGAGTGGGGTACGAGGCAGAATAGCCTCTTCCACAGCGCGAAGTGGGGATCGATGCCCAGGAATAGCTTGCAAAGAGCTACGAAACCCGCGATATGCAGAGTAGAGGCGGGCGTGAGGTGATGGAGCTGGAGTCCGTAGAACTCCAGAAGCCCGCGGAGGAACGGATGTACATGAAATCCAAGCCCCCTTATCAGATAGGGGACGAAGCATACCCGCTCCCCTTTGTTGGGACTTGGGGTGGCCTCCGCTTGCTTCCCACCTTGGTAGGTGGCCAGCCCGGCTCGAACCGGGACCATAAAGGCCGGGGGAAGATATCCCTCCGCTTGGAGCGTCACCAGCTCGTTGTGCGGGACAGAACATCTCCTCCAATCTCCTGGCAGAGGGCTGGGAGAACAAGAGGAGGAGCCACGTCGACGGCCCATGATGGAATGGATTCTTGGTCAGAAGCGCTCCGATGAGTACTCGAGGAAGGAAGATGGTGTAGTTCGGATCTGGATTCTTGCCTCTCTTATAGGAAGATTATTTGCACAGCTAGGGGGTAAAACATAAAAGATACCCTGGCCTTTCGCATTCGTGCGACGCGTGGAAGAAGGCCATTATTGGGCATGGAAGCCAAGGAGCGCAACATTGGTAAGGGGCGGACATCATTCGGCGGTACATGGAATTTGAAGGAGAACCCGCCTTGCAACGCCGAAGACAATATATGCGCTGGACTCGTCATCATTGAAGCCTAGTTCGGGGGCTACTGAGGGAGTCCTGGACTAGGGAGTGTCCGGATAGCCGGACTATCATCATCGGCCGGACTCCAAGACTATGAAGATACAAGATTGAAGACTTCGTCCCGTGTCCGGATGGGACTTTCCTTGGCGTGGAAGGCAAGCTTGGCGATACGGATATGTAGATCTCCTACCATTGTAACCGACTCTATGTAACCCTAGCCCTCCACGGTGTCTATATAAACCGGAGGGTTTTAGTCTGTAGGACACAACCATTACAACAATCATACCATAGGCTAGCTTCTAGGGTTTAGCATCCTTGATCTCGTGGTAGATCCACTCTTGTACTACCCATATCATCAATATCAATCAAGCAGGAGTAGGCTTTTACCTCCATCGAGAGGGCCAGAACCTGGGTAAAAACATCGTGTCCCTTGTCTCCTGTTACCATCCGCCTAGACGCACAGTTCAGGACTCCCTACCCGAGATCCGCCGGTTTTAACACCGATAGTAGGGTTTTACCTCCATCGAGAGGGCCCAAACATGGGTAAAAACATCGTGTTCCTTGTCTCCTGTTACCATCCGCCTAGACGCACAGTTCGGGACCCCCTACCCGAGAGCGCGGTTTGACACCGACATTGGTGCTTTCATTGAGAGTTCCTACGTCGCGTCACCGATAGGCTTGATGGCTCCTTCGATCATCAACAACGACGCGGTCGGGGTGAGACTTTTCTCCCGGACAGATCTTCGATTGGCGGCTTTGCTGCTGCGGGCCAATTAAGCAGCCATCTAGAGCAGATTGAAAGCTACGCCCTCGCCATCAAGTCAGATTTGGAAGTCCGAACTTCACGGTGACATCCGTGGAGACTTGATCTTGATGGATTCGAGCCCCACGGCCGCGCGCCGCCAGATCATCACGATGGGCATGATTTAGCTCTGTTGCGGACGGTGCCACAGGAGGCTACTGCAGTCTGCTCCGACCCTTGACTCGGGCAGGCTGCGCAGGTCGAGGATGGGTGGCTAGACACCGCCTCGGGGCTGCAACTCTCTGGCGATGGAGCGAATCTGACCTTATACCCTGTGAAGCTCGTGACTCCGAGGTGTCGGACTCCTCGCCGGACTCCGAACCTCCCGCATCCCCTCCAATCGAATCCGATTGGGCGCCGATCATGGAGTTCACCGCTGCGGACATCTTTCAACACTCACCTTTTGGCGACATCTTGGATTCGCTAAAGTATCTCTCTTTATCAGGAGAGCCCTGGCCGAACTGCGGCCAGGATGGTTGGGATGCGGACGACGAAATTCAAAGCCCACCCACCACCCACTTTGTAGCCACTGTCGATGATCTAACCGACTTGCTAGACATCGACTCCGAAGACATCGACGGTATGGACGACGATGCGGAGACGACCAAGAACCAGCGCCCTCTTGGGCCGCTGAAAGCCACCTCAACTCATGGCGTATACATGGTGGATACACCAAAAGGAAGCGATAACGAGGAACAACGGGGACGCGGCGAAGGATAATTCCCGAAAAACAACCAAAAGCGGCGACGCAAGCGCCGCCGAAGTCCGCCCGATAACAACAGCACCCATAATGACCCAGCCGTAGAGCGAGGCGAACCGATGGACGGCGAACATGCAACCAAGCAACCATCCGAACAGGATGAATTGGACAAACAACCCATCCCGTCGAAAACAACAGCCTGCACGATCTCACGCCGGACACATCACCGAGCATAAGAACCTTCACAAAAGGCTCGCCGCCATTGCAAGAAGTTTGAAGAAGCGAGCGAAAGCTCAAAAGCAGAGGAAGACGTACTCGAATGAGATGGAGCAAAGTACTCAAGACCGCATGAACAAATCGGCAATAGTCACCAAGCAAAGAGCTACCCGAGCGCAATTTGTTGCTCGATTCGGCGAGGAGGCCAGAAGCCACCACAATCAAAAAGCAAAGAGGCCGCTGGCGGATAGACGACGGATGATGAGGCTAAGAGCGGCAAGCGGCGCCGCACACAAGCCGACACATGATACATATAAAGATCCTTGCAAAAAGGATGGCCCGGTCAGGTCCATTTATGGGCCAAAAAAGAGGGATCCAGAAAGCAACACAACACGACGGGTGTTCGAAGATAATGGCACACCTAAATACAGGGGCGCCGCACACCCACTATATTTCACCGATGAGGTACTGGATCATGAATTTCAGCGGGTTTTAAGCCCGTAAACATAGAGGCATCTGACGGAACAACAGACCACAGAGTCGGATTGAGGATTACATCCTACACATACATATGGCTAGAGGAGATGATCTCCATGCCATAAAATACCTACCCCTCAAGCTCAAAGGGCCAGCTCGGCATTGGCTCAAAAGCCTCCCAGAAAATACTATTGGAAGTTGGGAAGAGCTCGAGGATGCGTTTGAGCAAATTTTCAGGACTTATGTCGCCCTCCGGATGCGAGAGGATTTAAGTCACATAACTCAACAGCCCGGAGAGTCAAGACGCAAATTCTGGAACAGGTTCCTCACCAAAAGAACCAAATAGTCATTGTCCGGACTTGAAGCCTTAGCAGCTTTTAAGCATAACGTCCGAGACGAATGGCTTGCCAGGCACCTCGGCCAGGAAAAACCAAAAACAATGGCCGCGCTAACAAGCCTCATGACCCGCTTTTGCGCGGGGGAAGATAGCTGGCTGGCACGATGCAGCACCAGCGACCCGAGTACATCTGAAAGTGCAACTAATCCCCGGGTGGTTTTGGTAATTAATAACAACATATATATCATTGAACTAATCATTTCTTGAGAATATTTCAGAAAGTTCAGTGATATGGGTATGGCAATGATTGATGATGTGGACCCTCAAAATGCTAAGGAAAACATTGGCAAAAGCTCAAGACTCCATTTTTGGTTTAGTGATCCAAGATCACATTGAGTCCATAGGAAAGCCAATACTATTAAAGGGGATGAGGTTATGATGATGATCTGGTTGCTCAAAGTGCTTAGTGATTTATCTCTCAAACTATCGCAATCTTTCACTCCAACATAAACCCATAAGTAATCTCGGTCCCACCGATTCCAAACTCACCACACCGAGATGAACCACCTCACCATATACCCAAACCCTAAGAATCTCGGATTTTCCGATTCCAAACTCGGTCATTCGAAATTGGTGTTGCCAAGCTTCAGAACATACGTACTCAAATCGGTGTCACCGAGATGAGAAAGTCGGTCCCACCGAGATTGGCAAACCCTAGACTTTGGAAGAATCGGACTAACAAGAGATTGTATTTTCGGTCCCACGAAAATCCCAACGTTCACAAGATTTGAACTTTCGGTCTCACCGAGTTGTCAACTTCGGTCCGACCGAGATTGGTCAAATGTGTGTAACAGTTGGATTTTGTGTGGAGGCTATAAATACCCTCCACCTCCTCTTCATTCGTGGAGAGAGCCATCGAAAGAACTACCACTCCTACCTTACATTTACGAGAAGAAAACTACCTACCCTTGTGTTGAGATCAAGTTGCTCCACTCCCACCATATGAAACTTGATTTCTAGCCTTCCCAAGTTGCTTTCCACTCAATCCTTTCTTCCACCACAGCCAAATCAGTGAGGAGAGTTGAGTGTTGGGGAGATTATCATTTGAAGCACAAGAGCAAGGAGTTCATCATCACCAACACCATCTATTACCTTTTGGAGGGTGGTGCCTCCTAGATTGGTTAGGTGTCGCTTGGGAGCCTCCGTCAAGATGTGGAGTTGAACCAAGAAGTTTGTAAGGGCAAGGAGATCGCCTACTTCGTGAAGATCTACCCCGAGTAAGGCTAGTCCTCCATGGGCGAGGCCATGATGGCATAGACAAGGTTGCTTCTTCGTGGACCCTTCGTGGGTGGAGCCCTCCGTGGACTCTCGCAGCCGTTACCCTCCGTGGGTTGAAGTCTCCATCAGCGTGGATTGACGATAGCACCACCTATCGGAACCACGAGAAAAATCTCCGTGTCTCCAAATTGCGTTTGCTCTTCTCCACCTCTTATTTACTATATGTGCAATTTACTTTCCGCTGCCATAACTCTAGAATTGCATGTGTAGGGTGATACTTGACTTGGTCATCATTGTGAACTTGCTAAAACCTACTCTAATCAAAAGGCTAAACTTTTAAGTTGTCAAGTAGTCTAATCACCCCCTCTAGACATACTTCCGATCCTACAAGTGGTATCGAGCTTTGGTCTCCATTGGATTGGTTTCCATTGCATTGGACTCCATAAGCTTGGTTTCACAACCTAGGAGAGTATGGCGTCTAGTGAGGGTAATTTCCGAGAGGTCCTTACTTTGATGGTTCAAATTTTGCTAGTTGGAAGCACAAAATGAAAATGCATATTCTTGGACATAACCGCCGCATGGGGCATTATTTGTGTTGGCTTGCAAGGTGAGTTCTTGAGGAAGGAAAAGTTCGGATCGCGAAGCTCTGCGGATGAGTTGCGGATGTTACGAACAATGCTCAAGCTTGTGACATTCTCTTCAATGCTTTGTGTCGAGGAGTTCAACAAGATCAGCCGTCTTGAGAATGCAAAAGAGATTTGGGATACTTTGGTGAAATGCGAAGGTACCGAGTCCGTGAAGGAATCAAAGCTAGATGTTCTTCAAGGTCAGCTTGACAAGTTCAAGATGAAGGAAGGTGAAGGAGTCGCTGAAATGTAGTCTAGGCTTGCTCTCATTACCAATGAGATGGTAGGCTTAGGAAGCGAAGAAATGACCGACCGATTCATCATCAAGAAGATTCTCAGAGCTTTGGATGGAAAGTATGACACCGTGTGCACTTTGATCCAAATGATGCCAAACTACAAAGATCTCAAGCCTACCGAAGTCATTGGAAGAATTGTTGCTCATGAGATGACACTTAAAGACAAGGAAGAGCTTCACAACAAGTCAAGTGGTGCTTACAAAGCTGCAGTTGAAGCTCCCACAACCTCAAGTGACAAGCTAGTTTCCAATGAAGAGATAAGCCTAATGGTGAAGAACTTCAACAAATTCTACAAGAGTAGAAGCAAGGAGAGAAGCTCAAAGTCTAGATCATATGATGAAAAGAGATCTTCTAGTCGTGATCGAAACTGCTACAATTGTGGAAGACCGGACACTACTCAAATGAGTGTTCGACTCCCCAGAGAAGAGAAGAATCTCCAAGAAGAAGAAGCTCAAGAGAAGAGTCGCCGAAAAGAGAGAAGGAGTAGAGATGATCGTTATGAGCGAAGATCCTCTCGGAGAAGCAAGGATTCGGAAAGGAAAGACAAGTCATCAAGGAGCTACACAAGAAGAAAACATCAAGCTCATGTTGGTGAATGGGTTTCGGCTCCGACTCGACAATCACTCCGAAAGAAGCTATCACTCCAACTCGAATATAGTCAAGATGAAGGTGTTGCGGTCTTGCTCTCGTGTCCTCCAACTCCAACTCCTCGACATATTTGATTCACCAAATGAGGGAATTGGAAGATGCTTCATGGCAAAAGGCCCCAAGGTATCACACCCTGAGTTTATTGACTTTGATAGTGATGAGGATGACTTGCTTGGTGAAGATGAGCTTTTACATGACAAATCTAGTGAGCTTAGTAATGATGAACATGCTAATAGTCTTTATAGTCAAGAAGAGTCGAATGACAATGCTATGAAGGAGATTGAGCGTCTAACTAAAGAACTAAACACTCTTAAGTTAGCTCATGAAACAACTCAAGAAGATCATAGAGAGCTCCTAAGATCTCATGAGAAGCTACGCTCGAGAAGCTCAATCTAGAGCAAGAACATGAGTTTCTAAAAGCTATCAATGACGATCTTGAAAGAAGAGTTCTTCATATCTTGCCAAACGACTTCTCTTGTCTAATTTCTTGCCACCTATTAAAACTAAGCATGACAAGCATAAGAAAAATTCTTCATCTAGTAGTAACAATAATCATGCCAAATCAAATGTTGTTACTTCTAGTAATTCTCTTGATTCCACTAACAATGTTTCAAGCCAAGTTTCACTTGAGCAAGAAAATAGTCTATTGAAAGGGATTATAGAGAAAGGTGTCTACAAGAGTCTTGCGGAAGCAAGAGCTTTGAGGAAATTGTTCGCAAGCAAGGAAGACAGGAAGAATCAAGGAATTGGTTTTGAGCGAAAGTTCAACGCCGAGGGTGTTGAATGGGAAGAAGGTCAATATCCCACTCCAAAGTTTGTTTCTCAAGAAAAGAAGTATGATCCTACTTCTTCAAATGAGGAACAAGCTCAAGATGACCTTCCACCACAAGACCACAAGCTAAAAGGCAAGGACAAGCTTCAAGAGGAGATTGATGCATTCATTGAAGCACCCAAGGCCATGGTCAAGTGGGTTCCCAAGGCTACTTCAAGTTCTACTTGACAAGCTCAACTACTACCCCAAGGATTCCCATCAAGATGATGTGGATCCCGAAGAAGAAGAACTAGAGAGTTCTTGAGGGTGACTCCGCCAACATACTTCACTCACATTCATTTTGGCAAGAACTTGTGCAATCAACTTCCACATCTTGCACTAGTTCATGGAGTCACAAACCCTCATGTTGGTAAGTCAAGGGACAAGGTAATCATTGCTTTCATGGACATCATCTATTGTGTACTTCAATCTATGTCCATGGATATCCTTGTTTGTTCCTTGTGGGACTAACCCATGTAGGTATTGAAAGTGCCGAATCAAAGGATTGCTCCCAACTCTTGATGATCTTCATCAACATTGAGCATCCACATCTTCAACATCTACATGAAGTCTTCAACGACAACCCAAGGTTAGTTTGACCCTTTGAAAGGGTTCTCACATCAAGGGGAGCTTTGCTCTAAAGAAATGAGCTAAAGCATCTTTTAATGATGTGAACACATTAATGCTTTATGGAAAAGTGGTAACCCCACTTGTGCTTAAGCGATGAGTATGACCTATGATCAAATGTTTCTCATTTGACTCCTAAGTCAATATGCTCATATATAGATGACCTAGTCATCGCCAAATTGTGTGCTAGAAGCTAGTGTTTTGTTTGTGCATGTTTGACACATATTTCATTTGCTATCTTATTGTGTGAGCATGTTGGATGCATGATTTTATCCATTCGAGGACATCCATTTGTTGCTTTGGTCTTTTGGTTTTCCTTTTGACCAAATGGATGGACAAGAATGCCTAAGTTCCTCCCTAGCTATCTATGCTTTCTTGTCTCAAACTCTATTCATGCTTATATCACAAACTTTGAACAAGACTTTTTGGACGGACGAGTGAGGAGCACTCGGAGCCACCGATCCGTCAAAAGCCTAACTTCCAAAACCTTCTAAGTACTTTCGGTCAAACCGATATTCTAAAATCGGATGATCGAAATCACTTGGATTGATCTAGGTTTTCACCTCGGTGAAACCGAGTTACAAATTCGGTGTGACGAAGTGTGTAATCGCACGCGATTAACCATCTCGGTCCCACCGAGTTTTCAACTCGGTCCCACCGACAACCGAAGGTATATATACCCGAGGATAGCGTTGATTACTTCTTCAAAACGCCTCGCCCTCAAACCCTTCGCTGCCGTCGCCGTGGTCTTTGGATCGTCTCCGCCGTCGCCTGTGCGCCCTCGCCGCGGGTCTCCATCGCCGTCAACGGTCTTTCTCATCGCGCCGTTGCCGCCGTAGTGAAGCTCCACCAGATTGGGTGAGTTTCATCCCTCTCGTGCTTCAACCGCTGATTCAATGCATGATAGGCTGTGCCCAGCTTCTTGCCAAGATTAAAATCTTCCTATCCAGCAGATTAGATCATAGAACAAAATTCGAGTGAAAATTTTAGGGTTAGGTTTCCGCCGAACACATCTCGGTGTGACCGATTCTACATTCTCGGACTGACCGATTTGGCCTCTGGTCATTGCCTTTGCACTTTTCGGTTAAACCGAGTTGTGCAAATCGGAAAGACCGAAGTGAGGATTTAGTGAAACCCTAGTGCTCTCGGCGAGCGAAACCCATTTCGGTCCAACCGAAAGTGGTGTATATGGTCATTTAGACACTTGGATTCACGAATTTATAGACTCGGTCGAGACCGAAATGTATTCTGTGAAAACCTAAAACTAATGTTTGAACTCATTCTTTTGCAAAATCCTCTGCAGTTTGTGATAACTCTTCTATTCGCCTATACCTATTCTTTTCACAGGTTGTCAGTCATGTCTGATGGAAGTGACAGTCAGAACAGGTCTGAATTGCCAGTTGAGATTCCAGAGGCAGCTACAAGTCCTGAAGAAAGCAGTTTTTCAGATGATGGAGAGAGGAGCACTCCAAGTGGATTGCCTCCAGCTGCCACCAGGGCCAGGAAGAAGAGGAACTCTGATGAGGAGGATTCTGACTTTGTTGCAGATGAGGAGATAACTTCAAAGCCAAAAAGGCAAGTGGTTGCCAAGGTCTATCAAGGGAAACAGTCAAAGAAAGGCACCAGCAAGGTGAAGAAATCCACTGTTGCACAGAAGCTCAGCATGGAAGAAGAAACCTCCAGCAAGATCAAGAAAACTTCCAAGAGGAAGAGGCTAGTTCATGAAGAAGCTGATGATGATGACTCAGATGAGGAAGCACCCAGCCTCCTCGAAGCGAAGTTGATGGGAGATGCCATCGAGCAGGAGCACCCACAAAAGCTAAGCCATCAGCTCAAGCAAAGGCAGCCCAAGCCAAACCTGCTGCTAAGCCAAAGAAGACTGTGAGAAACATACCTGCTTCAGAGAAGAAGAAGGACAATGTGCCACTGCAGAATCGATGATGAGGCTCATGTTTTCTTCAAGCTCGCATGAAATTGCCAGTTCATAATGATGCTCATCCTCGAGCTGAAAATATGAAGGAAAGAAAGGACAAAGGTCTCGAGGCTATGGAGGCAAGTTGATCCATATGCCACCAGGAGAAGGACATTGTTGACTCTAGATTCCACACTAGAGAGCAACAAGACTTTTATGAGGCAGTGCTCATGGATAAGAAGCCAAATTATTCTTGACACGAGATATGTAGGTGGGATTACATTGTGAGTGAAAACAGAGACTATTTCCCACATGTGCATGAAAGCTTCTTTGCATGTGGAGTTGCAGAGTTCGTTGGTCGAAATTGACCGCTTGGAATGATGAGATGATCATGCGTTCTATGCCACCGCACACTTTTATCCGGATGGCGAATTGTATGGATGATGAAGGACGAGATTCCATTCAACTGTTGAGGAATGGAGAGCGTTGCTGAATGCACCAGTATCAAGGGATGATGATGTTGATGTCTATGGCATTCCGAAGAAAAATCACGAGTCAATGAAGAACATGTACAATGAGGTACCTGACAAGGATGTAGAGATATGGAAGCTTGGATCAGTTTATCATCTTCAGGCAGGTCTCCCAACCACTAACACCATTCTGAGGCACACTTTGATGCCTAAGTCAGGAGACCACCGCATGATAAGAGGGTATTCTATCAACATGCTGCACATTCTAGATCAGAAGGCACCTTTTAAGGTGATGGACCTGATAGTTGAGACTATCAAGAGGACAAGAGCAGACTGTAAGAGGGCGTGTGGGTTTGCTCGCATATTCGGATGCTCATTAATGCCAAGTTTGGCACGGACACCTACCTGTTGGATAGACCCCACTTGCCATTGCAGCCTGAACACGAAGATAATGAAGTTGTGATGAATGAGGATGCTCCCACATCTGTTGAAGGACATGCAAAGTCTGAAGCTGCCAAACAAGCTAAAGCTGAAAAGGAAGCAAAGAAGAAAGCCCAAGAGCGTTGGAGAACAACTTCTTGAAGCCACTCAGAGAATTGAACTACGCTTTGGCCGAAGATAGTGCAGTCTCGGAGAGCCTAGAGAGGATCGTTGAAGATAAGTTCCATGCTCTGGATGTTAAGTCGATGAAGTGCAGTCACCGTCAACAAGCTTGAGGCGGACATTGAGGAAGCGAAGAGGAGAAGGCAGAGCTCATGAAGGAGATGGAAGGTGATATGGTTCAGATGACTATGAGCAGCTGCTGCAGTGCCCACAAAGCCCAGATCATTTGCTATTCTGTGATGAGACCCAGGCTACTACATCAGCACCTCCCATAGCTCCATCGGCCCGACCAGCCCAGTTCCCTCCTCCAGCTCCACAGACTTCAGCAGAAGCTTTGCAGATGCAGCTATCTCCACTCCATCGACGCAGAGCAGAGCCGCCCGCAGAGTCCCTAGTGACGATTAGCTCTATACCTTCGAACTTTTTGGTAACTTGTTGCCAAAGGGGGAGAAATTGTATAGATCATAGGACTTCGAGAGAGAGAGTGCTCGTTTTTGCTCTTTCGTTTGCGGTTTTCCTTGAGATACTTTTGAGTTCTTTTGAGACATTTCGTGTGTTTGATACTACGTTTGCTCTATCTTGATGAGTGCTTGATCATACTATGCTTAATGTGTGCTTAATGTTTATCATATTCCATTCATATCTTGTATGATCACTTACTCATGTCTTGGTGATTGGGTGCATGTTATTCATTCTTATCATTTGTGCGCTCCATCAAGATGTATGTGACATGGAAGAGTAACCCATGATCCTAATCGATTGTGCATTTGCATTCAAACGCAAATCTTAAATAATGCACAAATTTAGGGGGAGCTCTTGCTTATCACATACTTCTCAAAGCGACGATGTTATTCATTGATTATATCATTTGTCGAAGCTTTGATCTATATGTTGTCATCAATTACCAAAAGGGGAGATTGAAAGTGCAACTAATCCCGGGTGGTTTTGGTAATTAATAACAACATATATATCATTGAACTAATCATTTCTTGAGAATATTTGAGAAAGTTCATTGATATGGGTATGGCAATGGTGATGATGTGGACCCTTAAAATGCTAAGGAAAACATTGGCAAAAGCTCAAGACTCCATTTTTGGTTTAGTGATCCAAGATCACATTGAGTCCATAGGAAAGCCAATACTATTAAAAGGGGATGAGGTTATGATGATGATCTGGTTGCTCAAAGTGCTTAGTGATTTATCTCTCAAACTATCAGCAATCTTTCACTCCAACATAAACCCATAAGTAATCTCGGTCCCACCGATTCCAAACTCAGTCACACCGAGATGAACCACCTCAGCCATATACCCAAACCCTAAGAATCTCGGATTTTCCGATTCCAAACTCGGTCATTCCGAAATTGGTGTTGCCAAGCTTCTGTAACCTTCGTACTCAAATCGGTGTCACCGAGATGAGAAAGTCGGTCCCACCGAGATTGGCAAACCCTAGACTTTGGAAGAATCGGACTAACCGAGATTGTATTTTCGGTCCCACCGAAAATCCCAACGTTCACAAGATTTGAACTTTCGGTCTCACCGAGTTGTCAACTTCGGTCTGACCGAGATTGGTCAAATGTGTGTAAGCAGTTGGATTTTGTGTGGAGGCTATAAATACCCTCCACCTCCTCTTCATTCGTGGAGAGAGCCATCGAAAGAACTACCACTCCTACCTTACATTTACGAGAAGAAAACTACCTACCCTTGTGTTGAGATCAAGTTGCTCCACTCCCACCATATGAAACTTGATTTCTAGCCTTCCCAAGTTGCTTTCCACTCAATCCTTTCTTCCACCACAGCCAAATCAGTGAGGAGAGTTGAGTGTTGGGGAGATTATCATTTGAAGCACAAGAGCAAGGAGTTCATCATCACCAACACCATCTATTACCTTTTGGAGGTGGTGCCTCCTAGATTGGTTAGGTGTCGCTTGGGAGCCTCCGTCAAGATGTGGAGTTGAACCAAGAAGTTTGTAAGGGCAAGGAGATCGCCTACTTCGTGAAGATCTACCCCGAGTAAGGCTAGTCCTCCGTGGGCGTAGGCCATGATGGCATAGACAAGGTTGCTTCTTCGTGGACCCTTCGTGGGTGGAGCCCTCCGTGGACTCTCGCAGCCGTTACCCTCCGTGGGTTGAAGTCTCCATCAACGTGGATTGACGATAGCACCACCTATCGGAACCACGAGAAAAATCTCCGTGTCTCCAAATTGCGTTTGCTCTTCTCCACCTCTTATTTACTATATGTGCAATTTACTTTCCGCTGCCATAACTCTAGAATTGCATGTGTAGGGTGATACTTGACTTGGTCATCATTGTGAACTTGCTAAAAACCTACTCTAATCAAAAGGCTAAACTTTTAAGTTGTCAAGTAGTCTAATCACCCCCCCTCTAGACATACTTCCGATCCTACAACATCCAAGGTCAGGGATGGAAATGGGAAATCACGGCGCAGAAAAGATCAGCACCGAAATAAGGAAAATGGCCCAAAGAGCACGGCGGTCAACGCCGGGTTCAAAAGCTCTCGGTCGAACAACAAAACACTGTCTCTTAAGGACAACAGTGACGAGCTATCCAACCTAAACAAAATCTTGGATAGGATATGTCAAATCCACAGTACCCCCGGGAAGCCTGCAAACCACACCCACCGAGATTGTTGGGTCTTCAAGCAGTCCGACCGACTTACGCCGAACACAAGGGGCTCGACACGCCAAGCGAGGACGATGACGAACCCCACAAGCAGAGCGCCGGAAAACAAAAGAACTTCCAACAAGAAGTAAAAATAGTGAATTGACTTCAAGTGATAACAAGGAAAAATACGGCGGCGTCTATCAAAGCACATGCCTCACGGTCCACCCCAGCGGAATCCCGAGATTGGATGTCAAAACCAATTACTTTCGACCATCTGGATTACTCCAGAAGTATTCGAAACGCAGGATGGACTGCTTTGATATTGGATCCTATAATCGACGGACTACAATTTACACAAGTCCTAATGGATGGCGGTAGCGACTTAAACCTGTTATATCCAGACACAATCCGCAGGATGGGGATAGACCCTACCAAAATTCGCCATAGCAGCACTTCCTTCAAAGGAGTGACGCCAGGCCCTTACGCCAATTGCACGGGCTCCTTACTACTAGAAGTTGTGTTCGGTTCATCCGACAACTTCCGTCGCGAAAAGCTAATCTTCCATATCGCCCCATTTAAAAGTAGCCACCAAGCACTATTGGGACGTGAAGCTTTCGCCCGCTTTAACGCAATACCGCATTATGCGTCTCTTACACTTAAAATGCCCGGTCCACGCGGCATCATCTCTTTAAAAGGTCCCTCAAGACCCCAGACACGGCTAGGCGAGTCCGACACAAATAAACTAGGGGCTTCCTAGCCGCATACCCCTTTAAAAGGGGCTGTGAGCATGAACAATGAGAGCCAATAAAAGCACAACTTCATTCATTTTTTCATACTCTGTTTTAAATACATTTTTTGCACGATACTTTTTCCAGCCTAAGTTCTTCTCTTTCACAGATGAACAACATGCTACACCCGTCCTGGATACGGCACAACGGAGACACAGGCGCAGACGTGCAGCAGGGACCCGTTGCAAATATTCTTTTCAGATTAAGACCCTGCGTAAACCTTTTTTACTGTCTCTTGTTGATACACATCCCCCGGTTTCTTATCACAACCGAGGAGGAGGCTGGCGTTTTGGCATCGGCCGCGTCAGAAGATCTCGCGCGTACCCGGACACTAGGGGCTTAGGGCATCGTTCTGCCCGTTTTCATAAAGACCGAATACCTCAGGGAGTGTTCGGCGTCTCGATTAGGCCTTATATGCATCAGCTCCGAATCATGTCTTTGGTCAAATGTTGGGTTTGCCCGGCTCCTGTGTTTTGCTGCCTTACGTTCCGTATCATTGGCTAACGCGGCTGCGATTGTGCCCCGGTTCGGTCGGGCGAGCACCTCAGTAGAGAAAGTCGAAAACTGACTGTCATGATATAGCGAGAGACTGGTCAACCACTCGATCGACCACCGGAATGTCTAGAATTCCCCCGCTTTGACAAAGGACCATTTCCCGGTCAGCACATCGCGCCCGAATTCGGAGAACGCGGTGCCCCTAGGGGCTATATCGTAGCCCCACCTTCGAACTCCTATGGCTAAGTGAAAGTGATAAAGCATTATAGTCCGGTTGCCTAGTTTGCTACGCTACCACCTCCTTCACAGGACCAAGACATTGGATTAAGTGTGAAAATGCGCTATTTTGCAAACACCCCCGCACCATGTGCATGGGGGCTGAAGCCGAAGACTGCCATCTTTCAGGTTATACACATGTATACATTAACGGCCGCACAAGAGATATTTGAATACTTGAATGCACAAGTATAAAAAGCACTTATATCATGAATATGGTTTTACAAATCATACGTGTCATTTGAACGTAACATTTTACGAGCACTGCGACTCTATTAAACGAGCGCCCTGCAGGACTTCCCCAAAATAGTGCTCGGCGGGTAACCGGCTCCCGTCCGAACCCCGGGATGCAACATCGGTGGCATCCATCTCCGCCCAGTATGTCTTAACACGGGCGAGAGCCATCCGTGCACCCTCTATGCATGTTGATCGCTTCATCGCCTTGATATGCGGCACTGCCCCAAGGAATTGCTGCAATAAGCCAAAATAACTCTTCGGCTTGGGCCTATCCGGCCATAGATGAGCCACTACATCCGTCATGGCGAATTCGGACAATCTATTCAGCTCAGCCCACTCAGCCAACCGATTGGTCAACGGAAGTGAACGCTCCGGACTGTGGAATTGAGACCAAAAAAGCTCTTCCATCTCATGATCCTTTTGGCTTCGGAAGTGCACAACCGCATCTGCCGCACTCGCCGCCCAATCCAGATAAGGATCCTCCACACCCCGCAGCTGGCCCAGCTGAGCATACTTCTGATCAGTGAACTTTCTGCGCAGCAGAAAGGGCTTTCCAACCGTAATGTCTCTGGCCTGACGCAGCTCCTCCTTTATAGCCCTCATTGCAGAACGGGCATCCTTGGCTTTGGCGGTGGCCTTCTTCAGGTCCTCTTGCTCCGCTCGGCGTTCTTTTTCAAGAACCTCATAGCGGTCGGTAACATCCTTCAGCTTCACGGCCATTCCGGCCATCTCCCCCCTGCTTCGGCAGTGAGCAGCCTTTTCGGCTTTTAGCTCTTCGGCTGCCTTCGAGGCAGCCGCATCACTCCTTCCGGCCTGCTCCTTGGCTCGAGCAAGCTCTGCCCGAAGGTCCTCCATAGCAGCGGCACCATCTGCATCAGGCATACATGTTGTAAGGAGTGGGCATCAGCTCCCTTACTAGGTGACCACGGAGAAACAACCTACCTTGTGACTCGTCAAGTCGTTTATTGACCAGCGCGATGTCCGCATCCATAACGTCGAGTTGCCGCTTTAGCTCGGCAACTCTATCATCGGCTGCCACGGACGATCCGCCACCTGCATAGGAAAGGCGAAATTAATAATCGAGATTATGATCCTCGACGCGCTGTCGCTTTCGACAACATACCGAGTCTCAGGGGCTACTATCTATAAAGGGCGCACTCTATGTGCAAAACTGTCAAAAGGTATGTCATTTTTACGTACCTCAAAACCCGCCAGTAAACTTCTGACGGCATCATGCAACCCGCCCTCAGCGGATGAAATTCTTTCAATCACCATACTCATCAATGTATGGTGATCCTCTGAGATAGACGCCCTCTCGAGCAGATCCTTCAGCTTCCCCAGCCGTACACCAGTAGGTGCCGAACTCTCCGGCCCAGCCGGACTCAGGGAGACCCTCCGCGACGACACTTTAGGGTTGTCCGCCCCGCCTGACGGCGCGGCAGATGGAGGCATCTCGCTCTCCATCATCTCCGGACGAAGATCCCCCGAAGATGAGCTCAGCTGAGAAGGGCGGAGATCCGAACTACAAAGTAAAAAAAACTTCTTCAGTTATCCTCAGAAATAAAAGCAGGGATGTCCCTTATTACAAAACTCCCCTTTTTTACTCACGGCTCGCTGGAGGGCTGATTCCCTTGGGGAGATGGTGCGACCGGGGCTTCTCCTGGCGCAGGACTCTCTGGTGAAGATTTCTTCCCCCGCTTTGAGGCTTTGACCTCCGGATCTTTGGAAGCGGTCCTCTTCTCCCCTTGGAAGGAGGGATTATCGATCCCCCCTTTCCCAAGAGCCTCCTAAGTTGAGGCGGTAGTTTTCCTGTTTTCCCCTTCGCCCTCTTTTGAAGGCGCAACCTCCAGCATCTTGACCAACACCGGATCCGGCGTGGTCTCCGGGAGGGGGGCCCGGACACCGTATCAGTTTTGCTTGCGCTATCCACTCCTGTCCAAGGGATAGCTGGTTAAAAGGCAAATCCATGATAAACAAATGGACGATGTGTTCGGACACATGATCATTTACTTGAGTATCCGGGCGATTGCAGCTTAGGCCAGCATCCTCGGTCAACTCCGGACACATCTCTTGTGATCCAAAGAACAGTTTGTACATCTCCACGGGTGTCGTACCCATGAAATGTTGGAGAGCTCGTGGTCCCTCCGGATTGGATTCCCACAGGCGGAGGGGGCGACGTTTGCAGGGCAGAAGACGCCGAATCAGCATAACCTGCATCACTACGACCAGATTGATCTCCCTCTCTTGGAGGTCTCAAATCCGGCCCTGCAATAGGGGGACGTCCTTTGACGGCCCCCAGTTAAGCCCTTTGTTGACCCATGACATCAGCCGTTGTGGAGGGCCCGAGCGAAAGACGGGCGGCGGCCTCTGCCTGCTGCCCCTGGGAGCGGTAATATGGAACCACTCCTGTTGGCACAAACCGAGCTCCTCCTGAAAAGAGCCCTTGGGCCACGGAGCATCGGCCCTCTTGCTTACAACCGGCCCGCCGCACTCTGCTTGACGCCCCTTGATCATCTTTGGCTCCATGTTGAAGGTTTTGAGCCACAAACCGAAGTGAGGGGTAGTGCGGAGGAAGGCCTGGCAGACGACAATAAATGATGACATATGGAGGATGGACTCCGGAGCCAAGTCGTGGAATTCCAACCCATAGTAAAACATGAGCCCCCTCACGAAGGGATCCATCAGGAAGCCTAAACCCCGACGGAGGTGAGACACGAACACGACACTCTCGCCTGGCTCGGGAGTAGGAATGACTTGCCCTTGGGCAGGCAACCTATCTGAAATCTCGAGGTTAAGTACAGCTTCTCTCAGCTTTAGCACGTCCTCTTCTGTGACGGAGGAGGGCATCCACCGGCCCTGCAGGTCGGAGCCGGACATTGTCGAAGGTCCAAAGCGCTCGAATCTGGAGCCACGAGTCTTTGGAACATGGGGCAGGAGTAGATTCGATTGAGGATTGAAGAAAAGAAGCGAGCCTTGGTCTCATTATAAAGAGGAGAATACCAAGAGTCGTCCCGTGACCGCTTGGAACTCGCCCGATGGAGGGTGTGGCAGCGGCAGCGGTTGGGTTACCACGTCCGTATTGATGGGAATCTTGGAATAAGGGAACACGATCTCGCTTCGACAAGGCGTGCCAAGGAAACCGCCGCTAAACGCTACCGAGGTGGTATAATAAAATGATTTGGGTAAAGGCTTGGTAGTGGTGTGACGTCACGCCACAAAATACGTTGTGTGAATATTATTCTCTCTTTGGTGGTACGTGGAATTTATTTTGCAGAGCCGGACACTATCCTGGTGTTCGCAATCTTCTATGAATTATTGGAGGAGGAACCCGACTTGCAATGCCAAAGACAATATGCGCCGGACTCGTCGTCATTGAAGCCTGGTTCGGGAGCTCTTGAGGGAGTCTGGACTAGGGGTGTTCGGATAGCGAACTATCATCATCGGCGGACTCCAAGACTATGAAGATACAAGATTGAAGACTTCGTCCCGTGTCCGGATGGGACTTTCCTTGGCGTGGAAGGCAAGCTTGGCAATACGGATATGTAGATCTCCTACCATTGTAACCGACTCTGTGTAACCCTAGCCCTCTCCGGTGTCTATATAAACCGGAGGGTTTTAGTCCATAGGACGAACAACAATCACAACAACAATCATACCATAGGCTACCTTCTAGGGTTTAGCCTCATTGATCTCGTGGTAGATCCACTCTTGTACTACCCATATCATCAATATCAATCAAGCAGGAGTAGGGTTTTACCTCCATCGAGAGGGCCCGAACCTGGGTAAAAACATTGTGTTCCTTGTCTCCTGTTACCATCCGCCTAGACGCACAATTCGGGACCCCCTACCCGAGATCCGCCGGTTTTGACACCGACAAAAGGCTTCATCAGCCCTTGCATGTAATGATTTGTAACCTCAGGTTTGTTGTAGATGCAACGAGCACCATCAAGGGGAGGACTGAGTGGGAGGGCACGAAGCAATTCGATTCTTTGGTGCCTTGTAGTGAGTATTTTCGACATCGATCCAGCACCCATGAGTTCACATCTTGAAATTTCTGTGATGTGCAGCGTTGCATAGAATTGAAAAATGAGTTCTTCATTCCAATCACAGATGTCAGTGGAGAAATTCAGCGATCCAGCATCGTGAAGAACACTGAGGACTGGCTCGAAGCCTGGCAGAGATTCCATGTCCACGTGAGGAATGTGTGCATGATCGAAGACTTTTTCTTTGTCGAATAGCACAGAGGAATAAAAGTTGGCTTGACTAGCAGTCCAGAAACGCCTCTTCCTTATGCGAGCAGAATCATAGGGATTGTAGTCTGTGAATAACACATGCTCGTTGAAGAAATCTGCAGCCTTGAACTTTTGCTTCTTTGAGAATGGATCCTTTGGCTTGGGCAGAGGAGTGTCAGTGAGTTGCATCACAACCTCAGGAATCGCAATCTCCGGTTCGTCAGGCTGAGGAATTTCTGGTTCCTCTTGATGGCGATCTGTGTGTTCAAAGGATCAGCAGTTGCTTGACACTAGTGGCTGGAATTTCTTCATCTTGTGAGCGAGGTAGGATGAGTTTCTTCAGAGCCCATTTTAACGGTTGGTGCAGGGGATTGAGGTATTTGTTGTATTGGGGTGAAGTGTGGAATTGGGATGCTGACTTTCCCAAAAGTCATCATTCATCATAGGGTTAGTGCATCCAATATCCACGTCTTCATCTTCAATTTCTTCAACGCCAGCCTCCTCAGCTGTGAACTGAGGCATTGGCGAGGAAGCAACAGGCGTTGAAGGGATTGCATCCACTTCAATTTCTTCATCAATCTGCTCTGACAAAGCAGCATAATGATTTTCTTCATCAGATCTGCTAGGGATCACATATTCTTCACCAAAAGGAACAAGGTCCTTTGATGGCAGGGTGGAAATCGGAACAGCATCAATTGGATTTTCAAGTGAGCTGGACATAGGCTTCATTTCTTTGGAGCTGAAGAATCTAAAGCAGATGATGCTTTCCTTTTCTTCACTGCAGCTCTCTCTACAGCCTTGGTCTTCCTCACATTTGATGCAGATGGAAGGGTAGGAGTTGGTGTAGGTGCAGGAGGAGCTGAGGAATCTGTTTGAATTTCCTCGGTATGAATCGATGCAGATTGCCTCGACTTCTTCATTTTCTTCGGGCACACCACTAGTGGATGCCCGGCAATGTCTTCGTGGCTGGAATGGAGTCATCAGCCTTAGAACTAGCATTTTCATCATGACTGAAAGTCATCGGTGGTCTTGGCATGTTCTTCGGTTCTTTGAGTAGAGGCTTGACTTGAGGAATTTCTTGTTGCGATGGGGCTGCAACATTGGTGAACTTCTCAGTCAGTTTAACGAACCTGACTTTGGCTCCTTGCCAATCAGCATAATAAGCATTGAAATCATCGCTGAGGGCTTTGATTTCAGACTGGATCGTGAGGAGTTCATCAGTTGTCATTTTGACAACGTTTTTCCTCAGCAACTTCTCTTTCCTGAATTGAGCCTTCTTGATTTGTCTAGCTGAGGGAGTCCTGGACTAGGGGGTGTCCGGACAGCCGGACTATCATTATCCGCCGGACTCCAAGACTACGAAGATACAAGATTGAAGACTCCGGCCCGTGTCCGGATGGGACTTTCCTTGGCGTGAAAGGCAAGCTTGGCGATACGGATATGTAGATACCATTGTAACCGACTCTGTGTAACCCTAGCCTCCTCCGGTGTCTATATAAACCGGAGGGCTTTAGTCCGTAGGACAACATACATTACAACAATCATACCATAGGCTAGCTTCTAGGGTTTAGCCTCCTTGATCTCGTGGTAGATCCACTCTTGTACTACCCATATCATCAATATTAATCAAGCAGGACGTAGGGTTTTACCTCCATCGAGAGGGCCCGAACCTGGGTAAAAACATCGTGTCCCTCATCTCCTGTTACCATCCGCCTAGACGCACAATTCGGGACCCCCTACCCGAGATCCGCCGGTTTTGACACCGACACTAGCCTTCTCAAATTTCCATTTCTCTTCAGTGATGAAATGGGTCAGCATGTGATTTTGGCCAGGAGTCAAGTGAAAATCAGGCATAGGAGTGTTTGGGTCCTTGTGCCAGAGATCAATGTAGTCGAGGATCGCCTTTGGATCCAAAAGCAGTGGCACATTTGTGCCTTTGGCTCTAGCAGCCCTTTCTTGCCTGTCTCTGATGATTTCTGCAAGTTCATCATCATCAGCTTCATCGTCAGATGGTACTTGGAAGGCAACCTGTTTCTTCTTCAGATTTGGCGAGGACCTCGACCAGTTGTTGCCTTTGTCTTCAGAGTGGGGCTGATGAAGAGTTTGGTGTAGGTGAGGAACTCATTTGAGACACAGAGGCAATAGAGATGCTGCAGTCCTTTGTACGTGGCCAAATGTACAGTGTTGAGGACTTTGCGAGCAACTGAGGACTTTGGGGGAGGAGCCGAGGACTTTGGAGGAGCAGGAGCAGCATGAGGAACTGGCCGTGAGGGCTTTGAAGAATCTGGTCGTGAGGGCGTTGAAGATTCTGGCCGTGAGGGCATTGCTGAGGAACTTGGTCGTGAGGGCACAGTTAGTAAAGCACTTGGCTTGTGAGCGGGCTTCTTTGCCATTGATTTTCTAGGCCTGACAGAGGCCTCAGTGGCACTAGCAATAGCAGAGTGTTCATTGAATTTCCTCACTGCTTCTTTGGCTTGTCTTGCCAACTTGGCTTGGCGTTTGGCCCATTCTTCAGGGAAATCCTCACCACGCTTGATGCTGGTGGGGTCAGCTTCTTGGCCAGGTGCCAATGGAGCTCTTGGGCATGGAGGATTTAGTGCGAATTTCTTCATATACTTTGGAGTTACATATCTGTACTCCCTCCATTCTCTTGCCCATCTCCTTTCAATCCTCTGTATGTGCACCTTGCGCTGATTTTTGTTCTCCTTTCCAAACTTAGCCTCATCAGGTGTGCAATAGTCAGCATAGATGTCCTCAGGTATTTCAAACGCAGTCATGACCTCAGGCCTCTTTCCTCCTTTCTGTGGTTTCTTACCGTCTGCCATATTCTTCAGTTGATGAATTTGAACAATCGAATTCTCTGAAGAAGTATGCAACTTTTCTTCGAGGAGCACTGCAAATGAGTTAAGTTGATGAGAACCTAGTGATTCAGCAGCGGACATGAGTACCTGTGAACAGAGTATAGTTGCTAGGAATTTGAAGAGGTCATATGCGTTCTCAGAAGGTTTTCAAAAAGAACAAGTTTGAGGAATTTGACCAGATGAGTCTTGAAGAATTTCACTAAGCGTTCTTTGTCTTAGGTTCCAGAGTTGTATAGATTGATGATCCACACAATTGAGGAATCTTGGAGATAAATGATGCTTAGAGAAACGAATCAAGAGCAGATGACTAGTGAGGTGTTTTGTGTGTGAGGATTTGAAGAATAAAACACCTTTGAAGATTTTGTAGAGAAAATTTGAATCAAAGAGGGCAGTAAAAGTAACTTTTAATTACCCTGATGAAGAACACAACGAACTGAGAAGTGTAGATTTGAAGCTCGTCAGTTCAGATCTTCCACGCCCTAACTTGGCGGAGGAAGACAGCTACGGCGGCGGCGGAGTGAAGATTTCCGCGGCCGGCCCGAGTACGATGACGACGAGGTCGAGGCAGTGAAGCTCTTCCTCACCGGCGATGATGGAGTAGCGGCAGCGCTAGGGTTTGAGAAGCTCGAGCGAGAGAGAGAGCGGTCGAGCGGAGTAAAGGAAGTGAGGAAGGGGTGAGGGGGTATTTATAGTCGCAGTGAAAAACTGTTCGCCCGAAGATTTAGGACGAACGTGCCCCTGACCCTTCTCATTCACTTGACATGTGTCACCCACGCACTGAAAAGTGGAGACCGTGTTAGATCATGGGTGAATAGATAAGTCTATCATGGGATGCTAAACGGTTTGAGTGGCAAGACCGAAAATTTGGATAAGATTAGTTTTAAAGTTTCGTTCGCAATTTCTTCAGCTGACAAGGACTCAGTGAAGATTTTGAACGAGTTTCAAATCGAACGCACATGAAGAATTTTGTGAATAGATTGGGTTGAGTATAGCATGGAGGGGGAAGGGTCCGATCACATTCACTTAGCAGAAAAAGCAACTTGAATAAATAGCCATAAGTGAATGCTGTAGAGGACATAAACCCATATATATATAGACAATGAAGAAAAACGACGGAAACAGTGAAGATTTTGCAAAGTTGAAGAATTTGAAAAACTGAAGAAAATTTCAAAAACTGAGGAAAAACTCAAATTGAAGATTTTCAACTTTGGTGGTGGCATGACCCACCGTGTAAGAATGATGATTTCAGACACCGTGTACAATTATCGTAGGGTTCTGAGAATCAAATTCTTCATTAATTTCTTCACACTTAGAGTGTTATTCTTCATAGATTGAAGAAAAACGTTTCTTCATGTGTCGCACATCTAAGTCATCAATTTTGCATAAGTGTTAGAATGAGTTTCCTTTTTCAAAGAACATTCAAAGACTCTGAGATATTTAGCTCACACCACAACTTGCTAAATCTCTTCTCATCCAAGGGCTTTGTGAAGATATCGGCTAGCTGATCTTCAGTCTTCACATGATCAATAAAGATGTCGCCCTTCAACACATGATCGCAAAGAATGATGACGAATCTGAATGTGCTTTGTCTTCGAGTGCTGAACTGGGTTGTGAGCAATCTTGATGGCACTCTCATTGTCACAGTAGAGAGGCACATTCTTCATGTTGATGCCATAGTCCTTGAGAGTTTGCTTCATCCATAGCAATTGAGCACAGCAAGAACGAGCGGCAATGTACTCAGCTTCCGCAGTAGACAGTGATACGTAGTTCTGTTTCTTCGAGGACCAACAGATCAAAGATCGTCCGAGGAAATGGCAAGTACCAGATGTTGACTTGCGGTCCACACGATCACCAGCATAGTCAGAGTCAGAATATCCAATGAGATCAAAAGTAGAGCCCTTGGGGTACCATAGTCCTAGTGTTGGTGTGTGAGCTAGATATCGAAGAATATGCTTCACTGACCTTATGGTGTGATTCCTTGGTGTAGCTTGAAATCGGGAACACATGCAAACACTAAGCATTCTATCGGCCTAGATGCACATAAGTACAATAAAGAACCAATCATGGGCGGTATACCTTGTGATCAAGTCAATACCATTTTCATCGATTGCATAGATGGCCATTTGTGGGCATAGGAATTTTGACTCCTTTGCAATCTTGCATGCGAATTTCCTCAGAACATCCTTGAGGTATTTCTCCTGAGATATGAATATGCCATTGTGCTGTTGACGAATTTGAAGACCTAAGAAGAATTTCAACTCTCTCATCATAGACATTTGATATTCTTCACTCATCATATAGGCAAATTCATCACTATAACGTTGGTCAGTACATCCAAAGATAATATCATCAACGTATACTTGGCACACAAATAGTTCACCATCATAAGATTTAGTAAAGAGAGTAGGGTCGAGTGAACCGGGTGTGAAGCCATTCTTCACGAAGAATTCCTTCAAAGTATCATACCACGCCCGAGGGGCCTGCTTGAGGCCATAGAGGGCCTTGTTGAGTCTGAAGAGTTTGTCAGGATTCTTTGGATCTTCAAAACCTGGGGGTTGAGCAACATATACTTCTTCCTCAAGCTTACCATTGAGGAATGCACTTTTCACATCCATTTGATATAAAGTGGTATTATGATGGTTAGCACAAGCAAGTAATATGCGAATAGCCACAAGTCTAGCAACAGGTGCAAAAGTTTCATTGAAATCAATTCCTTCAACCTGTGTGTAGCCTTGAGCTACAAGTCGTGCCTTATTCCTCACCACAAGGCCATTTTCATCTTGCTTGTTGCGGTAGATCCACTTTGTGCCAATGATATTATGCTTGCGAGGATCTGGACGTTTGACTAGTTCCCAGACATTGTTGAGCTTGAACTGATGTAATTCTTCTTGCATGGCCTGAATCCACTCAGGCTCCAGAAATGCTTCATCTACCTTAGTGGGCTCTGTGATAGAGACAAAAGCATAGTGCCCACAAAAGTTAGATAAATGTGAAGCTTTTGAGCGGGTGAGAGGACCTGGTGCTTCAATGTCATCGATGATCTTTTCAACTTGCACTTCTTTTGCAACGCGAGGATGAGCTGGTTGTCGTCGAGGAACTTGATCAGCATTTTCTTCAGCACCATTTTCTTCAGCATTTTCCTCAGGTGCATTAGCTCGGCGATCTTCGCGTTCTGGAATGAATTCTTCAGCAGATTCTTTGGTAGGAATGACATCCTCAGTAGCCTTGAACTTGATAGAATCCTCAGGTGCTGGTTCATCTATCACAGAAGGTAGGTGCTCTCTTTGCGAGCCATTAGTTTCATCGAACCGCACATCTATAGTTTCAACAACCTTGTGAAGAGCGTTGTTGAAGACTTTGTAGGTGTGCGAGTCCTTTCCGTAACCAAGCATAAAACCTTCATGTGCTTTCGGTGCGAATTTAGCATTGTGATGAGGATCCCTAATCCAACATTTAGCACCAAAGACTTTGAAATAACTCACATTGGGTTTCTTGTCAGTGAGGAGTTCATAGGCAGTCTTCTTGAAGAATTTGTGAAGATATACTCTGTTGATGATGTGGCACGCGGTATCAATTGCATCGATCCAAAAATGATGAGGCGTTTTGTATTCATCAAGCATAGTGCAATCCATCTCAACAAGAGTTCTGTTCTTGCGCTCCACGACGCCATTTTGCTGAGGAGTATAAGGAGCAGATAACTCATGAGTAATACCAAGTTCATCAAGATAGTCATTAAGACCGGAATTTTTGAACTCAGTTCCATTGTCACTCCTGATGTGCTTGATCTTCACACCGAAGTTGGTTGAAGCCCTCGAGGAAAATCGTTTGAAGACTTCCTGCACTTCATGTTTGTAAGTAACAATGTGTACCCATGTGTAACGAGAATAATCATCAACAATAACGAAGCCATATAGGGATGCATCATTTGTCACAGCAGAATAATGATTAGGACCGAAGAGATCCATGTGAAGCAATTCAAATGGTCGAGTGGTAGTCATGATAATCTTTGTTGGATGCTTGGCCTTAGTCATCTTCCCAGCTTCACAGGCTCCGCATAAGTGATCCTTGAGGAATTTTACATTCTCAATGCCAATGACATGCTTCTTCTTCTGGCGTGCAGCAAATTCCTCATGCTGCGTGACCAAGTCGTCGATGCCATAGCCAGCCTTCTGAAGCTTTTGCCAGTAAGCACACGGCTGGTTGTGGTCCTGTGGAGAAATCAACAATATACAGATCTCCTCTCCTAAAGCCTTCGAAGACTTTGGAATTGTCAGCTTGCATAATCACAACACAACGATACTTGCCAAAGACAACAACCATATCAAGATCACAAAGCATTGAGATAGACATGAGGTTGTATCCTAAGGACTCGACAAGCATGACTTTGTCCATGTGTCGATCCTTTGAGATCACAACCTTACCTAGACCCAATACCTGACTTTTGCCTTTGTCAGCGAAGATGATATGCTTCAGATGTGACGGTGTTAAGGGAGCATCCATCAACAGGTTCTTGTCACCAGTCATGTGATTTGTACATCCACTATCGAGGACCCACTCGTTTGCTTTGGGTTGATCATCCTGCAGATGAATTAGTGCAACTTACAAACTCATATATTTCATCAGTGAAGAATATGACAACAGTATCATCAGGTCAATTTCATCAAGTAAATTGATCAGATAATCAGTATGAGGACGTGTGAAATGAAGGTTCATTTCATCATGATTAGCCTGCATCCTATCGAGCCTTTCGCTTGAGTCTCCAAACAAATTCTTGATCGTTTTGAGCACGTTGGAGACACGCCCTACATAAGAGATCAGTTCTTTTCTTCACCACCCACATCCGGAGGGGTGGCAAAGAATTCATCACTCTGTGAGCACCATATGAGAAAGGTGGCATGGATGCTAGTCCACCGTTTCACATAAGAGGGGTTAGGGTAAGCATATGAATAAGCGAGAAATTCTTGAGGACTTATGAACATAATGATTTGAAGAATAATGCACATATTCATAGCCCTTAGCTCTACCTGCGAAATGAAGGGTTAGCACGATGATGATCATATGAGGACTTTGATCCTTTTGAGGAATTTGATCCACGTGAGGAATTTTATCTGTATGAGGACTTGGATCCATATGAAGAATTTGGTCCATATGAAGAGTTTGATCTGGGGTTCCTATTCTTCCTTTGGTGGTGTCATGAGGACATTCACCGAAGACTTTCAACATCACTTTTGGGAACCCAGATTTTCTTCATAGGGAACCATTCTGCAGATTAGTGCCAACATATCTAGCAAATACTTCACCATTCGATTTTTGAACAGTTTATAGTTGAGTCAAATGACTCATCGGAAGAATGAGGAGATTCACATGTAAAGCCGGATAAGTTAGATGGATCAATCTGGAGGTCCCTTTGCAAACAACCCATGAGGTTTTGGGGTCTTGCTCGGGCTTCAATATGTTCCATCAGCATTGAGTTTCCTCTCAAAAGCAATACCCTCGTTCCTAGGGTTTCTGTTGAGGATCTGGTTTTTAAGCACATCACAAAGAGTCTGATGCCCTTTGAGGCTTTTGTACATGCCTGTCATATACAATTCCTTCAGCCATGCATCGTCAATGATACTAGCAATGTCCTCAGATGAGGAATTAGTGATAGCAGAGGCAGGTGAAGAATTTGTAACATTTGAAGCATTTGAACATTCAGGTGAAGAATTAGCAGATTCACATTCAATGCACTTTAAGCATGGAGGATCAAATTCTTCCTGAGTAGTGCTGATTTGTTGAGCAAGTAATGAATCACGCTCCTTCTGAAGATCTTCATAACTCACTCTTAGCTTCTCAAGATCTTGCTTTCTTTGAAGAAATTCATAAGATAGTTTCTCATGATCAGATAAGAGAGTTTTATGATGACTTTGAAGGTTGTCAAACTTAGACTGAAGTTTTTGAAGATTTTCAGTTAAGTCTTTAGTGCGGTCCATTTCATCACCCAACATATCATCACTTTTGTATAGCATGTTTTGAAGTTTTTCAATAGCCTTTTGTTGTTTCACAGCAATCTTAGCAAGTTTAGATTAGCTAGGCTTAAGGTTTTCATCAGATTCATCCTCACTTGATTCAGAGGAGGGGTAGTTAGTTACCTTAGCAGCCTTTGCCATGAAGCAATAGGTGGGAGCATAGTCGTCATTGCCTTCATCAGCGTTGTTGGTGTTGCCATTTTCTTCAGAGATGAAGACAGACTTGCTGACAAATGCGGTAGCAAGAGCTAGACTTTCCACACCTGACTCAGACTCCTCAGATGCCTCCTCTTCCTCATGAACCTCAGATTCAGCCTCAGAATCCATTTCCTTGCCAATGAATGCCCGAGCCTTCTTGGAGCTGCTCTTCTTGTGGGATGAAGACTTTGAGGATTTTGATGATGAAGACTTTGAATATTTCTTCTTCTTCTTGGCATCATCAGAACTGTAATCCTTGTATTTCTTCTTCTTTAATTCCTTGTCCCACTAAGGACAATCTTGAATGTAGTGACCAGGCTTCTTGCATTTGTGGCATAGCCTCCTCTTATAGTCACTTGATGAGTAATCACTACTCCTTGAAGATTTTCCAAAGCGACCATGTCTTGAGAATTTCTGAAACTTCTTCACGAGCAGTGCTAGCTCCTGGCTCAATTCTTCAGGATCACCAAGGCTACTACCAGAATCTTCACACTCAGATTCAGACACTGCCTTGGCCTTCAGGGCACGTGTTTTGCCATAGCTTGAACCATAGATATCTCTCTTTTCAGCAAGCTGGAACTCATGAGTATTTAGCCTCTCGAGGATATCAGCGGGATCTAGTGACTTGTAATCAGCACGCTCTTGAATCATCAGTGCCAGAGTGGCAAATAACGAATCGAGTGATCTCAGCAATTTCTTCACCACCTCATGGTCGGTGATGTCAGTGGCACCAAGCGCTTGAAGCTCATTTGAGATATCAGTGAGGCGATCGAAGGTTTGCTTAACATTTTCATTGTCGAGTCTTTTGAAGCGGTTGAAGAGATTGCGAAGAACGTCAACACGAGAGTCACGTTGAGTTGAGACTCCTTCGTTTACTTTGGAGAGCCTATCCCGGATAAGCTTAGCGGTTTCCAAAGCACTCACTCTACCATCGCCCTTTACTCGGTGACCACATATGATATTCTTCGCTTGAGAATCGAGTTGCTTGAATCTCTTCACATCGTGACATTCAAGGAAGGTGTGTGCGAGGAACACCATTTTCCACAACGTACCAGAGATCGTTGTCGATTGCTTCAAGATGCATTCACATCTTATTCTTCCAGTAGGGGTAGTCCGTGCCATCGAAGGTAGGACACCCAGCAGAGACCTTGATCATACCTGCGGTCGACATAACTAGAACTCCAGGTGGTTAAACCAAAATCACACAGAACAAGGGAGTACCTTGCTCTCATACCAATTAAAAGTGCGTTATATCGACTAGAGGGGGATGAATAGGCGATTTTTATGAACTTTTCACTGAGGAATTTACCGGTGAGGAAATTCCTTAGCAAACAACTACTTGCAGCGAAATAAGTACTCAGAAGTAAGCATGACAAAATGCACACGTAGTCATCATGATGAAATGAAGACAAACACAGAGTATAGAAAGCGTAAACACAGGATAACACAAGATGAAGACAAACAGACTAAAGAAATTGAACTGAGGAAATTGAGAAAGTCTTCAGTCAAAGTCTTCAAACACAGATATGAACAATCACTCAACACAATAATGAAGAAATGAAAGAGTTGAGGAAATAGAACTAGTAAGGTTGGTGAAGACAATGATTTGGTAGACCAGTTCCAACTGCTGTCTCAGTTGTATGTCTGGTTGGAGCGGCTGTGTATTTAAACTCGAGGAGACACAGTCCCGGACACCCAGTCGCTGAGCACGCATCTCAGGACACCAATTCGTCACTGTATTCTCCTTGAACTAAGGTCACACAGGCCTTGTACAATCACTCGTGGTAAGTCTTCAGGTGACTTCCAAACCTTCACAGACTTTGGTCACTCGGCGATCCACAATTCCTCTTGGATGCTCTAGACCATGATGCCTAACCGTCTGGAAGAAGCACAGTCTTCAAAGGTAACAAGTGTCGGATCCACACAGGATCAATCTCTTCAGTGATGCTCAATCACTTTGGGTTTGCGGGTGTTTGGGTTTGGGTTTTTCCTCACTCGATGATTTTCGCTCAAAGTCCTCGGAGGATGGGTTGCTCTCAAATGACAAGTGTCAGTTTCTCTCGGAGCTGCCAACCAGCTAGTGGTTGTAGGGGCGGCTATTATAGCCTAGGGAGCAGCCCGACATGATAAGACATAAATGCCCTTCAATGATATGACCATTATGTGGATAAGATGTTTTGGAACAGCTGGCGCGTAGCACAGCAACGGTCGGAAATTTGGCTCTCAATTCCTCAGGGCTATCATTTTCCTCACTGTGTAGGCAATCCGCACTGGCGAATTCCTAACTCCTCAGTCAGGACAAATTCCTCAGCAACCAGAAGAATTTCGTCTCTGTCATTGAAGAAATTGACTGAACTGTATGAGATTTCCAATGGCTTCACTCGAAGGGATTGGTAGGTGTAGGATTTTGAGTTGAGCATCACATGGAAATTTTTCCTTAGTATTTCCTCGACCCCCTTTAACAGTATGGTGTTTCCTATGACTCAAGAAGGAGAAAAACAAAACTATGAAAACGAAAGTCTTCAAGCTTCATATTCCTTGCATGATTATCAAGTCTTCACGGACACACCAATTTATTCACTTTCAAAGTCTTCATGAAAGTCTTCAGGAATACCAAAATCTTTAGTCGAAGATATTCATTTTTAGGGGTCGAATTTCTCTGTAAATATCAAACTCCTCATAGACTTATAGACCTGTGTACACTCATAAACACATTAGTCCCTTAACCTATAAGTCTTCAATACACCAAAATCACTAAGGGGCACTAGATGCACTTACAAGAACACAATCAATGCAATGCAAAGTATGATGCATGATCATGACATGGCAATATGATGTGGTTTGAGCTAATGCAACTAGAAGCAAGTTAAATGGAGTTGGTTTGAACCATAGGTTCAAAATCAACTCCAAATGTTATTATTCAAATGCCTTTATTTGTTTTTCCCAATTCAGCAACTATAAGTTGGTCTAACATGCATGAAACCAGTACATATGGATAGATTGGATTTTTCTGATCATTTTTCATATATAATTTATCTCATTTGGAGTTATATATTAATTTCTATGATTTTTAGAAGGTTAGGGCATTTTCTGGAATTTCCTGAATAAGATTAAATCTAGAAAATACTTTATTGCATCAGCATCACATCATTGTGACGTCAGCGGGTCAACCGGGGCGGTCCAGGTCAAACCTGACCAGTGGGATTCACTGGTCATTGACCTAGTGCCAGTTACAGAGGCTGACACGTGGGACCAGGTCAACAACCACGTCAGCAGGGTCAAAGCTGACACGTGGGCTCACTGCAGTTAGATTAACCTTAATCTATTTTTGTTAGCTAGTTAGTTAGGCAGTGGGGCCCGCATATCAGTGACACCGGAGAAGGTCATTAACACTAAGCACCCCGGGATTAGGCCGACGGCTAATCGCCAGCGAGGCCGGAGGCGACGGTGGTGCTCGGGACTGCGCTACGAGGCACGGTTCGAGCCGCGGCTGGGCGCGTTGGAGAGCCTTGCCGGTGCGTGTTGAATGGTGGTGGTGGCCAAGCCTGTGGTAGCCGGAGTCGACGGCGGCGAGCTCGGAAGCGGCAGCGGGCGGTCGGGCGTTCGCGGGATCGGTGCTGCAGTGTGCAAACGAGCGCAGGGAGGCGCTAGCGAGGCTATACGAGCAGCGGTGAGCAAGTTGGACGCACGCCCGGGAACAAATGGTCACCGGAGCATCATCGGTGACGAGCACAGGCGGTGGCGGGTTCGGTCGCAGGTGGGACGGCGGCTACGGCGTGAAAACGAGACGGAGAAGAGGGGGGTTGGGAGTATAAGCTCACAACGATGACGTAGGGATGGTCAGCGTGCTTGGGGAGGCGCCGGAGCGAGCGAGGTGGCGAGGCGATCTCAGCGACCGAGAGGTTGAAGACGAAGAAGAGACGGCATTGCAGCATGTCCCGGCTCACGTGGCTCGATGAAGATGACGAGGACGATGTCACGGAGCACGTGGACATGTTGAGGGGGTGAGGGGGAGGCGGTGGCTGCGGCTGCGGCTATAGCGAATGACGGCGACGGGCTCCGCTCGAGAAGAGAGCAGAGAGGGGAGGGGAGAGAGCTGCGATGAGGGGGAGGTGCAGAGGGTCGAGGGGAGTGCGTGGTGTCTCGAGGGAATGCCAGGGCGTCGAGGTGGAGCTGCAAGCAGGAGGTGGCCGGGGCGCGTGAGCGCGCACGGCGGCCACACGCCTCTCGTCCTACTGGCGAGAGGTGGGGGATGACTAGCAGCGGCGCTGGGCTGGGCTGGCCAGGTGGGCGGCTACTACAGGTAAGAGGCCCAAGTGAGTTTCTCTCTCTCTCTCTCTCTCTCTCTCTCTCTCTCTCTTTCTATTTTCTATTTTTCTTCCTTTGTTTAGATTTAGTAAAAATACTAAACCATTTGATAAAATGCTGAAAATAATTGTCGGCACTTATGAAATTATTTCCAACAGCCCTCAACCATTATCAGTATTAGTTGTGCAATTAAAATATTTATAGGAATTAAATGCCCAAATGCAAATACTTAATTGATTAATTCAAAAATCTAGAGTGACCTAGAAATATGTGCACCATTTTTGGCAGAGGTTTTCAACCAATCCAAAAATAATGAACTTTTCTAAAGGGCATTTTGGGTTCATTGAGAAAGATTTTATTTGAACCTATTTGAATTCCATTTGATGCTAGGGTTTGATCAGTCTCCATTTCAAGATTAAGTGCAAATTAAACATGATGCGAAACATGACTGGCTAGCCCAAAGCAGACCAGAACTAGGGATGTGACATTAGGAGCCAATATGAGCATCCAGGTTCCGCTATTGGTTATTGACCGGAGACGTATCTCGGTCATGTCTACATAGTTCTCAAACTCGTAGGGTCCGCACGCTTAAAGTTAGATGACGGTATATTATGAGTTTATGTGTTTTGATGCACCGAAGGTAGTTCGAAGTCCCGAATGTGATCAAGGACATGACAAGGAGTCTCGAACTGGTCGAGACATAAATATCGATATATTGGACGACTATATTTGGACACCGGAATGGTTCTGGGTGAGATTGGGACAATATTGGAGCTCCGGAAGGTTATCGGAACCCCCCCGGAGGTATATGGGACTTAATGGGCTTTAGTGGAAAGGAGGGGAAAGGAGCAAGGGAGCCCCCCCCCAAGCCCAATCCAAATTGGGAGGGGGGTCGGCCCCCCTTTCCTTCCTCCCTCCTTCCTCTTCCTTCCCTCTCCTTCTCCAAATAGGAAAAGGAGGAGTCCTACTCCCGGTGGGAGTAGGACTCCCCCCTTAGGCGTGCCTCCTCCTCTTGGCCAGCCCCCTCCTCCACTCCTTTATATACGGGGGAGGGGGCACCCCATAGACACAACAATTGATGCTTGAGATCTCTTAGCCGTGTGCGGTGCCCCACTCCACCATAGTTCACCTCGATAATATTGTAGCGGTGCTTAGGCGAAGCCATGCATCGGTAGAACATCATCAACGTCACCACGCCGTCGTGCTGACGGAGCTCTCCCTCAAAGCTCGGCTGGATCGGAGTTCGAGGGACGTCATCGAGCTGAACGTGTGCAGAACTCGGAGGTGCCGTGCGTTTGGTACTTGATCGGTTGGATCGTGAAGACGTACGACTACATCAACCGCGTTGTGCTAAAGCTTCTGCTTTCGGTCTACGAGGGTACGTGGACACACTCTCCCCTCTCGTTGCTATGCATCACCATGATCTTGTGTGTGCGTAGGATTTTTTTTGAAATTACTACGTTCCCCAACAGCGGGCACGGCGCTTCGGCCAAGGAGAGGAAACTGCGTGCTACGGGGAAAGCTCTAGGGTGGTTGGGTGGTGCTCTAGTGGACGAGTAAGGAGGAGAGGAGCTCGGGCTTGGGCGAATTTGAGCAGAGACCGTCAGCGGCAATGGCGGCGATGGCGGGGCAGAGGAGCTCCTCGAGCTTGTTTGGGTGGTTGGGGAGGCAGCTAGGAGTGCGTGAGGTCGAGTGGTGAAGAGAAATGCGCTCGGGTGGCCTTATATAGGCAGAGGGGGAGGAGGCTGAGCGTGTGTCGCCGCGGACGCGTGGCCGGTGCCGCGGACGCATGTGCTCGTGCATGGGCTCGGAGGTTGGCGACGAAGGAGGGAACGGACGAGCCGCAGAGGTCACGGAGACGAGAGGAGCTCGGGGACAAGAGAGGGAAGTTGTCGCGGCGCGAACAAAGCCGGTCGGCTACAGTTCGCCCATGGGCGCACGGCGACGAGCGCCAGCGAGGAGGCTTTGGGAAGGGGAGATGGCTCTAGGAGGATGGCGACGACGCGGGAAACACGCTAGACATGAGGAGACGATGAGGGGACGAGTGCACAGACGGGGAGGAGGAGACAGAAGCGCCAGAGCGCGCTGATGGCATGCCAGGACGATGGTCACCATTGTGACCGGCAAGGAGGGGACGCGAGAGGTTGTAGCGAGCTGTCTAGTGATGAGTCCCTTCATCTAATAAGCCGAGGGAGCTGATGGATCAAGGGAGTGAGTGCTACATCTCGAGCTTGCGTTGGTTTTCCCCGAAGAGGAGAGGATGATGTAGCACAGTAGCTTAAGTATTTCCCTCAGTTTTTGAGAACCAAGGTATCAATCTAGTAGGAGGTCACGTGCAAGTCCCTCGTACCTGCACAACACGATAGCAACTCGCAACCAATGCTTAGGGGTTGTCAATCCCTTCACGGTCACTTACGAGAGTGAGATCTGATAGAGATAATATTTTTGGTATTTTTGATAGATAGATGCAAAGTAATAAGTAAAGGCAAAGTAAAAACAAAGCAAGTAAATAAAGTGATAGAGATTGATATGATGAGAATAGACCCGGGGGCCATAGGTTTCACTAGTGGCTTCTCTCAAGAGCATAAGTATTCTACGGTGGGTGAACAAATTACTGTTGAGCAATTGACAGAATTGAGCATAGTTATGAGTATATCTAGGCAATGATCATGTATATAGGCATCACATCCGTGACAAGTAGATCGAAACGATTCTGCATCTACTACTATTACTCCACTCATCGACCGCTATCCAGCATGCATCTAGAGTATTAAGTTAAAAATAGAGTAACGCCTTAAGCAAGATGACATGATGTAGAGGAATAAATTCATGCAATATGATAAATAGCCCATCTTGTTATCCTCGATGGCAACAATACAATCGTGCCTTGCAACTCTTTACATCACTAAGTAAGGACACGCAAGATTGAACCCAAAGCCATGCACTTCTCCCATTGCAAGAACTACCAATCTAGTTGTCCAAACCAAGCAGATAATTGAAGAGACTTGCAAAGATAACTCAATCATACATAAAAGAATTCAGAGAAGAATCAAATATTTTCCATAGATAATCTTGGATCATAAACCCACAATTCATCGGTCTCAACAAACACACCGCAAAAAGAAGATTACATCGAATAGATCTCCACAAGAGAGGGGAGAACATTGTATTGAGATCCAAAAAGAGAAGAAGCCATCTAGCTACTAGCTATGGACCCGAAGGTCTGAAGTAAACTACTCACACTTCATCGGAGGGGCTATGGTGTTGATGTAGAAGCCCTCCGTGGTGGATGCCCCCTCCGGCGGAGCTCTAGAACAGGCCCCAAGATAGGATCTCGTGGATACAGAAGGTTGCGGCGGTGGAATTAGGTTTTTGGCTCCTATTCTGATCATACGGGGATACGTAGGTATGTATAGGAGGAAGGAGTACGTCGGTGGAGCTCCGAGGGGCCCACGAGGTAGGGGGCGCGCCCAGGGGGAGGGTGCGCCCTCCACCCTCATGACCACCTCGTGGCTTTCTTGACGGAGGGTCCAAGTCTCCTGGGTCTTATTTGATGAGTAAATCACGTTCCCGAAGGTTTCATTCCGTTTGGACTCCGTTTGATATTCTGTTTCTTCGAAATACTGAAAAGGCAAAAAAATAGCAATTCTGGGCTGGGCCTCCGGTTAATAGGTTAGTCCCAAAAACAATATAAAAGTGGAATATAAAGCCCATTATAGTCCAAAATAGTAGATAAAGTAGCATGGAGCAATCAAAAATTATAGATACGTTGGAGACGTATCAAGCATCCCCAAGCTTAATTCTGCTTTCGTCCTCGAGTAGGTAAATGATAAAAAAGAATTTTTGATGCGGAGTGATACTTTGGCATAATTTCAATGTAAATCTTCTTAATTGTGATATGAATATTCAGATCCGAAAGTTTCAAGACAAAAGTTCATATTGACACAAAAATAATAATACTTCAAGCATACTAATCAAAGCAATCATGTCTTCTCAAAATAACATGGCAAAAGAAAGTTCATCCCTACAAAATCACATAGTTAGGCTATGCTTCATTTTCGTCACACAAAGATGTTCCCAACTTCTATACCCCCGATGACAAGCCAAGCAATTGTTTCATACTTAAATAATCTCAAACTTTTTCAACCTTCACGCAATACATGAGCGTGAGCCATGGATATAGCACTATGGGTGGAATAGAATATGATGATGGGGATTGTGTGGAGAAGACAAAAAAGGAGAAAGTCTCACATCAACGAGGCTAATCAATGAGCTATGGAGATGCCCATCGATTGATGTCGATGCAAGGAGTAGGGATTGCCATGCAACGAATGCACTAGAGCTATGAATGCTCAACAAAAGAAAACTAGTGGGTGTGCATCCAACTCGCTTGCTCACGAAGACCTAGGGCATTTGAGGAAGCCCATCGTAGGAATATACAAGCCAAGTTCTATAATGAAAAATTCCCACTAGTATGAACAAGACAACTTAAGAGACTCACTATATGAAAAACATGGTGCTACTTTGAAGCACAATATATGAGACTCACTACATGAAGAACAAGGTGCTACTTTGAAGCACAATATATGAGACTCACTACATGAAGAACAAGGTGCTACTTTGAAGCACAGGTGTGGAAAAAAAGATAGTAGCATTGCCCTTTTTATTTATTTATTTATTTATTTTGGGCCTTCCTTTTTTTTGGCCTTTCTTTTTTTTATTTGGGCAATGCTCTAATAATGATGATCATCACACTTCTATTGATTACAACATAAGGATTATAACTCAAAGCTTAGAACAAGATATGACTCTATATGAATGCCTCCGGCGGTGTACCGGGACGGTGCAATGAATCAAGAGTGACATGTATGGAAAATAATGCATGGTGGCTTTGCCACAAATAAGATGTCAACTACAAGATCATGCAATGGCAATAGGACAAAAGTAATGCATGTCACGATGATGATGGTGGAAGTTGCATGGCAATATATCTTGGAATGGCTATGGAAATGCCATGATAGGTAGGTATGGTGGCTGTTTTGAGGAAGATAATAGGAGGTTTATGTGTGATAGAGCGTATCGTATCACAGGGTTTGGATGCACCGACGAAGTTTGCACCAACTCTCAAGGTGAGAAAGGGCAATGCACGGTACCGAAGAGGCTAGCAAAGGTGGAAAGGTGAGAGTGTGTATAATCCATGGACTCAACATTAGTCAAAAGAACTCATATACTTATTGCAAAAATTTAGAAGTCATCAAAAATCAAGTACTACACGCATGCTCCTAGGGGGATAGATTGGTATGAAAAGACCATCGCTCGTCCCCGACCGCCACTCATAAGGATGCACAAGCCAGGTACACTTCATGTTTCAAATTTGTTGCATAACTTTAACCATACGTGCATGCTACGGGACTTGCAAACTTCAACACAAGTATTTCTCAAATTCATAATCACCCAACTAGCATGACTTTGATATTATTACCTCCACATCTCAAAACAATTATCAAGCATCAAACTTATCTTAGTATTCAACACACTCAAAAGAAAGTTTCACATATCTTGAATACCAAGTATATTAACATTTAAGAAAATTACCATGCTATTAACGACTCTCAAAATAATCTAAGTGAAGCATGAGAGATCAAGTTTGTTTAAAACAAATCCACCATCGTGCTCTAAAAGATCTAAGTGAAGCACTAGAGCAAAAATTATCACGCTCAAAAAGATATAAGTGAAGCACTATGAGCAAACTATCAAGCTCAAAAGATATAAGTGAAGAACATAGAGTATTCTAACAAATTTCAATTCATGTATGGCTTTCTCAAAAGGTGTGTACAGCAAGGATGATTGTGGTAAACTAACAAGCAAAGACACAAATAATACAAGACGCTCCAAGCAAAACACATATCATGTTGGTGAATAAAAATATAGCTCCAAGTAAATTATCGATGGAAGTGGACGAAAGAGGGGATGCCTTCCGGGACATCCCCAAGCTTTGACTTTTTGGTGTCCTTGTATTATCTTGGGGGTGCCATGGGCATCCCCAAGCTTAGGCTCTTTCGACTCCTTGTTCCATAATCCATCAAAAGAATTCACCCAAAACTTGAAAACTTCACAACACAAAACTCAACAGAAATCTCGTGAGCTCCGTTAGAGAAAGAAAACAAAAGACTACTTAAAGGTACTGTAATGAACTCATTATTTATTTATATTGGTGTTAAACCTACTGTATTCCACCTTCTCTGTGGTTTATAAACTATTTTACTAGCCATAGATTCATCAAAATAAGCAAACAACACACAAAAAACAGAATCTGTCAAAAACAGAACATTCTGTAGTAATCTGTAACTAACGTAAACTTCTGGAACTCTAAAAATTCTACCAAACTAGGAAGTCCTGGAAAATTTGTTTATTGATCAGCATCAAAAATAATCAACGCAAAAGCACTCTCCAGTAAAAAATGGCAGCTAATTTTGTGAGCACTAAAGTTTCTGTTTTTCAGCAGAATCAAATCAACTATCATCGTAGGTTATCCTATAGGTCCTACTTGGCACAAACACTAATTAAAACATAAAAACACATCCAAACAGAAGGTAGATGGATTATTTATTCCTAAACAGAAGCAAAAACAAAAAACACAAAATAAAATTGGGTTGCCTCCCAACAAGCGCTATCATTTAACGCCCCTAGCTAGGCATAAAAGCAAGGATAGATCTAGGTATTGCCATCTTTGGTAGGCAATCCATAAGTGGCTCTCATGATAGATTCATAAGGTAATTTTATTTTATTTCTAGGGAAGTGTTCCATACCCTTCTTTAAGGGAAACTGGAATCTAATATTCCCTTCCTTCATATCAATAATTGCACCAATTGTTCTAAGGAAAGGTCTACCAAGAATAATAGGACATGAAGGATTGCAATCTATATCAAGAACGATAAAATCTATGGGCACATAATTCCTATTTGCAACAATAAGAACATCATTAATTCTTCCCATAGGCTTTTTAATAGTGGAATCCGCAAGATGCAAGTTTAGAGAGCAATCATCAAAATCACGGAAATCTAGCAAATCACATAAAGTTTTGGGAATAGTAGAGACACTAGCACCCAAATCACACAAAGCATGAAACTCAAAGTCTTTAATTTTAATTTTAATAGTAGGTTCCCACTCATCATAGAGTTTTCTAGGGATAGAGACTTTCATCTCAAGTTTTTCTTCATAAGATTGCATCAAGGCATCAAGAATGTGTTTAGTAAAGGCCTTATTTTGACTATAAGCATGAGGAGATTCTAGCACGTATTGCAACAAGGAAATACAACCAATCAAAGAGCAATTTTCATAATTAAATTCCTTGAGATACAAAATAGTAGGTTTAGCAACATCACGGTTTCTATTTATTTCAATCCCACTTTCATCAATTTCATCATCAAGATCTAGAAACTCCGAATTCTTAGAACGCCTTCTAGGTAAAGGAAGATAATCTTCAGATTCATTAAGATTCATATTGCAAAACAAAGATTTAATGGGGGACGCATCAATTACTTTTAGATCTTCATCTTGATTTTCATAGGGATTAGAAGAACACGCTTTAATAAAGGCTTCTTTGGAAGCACGCATCCTAGCGGTTCTTTCTTTGCACTCATCAATGGAAATTCTCATGGCTTTGAGAGACTCATTGATATCATGCTTAGGAGGAATAGATCTAAGCTTTAAAGAATCAATTTCAAGAGAAATTCTATCAACGTTCCTTGCCAAATCATCAACTTTAAGCAATTTCTCTTCAAGCAAAGCATTAAAATTCTTTTGTGAATTCATAAACTCTTTAACACTACTCTCAAATTCAGAGGGCATCTTATTAAAATTTCCATAAGAGTTGTTGTAGGAATTTCCATAATTATTAGAAGGATTACTAGGATAAGGCCTAGGATTAAAATTCCCTCTATAAGCATTATTTCCAAAACTATTCCTACCAATAAAATTCACATCCATAGATTCATTATTATTCTCAAGCAAAGTAGATAAAGGCATATCATTGGGATCAAGAGGAGTATTTTGAGGAGCAAACATCTTCATAAGTTCATCCATCTTTTCACTCAAAACATTGATTTCTTCTATAGCATGCACTTTTTTACTAGAAGATCTTTTGGTATGCCATTGAGAATAATTAGCCATAATATTATCAAGCAATTTTGTAGCATCTCCTAACGTAATTTCCATAAAACGTGCCTCCCGCGGCCGAATCTAAAAGATTTCTAGAAGCAAAATTCGATCTGGCATAAAAATTTTGTAGGATCATCCATAAATTCAAACCATGAGTAGGACAATTGCGAAGCATCAATTTTATTCTTTCCCAAGATTGGGAAACCTGCTCATGATCAAGTTGTTTAAAATTCATAGTATCGTTCCTAAGAGTGATGATCTTAGCGGGAGGAAAATACTTAGAGATAAAAGCATCTTTGCACTTGTTCCAAGAATCAATACTATTTTTAGGCAAAGACGAAAACCAAATTTTAGCATGATCTCTAAGTGAAAACGGAAATAACTTCAATTTGACAATATTGTTATCCGTATCTTTCTTCTTTTGCATATCACACAAATCAACAAAATTGTTTAGATGATTAGCGGCATCTTCACTAGGAAGGCCGGCGAATTGATCTTTCATAACGAGATTCAGCAAAGCGGTATTGATTTCACAAGACTCGTCATTATTAAGAGGAGCAATCGGAGTACTAAAGAAATCATTATTATTGGTATTCGAGAAGTCACACAATTTGGTATTATCTTGCGCCATGGCAACAAGTAATCCAGCACACAAGCAAACAGAAAGGCGAGAAAAAGGCAACCGGGAAAGAGAGGAGGAGATTGGGAAAGAGAGGGCGAATAAAACGGCAAGGGTGAAGTGGGGGAGAGGAAAACGAGAGGCAAATGGCAAATAATGTAATGTTAGAGATAGGGATTGTGATGGCTACTTGGTATGTTGACTTTTGCGTAAGCCTCCCCGGCAACGGCGCCAAAAATCCTTCTTTCTACGTCTCGAGCTTGCATTGGTTTTCCCCGAAGAGGAGAGGATGATGCAGCACAGTAGCGTAAGTATTTCCCTCAGTTTTTGAGAACCAAGGTATCAATCCAGTAGGAGGTCACACGCAAGTCCCTCGTACCTGCACAACACAATAGCAACTCGCAACCAATGCTTAGGGGTTGTCAATCCCTTCACGGTCACTTACGAGAGTGAGATCTGATAGAGATAATATTTTTGGTATTTTTGATAGATAGATGCAAAGTAAAAACAAAGCAAGTAAATAAAGTGATAGAGATTGATATGATGAGAATAGACCCGGGGGGCATAGGTTTCACTAGTGGCTTCTCTCAAGAGCATTAGTATTCTACGGTGGGTGAACAAATTACTGTTGAGTAATTGACAGAATTGAGCATAGTTATGAGTATATCTAGGCAATGATCATGTATATAGGCATCACGTCTGTGACAAGTAGATCGAAACGATTCTGCATCTACTACTATTACTCCAGTCATCGACCGCTATCCAGCATGCATCTAGAGTATTAAGTTAAAAACAGAGTAACGCCTTAAGCAAGATGACATGATGTAGAGGAATAAATTCATGCAATATGATAAATACCCCATCTTGTTATCCTCGATGGCAACAATACAATACGTGCCTTGCAACTCTTTACATCCTTGAGTAAGGACACGCAAGATTGAACCCAAAGCCATGCACTTCTCCCATTGCAAGAACTACCAATCTAGTTGGCCAAACCAAACGGATAATTCGAAGAGACTTGCAAAGATAACTCAATCATACATAAAAGAATTCAGAGAAGAATCAAATATTTTCCATAGATAATACTGGATCATAAATCCACAATTCATCAGTCTCAACAAACACACGCACAAAGAAGATTACATCGAATAGATCTCCACAAGAGAGGGGGAGAACATTGTATTGAGATCCAAAAAGAGAGAAGAAGCCATCTAGCTACTAGCTATGGACCCAAAGGTCTGAAGTAAACTACTCACACTTCATCGGAGGGGCTATGGTGTTGATGTAGAAGCCCTCCGTGGTGGATGCCCCCTCCGGTGGAGCTCCAGAACAGGCCCCAAGATGGGATCTTGTGGATACAGAAGGTTGCGGCGGTGGAATTAGGTTTTTGGCTCCTGTTCTGATCATACGGGGATACGTAGGTATATATAGGAGGAAGGAGTACGTCGATGGAGCTCTAAGGGGCCCATGAGGTAGGGGGCGTGCCCAGGGGAGGGCGCGCCCTCCACCCTCGTGACCGCCTTGTGGCTTTCTTGACGGAGGGTCCAAGTCTCCTGGGTCTTATCTGATGAGTAAATCACGTTCCCGAAGGTTTCATTCTGTTTGGACTCCGTTTGTATTCTGTTTCTTCGAAATACTGAAAATGGCAAAAAACAGCAATTCTGGGCTGGGCCTCCGGTTAATAGGTTAGTCCCAAAATAATATAAAAGTGGAAAATAAAGCCCATTATAGTCCAACAGTAGATAAAGTAGCATGGAGCAATCAAAAATTATAGATACGTTGGAGACGTATCAATGAGCCAAGGAGACGAGTGATCAACAGGGAGCTAATTGGCTCAAATGGAGTTGTCTGGGATGTTTAGGATAGGAAGGACTACAGTCCTGGAAAGTTTGTAGGGATTTGGACCACTAATTTATATAGTTGCTTTACAACTAGGTAATATGGTCCAGAATGAAGATCATGATGATGCTCTCACATGGAGTATCAACTTAAGCTCAACTTGGGCAGGGCACAGTTATTTGATTATATGAAGATGCTGAAAAAGGTTTCACGCCATTTGGATAAACCAAAATGGTACTTCCTTCACAAGCATCCCCACTGACCAGAAACTTGCAGAAATTCTAGAGGGAAAATGGCTAGATGAAATATGGCCAAATTGGGTGTAGATAAGTTATATGGATAAGAGAAGGCCTAGAAAAATTTACAGCCATAATAGAGCAAGATAAAATACACTGGCTTCACAAACTGAAATTTTGGACAAAATACAAGAATTGAAGATGAGCTCACATGGAGGCATGACATGAGTTCTACTTTGGTGGAGGGCTATTATATAATGATATGAAGAATCATGCAAAAGTGCAACTCATTTGGATATGCCTAGCTTGTACCTCCTTGACAAAGTTTCTTTCTGGACAGAAACTTTGGAAAATCATAATTAAATGACTACTAGGCAAATGAGGTTGCATTTTGGCATGTGGAAATGATATGCACAGTAAAAGATGTCCAAGGAGTTTAAGGTCAATTGGGCAAAGGAATATAGCACTTGCTTCACAATGTGCCATTTAGGGCAGAATAGGAAATGGATTATTTGAGGATAATGATAAACATGGCAAATGAAATGTTTTGCCATATCTGAGGAAGATATGACCCAAACAATTTGTGAGAATTATTTGGGAATTCAGGAGTGATGGAAATATAGGTTGCTTCACAACCTAGGGTAGATTGAGTTATTCCTTTAATGGAAAAGGAATATTCCCAACAAAAAGAATATTGTGATTTGGGCTAGGATGAAAATCACAGGGTCTAGGGTTGGATTTGTGGATGAAAAGCCACTCTAGAAGCAAATAAGAGGGCATCTTCTTCAGTTTCCAGACCACAAAGCCACGGAAAAAGAAAACTCAAGCAAAAAACCTTGGAAAAACAAAAGAAAAAGAAAGGGCCAAAAATCAGGCTGTTACAAACCTTACCCCCTTAAAGAAATCTCGTCCTTGAGATCTGGTTGCTCAGGGAACAAGTCTGAATATATCTAACCTTAAGGAAACCGTTTCCAACTCGGGTATCCTTTTCCTTTATTGTTGTTCCCACTAAATTTTATTTGACTGGCTGACTATCTCTGAGGTTGTATCCACATTCTGACAGATCTTACCTCACATATTCATGTTTATACTGGCTCCACTTCTTTTCATATCTGTCGACTTACCTGGGATTACCCTGACCGAAATATATGTGTGTCTCACAAATCCGAGGGTGATTTCTGATGGCTGTGTCTGTACTGACAATCTTCCATGAATTGCTGACCAGATTTTCCTAATGAACACCCAAGCTCTGACTCCTTGCATTGGGTTTCTCCACTAAAGGCAGGTCCTTCTGGTTCCAAACTATGAGTTGAGACATAACCGTTACCTGACAGATTCCGACTCATCGCAGAAGCTTCTGAATCATCTTAACTGGTTCCACTGTCTTGAGTATCAGATTTGTACCAAATATTTTTCTTGGCCAGTATAAAGGGGTAGGAACCTTTATGATATTATCCGCAGACTTGACTGATGGTGGTTCTGACAGACAAGATTTTATCCATGCCAAGCTATCCTTTGGTGATTCTCATAATTGATGGCACATGCTTCGAGATTGTTACTCACATTCTGATTGCTCATTCTGTCGGTCAGTCCATGGGGATAGTAGGCTGTGTGATGTTTCAGCATAGTTGCTGGATTCATACTGTTGAATTGACCTTTGACCTGACTTCACAAACCCAGGTATTCGATACTGGCAAATCTGAGCACATGCGGTCAACTAAGCGGATTGTCTTGATATGAGGTTCCTTACCAAAATTGAGTAGGCCCCTTAGGTGGATATCCATGGTGATCCATACTGACTTAGACTGTCCGGGTATCTGCACCATGTGGGTCTTGCAACAATTTTCAGTCTTGCTCCTTCATTACTGCTTTCTTGCCTGGATCCTTGGGTGAAGGAGCGGGGTCATATTGTTTCTCTGTGTGACCATAGCTTCTGTCGGGGGCAATATTCTGACATGCGTACTCTTATCCTCATTTCCTGACATGGTAGCATTATTGGAATGGCGGGTTCATCATCTCTCAAGTTCTGAACGTAGGGAAATGATCATCCGAACCCTTGCAAGAAATCGGCAAATAAAACAGTAGCCACCAAAATGGTCTTTACAACTCAGATGTGGGACATTACTGAGATAACTCAACCACGACTCAGGACGGCTAAAAAGCAGCTCAGAGCATGAGACCGAGTCGATAAAAGAAAGTGGCAGCTCCCTATAATAGCCAAAAGCAGCTATAGGGCCACTGTCACAAAAAGAAACTCAACAGTTGTATGAGACGGCCAAAAAGCAGCTCAGAACTCATGACAGTTGTTGAAGAGAGAAATGAAATTCGGCATCCACCCCGGATAGCTAAAACGGCTCAGATCATGGGCATGGTGCCGTTACTGGAGAAAGAAGACAAGGTCTCATCAGGATCATCTTCCAGGTTCACCGGTACTTGTACTGAGCTCACTGTTGCCGTCAATCTTCATAATTCTTTGTCACACTGCGGTGTATAGCTGGCTTCCTTTTAATAATCCTCGTGTGACTGTCCAATCTGTGTTCGAGTGACTTGTAATATCTTGGTGGTATGCTGACCGCATATATGTGAGCATCTGATTCCCGAGGCAGACTTATTTTCTGACTGATTCTTGCTTTTGACCAAACTGTTGCGGATCTGATTCTTGGGATGTACTACCATATACTGTCAATCTTGCACATAGTTTATATTCTTGATCATTTCTGCTATGAAGTGTGCACACTGAGGCAAACCTGATTATCCGTATCACGATCAGATATCCCTAGATCTCAATGGAGTCGGCTGAGAATTCCATACTGGTGCAAACTTGATACTGACAGTCCATCCAGGATTTCTTTTGCATTCAGACAAGATATTCCAATTTCACTGCAGTCTGCTGATAATTCCATTTGTTTAGCTGAGCTTCCAAACATTTGAACTCCTTGCTGATTCTTCGGGTCCGGTGTCGGTTGACGAGCAACTTTAATAAGGGGAAAATTTGTAACACCGAAGGCCCAAAGAAAGAAACAAAAGAAACGACGAAAACAAAAGCACACAAGCATACTAATAATATAAAGCAATCAGCACATATTACTGCTACTCACACAATAATATGCATGCACACCAAAGCACACAATTGTCGCTGAAGCTCTGGTACTATGGTCTAATATGATGTGGCGGTGTGCACGAAAGTGAGTCTGTGTGTGGAAAGAGTTGGCGTAACCAAGGCTACACCGAGCACTGGCTGAACACCGGCTAGATCTGGATGGATACGGAGGCGAGGACAGACTGGGCGATCATGCAGCAAGACACCGAGGTCACGACCATATCATCATCAAGCGTACGAACGGGAATCGTACACGTCCAAAGAACGACATGATAGGGCAAACTAGGGGAGGAAAAGCAAGGCTGCTGGCATTGCCCTCTTCTGATAACAAAGATCAGTAAGGGTTGCCAAAGGGACGAGATGAAGGGCACGATTCGGGATAGAGACACGTCTATCACCAAAACAATTTGGGGTGGGTGGAGGAAAAGATATCGATGCAATACCTGAGCATAACTCCTGCAAATGGTGTCTGGAGCACTCGGTACCAGGGCATCACTCTGCTGGGACAGAGATGACGCTGAACACCGAAGGGTAGGCATGTAAATAAAGAGGGTGAAGGTAGTGGATCGAAACCAATACCACCTACACACGCAAGATAAACCGTTAGTGACAAGATAATAATCTATATGCATGCTATGCAACAAACAAATGCAGCAATCAAGTGCAACAAACCAACTGGGCTCTATACTACTGTTTTCTAATGTTCGAGTGGGCTAGGGCGTCCTACAGCCAGACCTACTCTGATACCAAGCTTGTGGCACCCGGCTCAGAGAAACCGGAACGCCCCGTATTCCAGCCCAGAGATCGAGGAGAAGTCTTCTGGAATACGGCACTACTTAGCATAGAACAAACTAGCTCTTTATTGCAAGCTATATTGGGTACAAGGGGATTACATCGGCACGGCGAAACTATCCCGTGCCACGATTGCTCCATGCAAGCAGCAGAACATCACGAAGCAGCGGAATAATTCTAACAGCAGAACAGCGACGACGATGTTGAACTCCACTCCGCAGGGACTCTGGCTGGAACGCTTATCCTAGCTCGCAAACAAGGAATCCACGGCAAACAAGCAATCAAATCTGGCATGCCCTGCAAACTGGCATGACACGCCAGGTCAGTACATTGAATGTACTTGCAAGCTCACAGCAACCAAAGCAATCAAGACAAACAATAAGATGGCAATTACAGATTATTAAGCAATGTTGAACACGATACTATCAGAACAACATGGCATGAATAACATGATATAGCTAGAACAATACGATCATGGCATGAACATATGAACATGATGAGACTAGCATGCAACATGATGAAACTTTCATGCACCAACTTACTCTACTCGGGTTATCTCGTAACCAACACCTGCACAAACTTACCATCACGGACATCACACGATCATCTCAGGATCCAATCAAGCTTGGTATTAACAATACCGTAGTAATCATTAATGACCACAAGGATCTTGACTTTTACCCTTGACTCTCGCATAACACCACAAATATCCAACGAGTCGGTATTCACGATGCCACAGTGATCCACTTACGATCACATAAATATCAACCAACTTCTTTCATCATTGGACCGGCGTTGTTATTAAGCACATTATTATTACTGTTGACCCATAGTGTGACCAACTACGAACTGGGCCCATATCCGCGGGCGCGGCTATCGATAGATTTAACGCACACACTCTGCAGATGTTAGCACACTGTACCCACAATACGGAACCCTGGCCTCGCACTCCCATCTGGGTGGACCAAAGCGTTCCGACAAAACCGTCCTACTGCCATGACACTCTCCCGGCCACTCCGACCAACTCCCCTTTGGGCTAAGTCCTGGGTGGCCCCGTGCCTACCAAAGGCACCAACGGCCACCGTCGTGGAAAAACGGTCCCAAACGGGGACAAGGATCCATACTCAACAACGGGCACACAAGGCTTATGCCATCCTACCTGATCAGGGTAGCACCTGCGCATAACCTTCCCTCGGGGGAGGCACCGGTGAGAGGCATGACAATAGACCCAGTTAGCACCCTCCCATAGGTTAAGTGTGGTTGCACTGCTCAGATCGATATGGTGTCACCATGACTCAGCCAACAGTTGTTCAAGTTCAATTTAATCCGGTTAAACTTGAATGCAATATGTTGAGCCATGATAAAATAACATGATGCATGAACATGATATCAAAATAAGCATGGAGGTGCAACACAATCAACGAGCATAGCAACAACATGTAATCATTTATCCAGATGAGCATGGCATACTGACAAGCATGAATATCACAACTAGAACACCACTCATAGCATAACATGACCACTAGCATCAACAATAAATACCATGCAATATCATAACAATAAACTACCATGCAAGCGTTTAACCAACTGGGTGCAAAGGAACATGCATAACAATGGTACTCAGGACAGACGTTAGTCATGTACCAAAGACCATCACCAACATGTACTATTACCAATCATTGCCAATATTAACATAATACTAGCATGAAGAACATAATAACAGAGTGCAAGAAAACATGACGGTAAACACCGATCCATAAGCATAACCAAAATAACGACAACAGAAGCAAAACAATTAAACAGTTATTAAAGATTTAAGATGGAAACCAATGCTTCTGCATGGCTATCATGCAGACGGTGGTTGTGGCTTGCTTGGGGATGAAGAAGGCTCCGGGAAGAAGTGCGGAAAGATCGTGGAAATAATCGCCGAAAAGGGTACTCTCTCGGAGGGGGCTGATTTAGCGTAAGGGAAAAATGGTCATTTTTAGAATTTCAAAACATAGTGAAATTGGTTCCATCAGAACGGGCCCAATGAAACAAAGACATGAGCATTGGTTTCACCTCAATCGGAGTTACGGTTGCGGAGATATGAGGGTTGGAACATCAGGGACTTTTCTATAAAAATAATATTCACAGTCGGGTCCCTGAGTGGATAAGACAGAGGCGCAAAATTAGAAATACGCTTTCGGAAAGGGAAAATGCATTTGTGCGAATGCACTTCCACTTATCCACGCCGCCAGGGCGGGTCAACGCGGGCGGCTCTGGCTGCCGACGGGCCCAGCGCCACCGGCGCCTGTGGTCGTCGTATTCCCTTCTCCTCGACATACCATGAGCGAGAGGCCGCTGGTGTCAGGCAGCGATTGCCGGCGCCATAGAGGGTCTTCGGCGATGCTCCACATATGGACGGACTCAGGAGGAAGAGGCACACCCAACCGTGCCACTTGCTGCCGTCGAGGTGGACCGAGGCGACGTCGGCTTCAACTCGGCGGAAGGCGGCTCGGACGGATGCGGGCACGGTGTTCCGGCCAAGGAGAGGAAACAACATGCTATGGGGAAAGCTCCAGGGTGGCTGGGTGGTGCTCTAGTGGAGGAGTAAGGAGGAGAGGAGCTCGGGCTTGGGCGAATTTGAGCAGAGACCGTCGGTGGCCATGGCGGCCATGGCGGGGCAGAGGAGCTCCTTGAGCTTGTTTGGGTGGTCGGGGAGGCAGCTAGGAGTGCGTGAGGTAGAGTGGTGAAGAGAAACGCGCTCGGGGTGGCCTTATATAGGCAGAGGGGGAGGAGGCCGAGCATGTGTCGCCGCGGCCGGCGCCGCGGACGCGTGTGCTCGTGCATGGGATCAGAGGTTGGCGATGAAGGAGGGAACGAACGAGCCGCAGAGGTTGCGGAGACGAGCGAAGCTCAGGGACAAGAGAGGGAAACTACCGTGACGCGAACAGAGCCAGTCGGCTACAGTTCGCCCGTGGGCGCACGGCGACGAGCGCCAGCGAGGAGGCTTCGGGAGGGGGAGATGGCTCCAGGAGGACGGAGACGATGCGGGAAATACGCTAGACATGGGCATACGGTGAGGAGACGAGTGCACAGACGGGGAGGAGGAGACAGAGGCGCGAGAGCGCGCTGATGGCATGCCAGGACGGTGGTCACCATTGTGACCGGCAAGAAGGGGACGCAAGAGGCTGCAGCGAGCTGTCTAGTGATGAGTCCCTTCATCTAATAAGCTGAGGGAGCTGATGGATCAAGAGAAGGAGCCAAGGAGAGGAGTGTGGCATCGCTGAAACTTTGTTGTATCAGTTTTAGATGCGCACTATATTTATGGAATACATGCCTACATTATATTTATGAACTAGAGCTAGTGCCGTATCGCCCTAGGTTATGACTGTTATATGATGAATATCATCCAACGAATTCACCGGTACAATGCCTATGAATTTCCCTTATATTGTTCTTGCTAAGTTACTATTGGTATTGTTACTATTACACTTGCTACATAACTATTGCTATCCTTGCTACCGTTACCGTTACTATTACTATCACTATCACTATCACTATCAAAACTATCATATTCCTTTGCTACTGATAATCTTGCTGCAGATAATTAATCTCCAGGTGTGGTTGAATTGACAACCCAGTGCTAATACTTGCCAATATTCTTTGGCTCCACTTGTGTCGAATCTATAAATTTGGGTTGAATACTCTACCCTCGAAAATTGTTGCGATCCCCTATACTTGTGGGTTATCACTGGCCTCTCTGTTGTGCCTAGTTAGGACTATGGCGTGTCGATCAGCCGAGGCTTTTTTATATCCGGGCATGACCAGAAAAGTGTGGCCAGCCGGAGTTAATCGAGCGTCTTGTGTAAGTTGGTGCACCCCTATAGGGAAGTATATCTATTCGAATAGACGTGTCCAAGGTAACGAACACTCGGAGTTGTATCCCGATCTACTACAACTAGAACTGGATACTTGTGACACTAAATGGATATGAGAGCTCCGGGATCGCTTTCTCGCAGGGAGTTGAGGAAGGATCTCTGGGTGTTACTATAATATATTTGTTATTATACTATATGTTGCTGCAAGATGCTAGTATTCAATTGGCTAGGCCTTCCCCTCTATTCTGGCAATTCTGCAGTATAGTCCACACATACACCCCCTTCCCATTGATACTAATGCATACTTAGCATAGATCTGATGTAAGTCTTCCGAGTACTTTGGATGATTACTCACGGTTGCTTTGCTACCCTTTCCCCCCTTTACCCGATTGCTACGATTAGATGATGGAGCCCAGGAGCCAGCTGATCTCGCTGCCGACTACTACTACCCTGACTGAGCCTACTACTACGTGGAGATCACCGTCGACCAGGACTAATTAGGAGGCCCCAGGCAGGTGGCCTGCGCCTTTTTGATTTGGTTGTCGCTGTTTTGCTAGCCTTCTTAAGGCAAACTTGTTTACATATGTCTGTACTCAGATGTTGTTGCTTCCGCTAACTTATGTATTTGAGCCCTCGTGGCCCTGGCTTGTAATATCAAGCTTTGTGTTTGAATTTGTCTCTAGAGTTGTGTTGTGATATCTTCCCATGAGTCTCTGATCTTGATCATGCGCATTTGCGTGTATAATTAGTGTACGATTTAGTCAGGGGCGTCACACACGATGGTTCACTATTCTTGACTATGATGAAGCCCAAAGAACTGTTAGTAGATCGTCGACAGTCGGAGCTGAACGATGGTCAGAAATTTGTACAAAGCTACGTCATGCCGTCAATGAACTGAATCGAAGAAACACTCGAGGTAAGCATAGCAAGAACATCAAACCCTCACATCCACATGTGGTCTAGATCGAACCTGCATCTACTCATAGAACCGCTCGTGATGCCACTGTTGGAAACGTAGTAGAAAACAAAAAAAATTCCCTACAATCAACCAGGAACACTATGAAGATGCAATAAATGGTTTGGGTCGGATTGTTTTAGACTCTGAGTTGCAGCAGAAGAAAACGAGTCGGTGTAGATCGTATTTGAAGTCCCTCGACCGTAGATGAACAATCCCTCGAACTGCTCAGGAACCGTCCCTCAAACAGAACATCGCAAGCATGATCTCTTCGCACAATGCAAGTGTACAAGCTTCACGATTCAACAGCGCTTCACCGTTCAGAGCTAATTGTCACCGGGGAATTAGAGGGAGAAGAAGATAACGCACATGGCTTCTCTATTATGAGGATTAGAGAGAAGTATAACTAGATCTAGTCTAGATCAAAGTAGATGAGAACTATATCAAGAGAGAACTAGAGAAGGCTTTAAAATGTATGTTTTAGGGGCTAGCACCGGCCCTCTATTTATATGTTGAGTCCTGGGGTCGTAACTCGGGGAGGGGAGCTCCCCAATGTCGATTTGAAACACAAGGAAGAGTAATCCTCGATTTCCAATATGAAATGCCAAGGTTCTTGGCATTTTTTAAATGCCATGGAACTCGGCGTCTGGACCAGGGCCAGACGCCAGGGAGCCTGGCGTTTGGTCCCTGACCTCTGCAAAAACTTCTTCGTGGACCTTACCTCTCGTCCCAGTCAATGTCTCCTCGCACCAGGGACCCTTTGGATTTATCCGGAAGGTTCTGCATCCTTTTGGACATCACCAAATTTCCTAGGGCCTTCCTCGGACCTCACAGAACATTTTTGGAAACATCTAAAACTCTTTCAGAACCCTCTCAAAACTATTTCTTATGTTCCCAAAACTATTCTGAGAATATTTTCTCATGACTCTAATTCCACTAACAGTCAGAAGATCATGACTCCCTTAAGCTTGTGACCTTGTAGGTTCGGTAAAACATAGACATGAACCAAAGTCCTTCGCATAATGATTGATAGCAGAACCATCACTACTGCAGGATGCTGCTAACGCGACACTGCGATCAGAGACCCTTCAATGAAACTGTGTGCGATGCAATAATCACGAACGGTGGTGTAAAAAACCGTCAAAAAGGTGCAAAACGTTTGCGATGACGGATGCATCAAACACGGTTCAGATTTTAGTTGTGTGTGCGATGCACGGCATATGGTTCAGTTCAATGAACTGTTTGCAATGAGGAAGAAGAACGGAAATGGGCAGCCAGATGAAGGCGTGTGCGATAAACGGCATACAGTTCAATCAGATTAACTGTTTGTGATGAGGCCAAACAACAGAAAAAGACAGCTAGATAAAGGTGTGTGCGATTGAGGGCATACGCTTCAGAAGGATTAACTGTTTGCGAATAGGCAACAGAATAGAAACGGTCAGCCAGATCAAAGGTGTGTGCAATTGATGGCATACACTTCACACGGATGAACTGTTTGCGATTAGCCACAGCAAACAGAAATAGTTAGACAAATTAACGTGTGTGTGCTAGACGGGCACACATTCTAATTAAAAGAAGCATGTGCGATGGTAATAACGAGCGCGCACAGTTCTTGGAACAAGACGTGTGCTGACATTGCCTATTGCGGTGCACCAAACACCACGTACGCGGCCGAGAAAGCATGCCCACGTTACGCCGTCCGGGAATAGTGTCGCACTTAGAAATTATAGAACCGTCAATAAATTTGGAGGTTGCGTCCCGTCACCTTACAAATTGCAAACATGTTCACACCGATCAAAACCTAAACGGTTTCCCACTTAGGAGCATATTAGTACTCGGTTATAAATACTATACTATGCCAAGATGACTGAACATTCCTTCCTCAACTCCTCATCCCCAAAAGCAAACAAGTCATTCAGCATCGTTCTCTTGCATCTGCCATGGCCAGATTGAGTTCTCGGTCGAGAGATTACCACTAGGGAGAGGCGAGCATGGAAGCGGAAGCACGAGAGATGTCCCGCTTAGCCACGAAAGCAGCCGACATGTCCCGCTGCGTCGCCGAAGCAGCACGGAGGTCCCGCCGCACCACCGAAGCAGCACGGAGGTCCCGCCGCACCATCGATGCAGCAGACTGGTCCGGCCGTGCCACGGAAGCAGCAAAGATGTCATGTCACGCCACGAATGCAGCAGAGATGTCCTCCCGTGCCTTGGTGGCCTGGGAAAATCTCTCGCGGGCAGGCGAGGACTCTTACAGGCACATGCATGCGATTGTACATAGCCATATGGATCAGATCTCCGGCTGGATGAAGCTGCAGGACGAGTTGAATGCCTCGTTTGAACAACTCCGAGCCGAGCGCGACCTGCTGAGGGTGAAGATCGCCGGAAGGGCGAAGCAGTCGGAGGAGACCGCTGCCTTGTTGAAGTGGATGGGTGTCATCTCAAGAAACTTATGGACGAGAATGCCATGCTCCGCATCGAGCGTGAAAGGCTAGTGGAGGAATCTGTGGTTGCTACCGAGCAGCGTATTAAGGACATGAAATTGATGAAAGAGATCATCGCCGCTCGCCGCGAGAACTAATCTCCACGACCTGCAGCGCATCAAGAAAGTAGAGATCAGCAAGCCAGATCGTTGTATGCGTCTTCCTTCTTCTTTCGCCCTTGTGTATTTCGGGCGTAGCTGCATGTGGCTTTTTTGGTTATCTTCCTAGATATGTAATACAATTATTATCCACTATCATCGTCCTTATATTCATCATCCTTGCTATAAGTCACAGTCGATGCTATATAGGTCCGTCGGATCTTACATCAAGATCCGTGCAAAACTTTCTTTTCAGATTTTCACTTTCCTCTCTTAAATCTCAATCCAGTGAGACATAGCCACGCCGTGAAACAGGGGCTCGGGCGCCATTAATGGAGACGTTGGGAGGGAGGTGCGTGGCGGATAGAGGTCAAAGGGCTCTCCTCCCGATGAGCGCGTGCAGGGGTCTGATCACACGCCTCCCGTACTCAAATAGCTACCCCACACGACACCTCCTAGCCAATAAAAAGGGGGCGCGTGGTGGCACGTAATTGGTAAGTAGAACGCCCACGGTTTCAATAATAGTTGTGTTTCCAATTTGTAACATGACAACATTTGTTCCAAAATGACTTTGTTGATTTTTTTTATGTGTGCGCCTTCGCAAATCGGACAGAAAAATTACCACAACATTTTTGTGCCATGTCATGACACCATGCCAAGTTTCATGATTTCCACTTGTGTTTTGGATTTATAGGAACTAAAAAACAAAGTTTCTCAATCTTTCCAGCCGAGCCACGACGCCCAGATGTTTGAATTTCATTCCCATTTCTTGCATGGGACCTCGAAATTCACCCAAGGACACACATGTGATTTTTCAACCAATTTTGGTGCACTGGAGCATGTGCTTGTAGTTCAAATTTGAATTATGCACATTAAATGCCTAGAAATTTAATTAATGTATAAAAAGGCCAAACGAACCCGGAATAATTCCAAAATTTAGCACGATACTTCTATTTGGTCTAATTTGCCTGTGTAAACAAATTAAGGTGGGAGAAGGCAGTGTACGCATGTTGTTTCACACATGAAGGTGACACGTTCCCTCTTGGAACCACAAGCCTTCTTGAGAGAAGCTCCGGTTTGCAAGAAGCTTATACCAAAGATTGTCCCAATTCGGCCAAAAAAATTACCGCAGCACGTTGGTGCCATGTCATGACACCATGCCAAATTTCATGATTTTCAGGCAAGTTTTGGATTTACATGAATTAAAAAACAAGTTTCTCAATCTTTCCGGCTGAGTCACGACGCCCGGATGTTTGAATTTCATTCCCATTTCTTGCATGGGACCTAAAAATTCACCCAAGGACACACGTGTGATTTTTCAACCAACTTTGGTGCACTGGAGCATGTGCTTGTAGTTCAAATTTGAATTATGCCCATTAAATGCCCAGAAATTCAATTGATGCATTAAAAAGGCCAAACGAACCCAGAGTAATTCCAAATTTTAGCACGATACTTCTATTTGGTCTAATCTGCATGTGTAAATTAAGGCGGGAGAAGGCAGTGTACGTATGTCGTTTCGCACACGGAGGTGACACGTTCCCTCTCAGAATCACGAGCCTTCTTGAGAGAAGCTCCGGTTTGCAAGAAGCTTATACCAAAGCTTGTCCCAATTCCGCCAAAAAAAATACCGCAACATGTTGGTGCCATGTCATGATACCATGCCAAGTTTCATGATTTTCAGGTGTGTTTGGGATTTACATGAATTAAAAAACCAAGTTTCTTAATCTTTTCGGCCGAGCCACGACGCCCAGATGTTTGAATTTCATTCTCATTTCTTGCACCGGACCTAGAAATTCACCCAAGGACACACATGTGATTTTTCAACCAACTTTGGTGCACTAGAGCATGTGCTTGTAGTTCAAATTTGAATTATGCACATTAAATGACCAGAAATTCAATTAATGTATAAAAAGGCCAGACAAACCCGAAATAATTAAAAAAATTAGCACAATACTTCTATTTGGTCTAATCTGCCTGTGTAAAAAATTAAGGCGGGAGAAGGTAGTGTACTTATGTTGCTTCGCACACGAAGGTGGCACATTCCTCTCGGAACCACGAGCCTTCTTGAGAGAAGCTCTGGTTTGCAAGAAGCTTATAACAAAGATTGTCCCAATTTGGCCAAAAAAATTACCGCAGCATGTTGGTGCCATGTCATGACACCATGCCAAGTTTCATAATTTTCACGCGTGTTTTGGATTTACATGAATTAAAAAACCAAGTTTCTCAATCTTCCCGGTCGAGCCACGATGCCCGGCTGTTTGAATTTCATTCTTATTTCTTGCATGGGACCTAGAAATTCACCCAAGGACACACATGTGATTTTTCAACCAACTTTGGTGCATTGGAGCATGTGCTTGTAGTTCAAATTTGAATTATGCATATTAAACGACCAGGAATTCAATTAATGTATAAGAAAGCCCAAACGAACCTGGAATAATTCCAAATTAAACACGATACTTATATTTGGTCTAATATGTCTGTGTAAAAAAATTAAGGTGGGAGAAGGCAGTGTACGTACGTCGTTTCGCACACGGAGGTGACACGTTCCTCTCGGAACCACGAGCCTTCTTGAGAGAAGCTCCGGTTTGCAAGAAGCTTATACCAAAGCTTGTCCCAATTCGGCCAAAATATTTACCGCATCATGTTGGTGCCATGCCATGACACCATGCCAAGTTTCATGATTTTCATGCGTGTTTTGGATTTACATCAATTATAAAACCAAGTTTCTCAATCTTTCCGGTCGAGCCGCGACGCCGAGATGTTTGAATTTCATTCTCATTTCTTGCATGGGACCTAAAAAGTCACCCAAGGACACACATGTGATTTTTCAACCAACTTTGGTGCATTGGAGCATGTGCTCGTAGTTCAAATTTGAATTATGCATATTGAATGACCAGAAATTCAATTAATGTATAAGAAAGTCGAAACTAACCCGGAATAATTTCTAAATTTTAACACGGCACTCATATAGTTCTATGTTGCATCTGTAAAAAAAATAAGGGGGGAGACAGCGTATATCGTTTCGAACACAAAGGTGACACCCCTCGGGAACCACGAGTCTTCTCGAGAGAAGCTCCGGTTTGTAAGAAGCTTATACCAAAAACTTGTCCAAATGCGGCCAACATTTTTACCGCAACATGTTGGTGCCATGAAATAACACCATGCCAAGTTTCATGATTTTCAGATGAGTTTTGAATTTCCAGGAATTTAAAAACCAAGTTTCTCAATGTTCCTAACCGAGGCGCGACGCCCGGATGTTTGAATTTCATTCCCATTTCTTGCATGGGACCTATAAATTCACCCAAAGACACACATGTGATTTTTCAACAAACTTTTGGGCACTGGAGCATGTGCTTGTATTTCAAATTTGAATTATGCACATTAAATGCCAAGAAACTCAATTAATCCATAAAAATGCCAAACGAACCTGGAATAATTCCAAATTTAAACACGACACTCGTGTGGTTGCATGTTCACTGTACATAAATGTTCTAGCAATTCAAACACCATCATTTCCCTCTGTAACACCATTTTGTCTTTCAAAATATAATGAGCAAATTAGGTAAACCACAAACAGTTTACTAGAAAGAATCGGGTGGGATGCGATATAAAATATCTCGGCGCACCGTCTTGTCTTGCTTACGCAGGAAGCTTCGTCGTCTACAGTCGACCACCCCCGCTTGAACCACACTTGCGCGCCAGTTTCTCGCGGCACCGAGCGAATTTTTTTTGCCACCGCGGAAATATCTATCTCCCCACCCCCTCCCTCCCACCAAAAGCCACATTTCCACTGTTCCTCCTTGCTTTCCAAGTTCAAACCTTCAGTGCTGCTTACTGGCAGCTCAGCCTCCTCGCCAGCGACCCTTCTTCTTACAGTGCCGCCTCGTCACCGGCTACCCTTCTTCTTCTAGCGTCGCCTCCTTGCCGGCGACCCTTCTTCTTGTAGTGCCGCCTCCTCGTCGGCGACCCTTCTTCTTGTTGTGCGGCTTCCTCGCCGCCGACCCTTCTTCTTGCTGCGCGGCCTTGTCGAAATGGTCAGATAATCCACACTCCACTCACACCATCCTCCTCCTTTCCCGCCCCACATGCCCCGACCGACGACGCGACATCTTCCGCTGAAATCACTGTCCCCCTCCTCCAATTAAGCGCCGCCCATAGCCATTTTACATGCAGTATAACGTGGAGCTCAGTAGCATCTGGCAGCGGAGAAGCAAATCACGGCTGCATGCTCGCACGAGGTCGCTATGGCTGCCATGCGTGCCGACCACTAGATCTTGGAGGAGCATCTCGTCTTCGAGGCCACCGTCGACACCGCCACGCGGTTGTCTACTTTAAAATACAGTTCGTGTTGTTTTCTCGAGGCCACCGCCAATGCCTTCTAATGATTTGTCCTATGTAATGTTAATATGCAATCTGATGTTCAGTTTACAGTTTGGTCCTCTGAAATGTAATGTTCAGTTAATACTTTGGTCCTCTGAAATGTAATGTTCAGTTAACACTTTGGTCCAACAATTGCTACATTTCGTAGTAGTGTTCTCAAGCATTCTTTGTTTTGTTAACAGTCTTATCTTCTAGTACATGTTTTTATTTTGCAATGGCGTGCTTAGTTAACTATTTTGGTTCATTTGATCTGATGTCCATTTAACTGTTTGGTTCAGTTCTGCAATTTGATTTTCATCTGCTGTGGTACAATTTTGTATTGTTACGCATCTGAAATAAATAGAATTTGGTTGTACTCAATACATATTCTACTGATAGTATGACAACTCTCAGTTAACCTGATCAAGATCTTCCTTATGTATGTTGCAGGGAAACAATGGGAGACACTAAGGTTTACCATCGAGGTTTGTTCAAGCATGGTCCTTTGGCTAATAGCACATTATTGTGCAGTTGCAGGAACCATTCTAATATTTAGGTTTCTTACAATTTGGTCTTGCACATGTAGGTCCTGCTATCAGAGGCTTAGACCCACTGTTCGACCCATTTTGCATACGGGGAAATGAGATGTCCATGAATATCAGTCAAGTTAAGAAACTCGGAAAGATTGTTAGGATGAAGAAACTTGCGAAGAATAACAGCAAGATATCTGTTTGCACAATGAATAAGACATCAGTCAACTATAGGATGGTACTAACTATTTTACCTTGTTTTTACCCCTTGCGCCATCAGTCAACTATAGGATGGTACTAACTCTTTTACCTTGTTTGTGTATCTTTGTTTTCAGTACTTTTCAAAGCAGTTCACTGATGATTACCTCTCAACAGGGGCGAAATTGGGCCTGGGGCAACTGGGGCTGTAGCCCCAGGCGTGGCCCAACTAGCATCTATATTCATAGTAGGAAAAAAATCAGAATATGGGATAAATAGAAGCCCAGCCCCAGGCTTCATGTACTCATGTACAAGCCCATTAGCCCAACTCAATCGATCGATCAGAATAGAAAACGAATCCCGCAGTCCATGGTACGCTTCGATCTCTGATCGAGCGAGTCGTCCGTCAATAGTCAATTAAGAAAGAGAAAGAACATCCCTCGCCTGATCGCGGCAAAAACCCTCGCTTCGATCGAGGGGAGAGCCCAATGCCCCAAGCGTTGCGCCGCCGCCCTCGTCAACCGGCAATTGGCGATTCCCCGCCGGCGCCGCCGCGCGCCAGCCACCGGGTCCGGCGTCCTGACAAGTGACAATCCGTCCGTCCGCCTCTTGTTCTTCTGATCTTCTCCCTCTGATTTTGAACTGCAGTGCACGCACTGAGGCCAACGCAATACACACTGTGCCGCATAGGTAATCTGTATCATCTATTTTTGTTTTCCCTAATTCCTTTATATCAAACTCAGTGAGTTATATATTTACTTAGTCAATTTTATTTGATTTGTTGTCAGCAAATTAGAAATACAAGATGAAGAAGAGGACCCATACAATTGAATCTTTCTTTCAGTCAACATCCAATCAGCCTTCAGCCAACAACATCCAACCAGTACCAGTAAAGCCGATCTGCGAAACAAGATGAATGATGAATGGATGAATCACCGTTTAGTGTGCTATATCGAGCGTGATGTATTTGCAAGAATTGATGATATAAAGATTACACAGTGCTATCAAAAAATGAGGAAACGCAAGGGGCTACTACCTCGTGGACTTCGTGTTAATGGTATAATATGTTCTTTTTTTTTTTGCAAACTTTCATATGAACAATTGATTTAGTCTATGTCCAGTGCTTTGATTTGAAATCCTTGATTTTATGTCTGCAGATTCAGGTCCTTCTACTATTGCTGGCGAAGAAACAATGGCCTTGAATTAAGCAAGTCTTCACTAATTTGGTACCAAACCATGTTTGCAATGATGCACTTTGTTAAATTATTTGTTTTGTGGAATTTCATCTCTTGATAATAATGAATTTATATTTCATTTTGAATGTGATTTTGTGGCATACTTACAACACACATTGATGGTGTGGTATTAGACGTTATATTTAGTCAGTTAGTTTTAGCCCTAGGCTTTGCGAAATCCTGGTTCCGCCTCTGCCTCTCAAACCACCTGCATGGTCAAGAGGCGAGGAAGGTATTCATTCAACACCCACAGTACAATATTGAAGTCTTGATGAAGACGACAAAGGTTGGGTGGAAAATTATCCATAGCCACTGGCCTAAAGTTGCAATGACATTCAACATCACTGAAGGCTCAACATTTGCCTTCCGCTTCTGCAGTTTCCAAGATGAGATTCATCTGTCTATTTACTGTGTATGATGCTACTTTCCAAAGGTTTTTGATGTTGCATGTGAAACTTGGTGTTGTTGTGTAATGGCGGAACTGAGTGCCGAAGCTATCTGATGTAATTCGATTATGAAATCATGGTTGCTATTATAAGGATATGAAATGTCTGGTGTGTTTTTATAAGAAATAACAATTTGATTAGTACATGGATTATCAATAATAGGCTAATTACCCTGCTTATTGGGGTTTTCTATTGCAGACGGTTACTCAGACAGCATCGTGGGCGATGAACTCAAACAACACGCACGGTTTCTAGAAAGTAGGTGTGTTCGATCAACTAACAATCACACACGACTTCCGGCAGAGAACTGTTTGCGTTAGGCCACCTTGGACAAACGTTTCCACACAAAAAACTGTGTGTGATATACATACGAGCGGAAATGTTTTTTTTGGATTCACCGTGTGGGATGTACATACGAACGGAGACAATTGGGTTTCGATGCCTCGCCCGATCTCACACGAGCTAGCTTATGTGCCAGGAGGGCCTATCCCCTACGGTTTCTGGGTCGTGTGGGAAGGACCCCCCTATCGCCCACACTCAGTTGGCGACGGTTCCAAACGCCGTCGCGGAAAAGGGGTAAAAACCGTTTGTATAGCACGTCGTTGTACCAGTGCATGGATGTACATACCGTCCCTATGATTACACGAATGATATTTGAGTGAACCTTTGATTATCATATCATGTTCCCTTTGCTTCACAATACTTTACAAAACCCGAGATGCATCGGTATCCTCCTGAGTCATACAAATGCTCACTATACCGTCATCCTTGTTACCAGTTTTGTTCTTCTCTCTCGTTGATATGTTCCGGCATCCCCGTGACATAGTCACCTATCACTACTAGGGAAAACCTTATACACAGAATCTTAGCAGCAACATGGTTTAAAAACAGACGCTACTGCTAATTAGCAGTAGCGAGCTTCAGAAAAGAGCGCTACTAATATCTAAGTAGCAGTAGCACTCTAGGTGAAACGAGCGCTACTACTATAATTGCCACGGTGTTGCCTCCAGGCTAGATATAGTAGTAGCGCCTTCCAAGGACGCCATCGCTAAAGTACTTAGTAGCAGCATTTTTCCTCAAAAATTGCTACTGCTAAGTATCACCGCAACTAATTAAGTTTAGTCCCATACTACTAAGCGAACAAGGTGTTTACCACCTTAAATATGTTACTTCTCAACCTATCTCGAGCACTTGGTCTTCATTGAACTATATGTGTATGATTTGTGGCTGCAATATGAATCTCTTTGTACCTATCTGGTACAATGAGGATTCATGTTGACTATTTAGATTCTACACAAAAAGATCAATGATGACCAATGTATATTTTTTATGTTTTTACATTGCTTAGACTTAGAGTGTTTTTTCGGGACAAAGCGTTACTGATATTGGGATAAACAAAAGAAATAACTGCTTCCATTAGCAGCAGCGTTTTTCACTAAAACGTGTTATAGATAAGTTAGCTATAACGCGTTTTCCTTACGAGCACTACTGCTAGTTCGACTTAACCACCCCCGGCTCAAAATTTCGCTAAGTCCACCTTTCACCCACCCCCCTGGCCTATTCCCCTACTCCTATCACCGCCGCCCGAGCTCGAGCCTGCCCTCACCGCCTCCGCCCGAGCCCGCCCTCAACCTCACCGCCGTCGCCCGCCGCCGCTCTCGACCACACTGTCGTCGCCCTCTACCTCACCGCCGCCGCCCGAGCCCGCCCAGGATCGCTGCCTCCCGATCCCGAGCCCGCCCTCGCCGCCCCTACCTCCGTCGCCGAGCACCTCCCCGCCACCATCTCTCCTCTCAGAAGCCCCCACCCTCCCCACCCTCTCTCTTTGCTTAGTTAGTAGATGGTTTAGTAGTAGTAGATGTTAATTTAGGGTTCATGATAATGATTTTTAGTAGTAGTGGATATTAATTAGTAGTAGTGATGGTAAACTAGTTGTATAATTAGCAGTAGTAGATGTTAATTAGTAGTAGATGTAGTAGTAGATGTTAATTAGTAGTAGTAGATGTACTAGTTTCTTTCTATTTATAGTAAGTTTATATTTAGTAAGAACGAGTTGAATTAATAGAACTAGTTTAGTTTTAGTTGAACTAGTTTAGTAAGTAAATTAATAACTAGTTGAACTACTTTATTTTTAGAAAGAACTAGTTTTTTCTATTTATAGTAAGTTTATATTTAATAAGAACTAGTTGAATTAATAGAACTAGTTGAACATGTCATATTTGTTGTTATTTTTTAGTTTAAGCAATTATTTCATGTTTTGGTTACACCTCCGAGTGGCCTATGTTTTGCCGGAGTGTTGATTAATTTCTGTTCCGCAAATTTCAGCGCCGATATGTCCTTTTTAGCAAAGGTCATGCCGGATTTTTCCGTGAATTCTGGCATGACTTGTGCTAGAATATGTACAAGTTTAATCTTTGAATTATGAACGTAGGAAATGTCGTACTCGGACGACGACAGTCTCCCGGGGGAGTACAGCTGGTGCCACGACGATCGAGGTATGTGCGACAGGTTCGTTGAGCTGGATGAAGATCGGCGCTTCAACATTAAGCTTGAGGAGACCTTCGATGTTGAAACGGTACGCAACAACGACAAGTGTTTTTTTCGTAATTAAGCATGACTTCAACTATTTCAACGTCTAATTTTCATCTTTTACAATTCGACTAGCTTATCCCATGCCATGCAAGACGCTATGTCTTGGAGAGGATGGGTTTTGAAGACCATGAAAATTTTGAAACAAAGAAAATACACCTAAGGACCCATCATGATATGGATTTTGAAGTAAATCTGTGCAATGCTCAGAGTGTAACCCATTTTGGTTGCCAAAATTGGGAAGCACTTTGTAAAATGTATGGTTTTTATGAGGGTATGATTGTCATCATGGATCTTGGTGATCCTGACATCGAGCAAGACAATATGGACATTTGGGTCCTTGTTGATACGCTTCTAATTGTACCGCTATGTGAGTTTCTCAAACATAGTTATTAACTAATTTATATTGTTTATTTCAAAATAGTTGATAACTTATTTCCATTGACAGCTTATTTTGATTCTTCAAAGACTGTGCGGAAGATGGTAGACAAAACCCACTACACCGATGGCTCCAAATTAACTTATAAGGAGAAAAATCATCTAATCGCATTTTGTACTCTTCTTGAGGATTACAATAACTATTATCGAACTCCTCCAAATTATGGTGAATACGTGCCACTAGTGCATGTGTTGAACCATGGTAACTTCTCTGGAGATACCCTGGTAAGATTTTTTACTATTACGACATCCCTGCATCTTTTGCATACTTCTAAAACTAGTACATCATTGCTAACTATGAAGTTATTACTATGTTTTTCAATGAAACTCCGATGGATTGTGTGCCTCATCGATGTATCTCGAATGGTCGCCTTACGATTCGAACATACTTGCCTGTAAATCTAGGAGCTCACTGTGCATATCGGATTTCTAGAACCGTGAACACATATTCATCAAAGAATGGAAGAAATGTATAGACATTCGCAAGGAGGTTCTTGGAAGTAACATTCAATAAAGACAAGAATTGGAGAGACTAATCTCCATTCTCCATAATGGAGAGTCAGGGGCTATCTTGTTTTTTGCTATTTTACCTTAGAAAATGTAGTAAGTCTTAATCGAATGTAGTAGGTCCTATGAGGTACAATATGTTTATTATGTAGTAATGTGTTAGCGTTGACAATGAGGAGTACTTGTGATTACGACTAGTGACCAATTTGCTATGTGATGTCATTGATGAAAACGATGATCTTGAGGAGGTGTTATATGACAATGATGTATTATGATGATAAGTTGTTAATGATATGATGATGATGACTATATTATTATATCATTGGGTGAAAGAACCGCGGATTAGTTTCAAGTGGATGGACATCCACTTGAAACTAGTCCATGGTTCTTTCACCCGTGATGTAATAACTCATTATGATGTAAAACAATCTCTAAATTCCCGTTGTATGAAAACTTGTGTAAAGGTGTATGAATACAACATGAAATAAAAAGAAATAAAATACTAAATAATAGTAGTAGCGGGCAAGGAGAAGTGCTACTACTAATTACCAATAAGCAGGCAGGGCGCTATCGATAGCGCTTCTGACTAAAGCTTAGCAATAGCGTGCCTAGACCCACACTCTTGCTAAATTGACTTAGTAGTAGCGCTTCTCGTAAGAGCGCTACTACTAAGTCAATTTAGCGATAGTGTGGGTCTAGGCACGCTATTGCTAAGCTTTAGTCAGAGCGCCTTATCGCAACGCCTCCCGCCTGCCATCGATAGGCCTAAAACCCGCGCTGCTGCTAGGCTTTTCCCTAGTAGTGTATGTTTGGCCATACAATAATGGATTTCGTCACACCGAGAGGGCCCTAAGAATATCTCCATCGTTGGAGGATAAAATCCCACTCTTGAGCAATCTAGTCCCCTATCAAAAAATTTGATGAACCTGTAAGTCGTGATTATGGTCACCTATGATGTTTGAGAAACCCCAAAGTCCGCCGTACGGTAGGAAGTGACTATGATACTCTCATGGTCTAAGGAACTAAAAACACATGTTAACATTCCATGTTATAACAATTGATTTCGGACGATGTTATCTCAAAGTATAACAAACAGGTTGGGTCGATTCAATATTATCATTCTTCTAACATCATACATTTAATGTTGTTTTAGGACTATCGTTACACTTAGCGATATCCTAAGATCCGGAAAACACGATCATCAACAACACTTGAGCCAGTCTTAGAGGCAAGACTAGGAACCTATTCTTTACCGTTTATCATTTCACACGTGCATATAGGTTTTCTACTGAATCACATATTACAGGATCATAGTAGTTATAGCATGAAATATAAACTCTTAATTATGAATACGGAAATATAATAATATGATATTATTGCCTCTAGGGCATATTTCCAACACTGAGATACATGGTATAACGCCCTACTCCTGTCGTGTACAATATTGCTTTGTTCGAGATGATCTTTGTTACAACGTAAGTGGTAGACAGGTAGAGTGCTAAAGAGTCGAGCCCTTGGCTAGGTTGTAGTCGTCCTCTATTTATACTATCCCTAGTCCTCCCCTTATCGCCATGAGGGGTTGCCACATAACTGGCAGAAACAGAGAGAGAATGCTCGTCCGTACCGGCCTGACGTGACAGGGCATAGCCTCCACGCCCACATCGGGTAGGTAGCTACAAGACGCCCCTGTAGACACACATCGAGTTGGTGGCGCCTCTCCGGCCCTTGTAGCTGACCACGCGCCATGCCGGTGCACGAAGGCAAAATGTGGACACACTGAGTCCCATCCTGGTAGTGGGCGTCGGTCACTGTAGCAGGGCGGTGCGCATTAAATGCCTCTGACAGGCAGATTCTCCGATTCCTTCATGATGAAGGAACTACTTCACGGGAAACCATGCTTCACGAGCGAGTCTTTTGGTGAGCGCTTGGCGGCGAGCATGAGCCCCGCCAACCGAGTAGTGGTTGGGGTGCCAACATGGCGCCCTGTAATCCTTCCCAGGGTGAACTAATGATGCGTTGCTCGTCGGGTACCACTTCTGTCAAGCCCCATGTTCCGCCGGGGACCTCCTATGTGACGTGCATTACGTCCAACAGACACACACCGCACGGGGGGGTCCAGCTTAATGTGAACTACAACTGAACACATGTGATAATTCCAAAAATAGTTAAGTGCCTACAAGGGATCAAACCAAAGACCTTGCAACAACTTACTACGTACTACATGCGACTTCATGTCTAAGATGGCATCCGAGATTATATGAACTATCAGACGCGATAGATGTCAACTTATTTTTAAATTTCGAATGTGAATTTTTCTCAAAAAAAATTTTCTGCAACACCAATAGTTTTGAATAAAGAGGAACAAGATAGAATAATTAAATATTGTTTGAATTTACAAACTTTTTTTAGAAACGTGATTTTTTGGAAAACATGAAAATACTTGACAGCATGAACATTTTTATAAAATAACAAAAAAAAATTCCAAATCGTGAACATTTTTTGTATTCGCGAACAAATTTTGAAAACATGTTTTTTTTAATTAGTGAACAAATTTGGAATTGTTTGAAAACGTGAAAAGACTTGAAAACATGAAAAGACCTGAAAGCTGAAACATTATTTGAAATTCCCAAACATTTTGTAGATTTGTCACAAAAATAAGAATGCGAACATATTTGAAATTCCTAGACCTTTTTTGTCAGTTTCAGGACGAATTATCGAAACATGAAGAATTTTCAAATTCTTGAACAAAATTAGAAACTGGGAACTTTTTATGAAGTTCCCGAACATATTTTGAATTTGCAAACAAATTTTCAAAACACAATCATTTTTAAAATTTGTGAATAAAATTTTGTAAATGGGAACATATTTTGAAATTCTCCAGCATTGTCGGAATTTGTGGACAAAAATTTAAAATGCGCACATTTGTAAAATTTCTGACCACTTGTTGAAAAGGGAAAAAACTTGAAAAAGAAAATTACAAAGGAAAGAAAATAAAAGGAGAAATGGAAAAGGGAAAATGAAAAAGAAAAGAAAATTCGAAAAATTAAAAATAAAAGAGAAAAAGAAGTAACAGGAAAAAAAACCGCTTCAGAGAAACTTCTGGAAGGTTCCCAAAATCGATTAAACCAGACAGGAACCTGCTAGAAGGTTCCTAAAACCAACGTGACAGATGTCGTACCGTAACTGGGCCGGTCCAATGCACTCGATCATGCTCGATGCCTGTTCGTTTGCTAGACATTATGACGCATCGAGCATCCAATAGGGGTTTCCGTTCCGCCGACCCATGGTACCATGGTTCTCATTAGGCCGACAATGGCGGTAAATTCTCTAGGGAAGGAGTGATGACGATGACGCATGTGCGTTATCTCGGCAATGCCCTCTTTATAGTGTTGTGAGTGGGTCTTGTGTGTGCCGCTCATCGCTTGTGATGACTTCCGCTCGGTTTTTCATAATTAACCGGGTAATCTGATCTTTGCTCGGTCTTGCTAATTAAAAAATTTCTTAATAAATGCAGCAATCCTACCATTAAAAAAGAGTTATATACACCACGGGTGCCTTAACTTGTCCGTTGCGGTCAGTTTAGTGCCTAAACTTGTAAAATACACAAAAACGGTGCTATAACTTGTCACGTGGTGCATATACGGTGCCTCCGCCCGTATGCCACCATATGTGATGTCCATGTGGAGTGATAGCTGGTGGCTGACCCATATGTCAGTTGCTTTGAGCGATGCCTGCGCTGGGTGAAATGTCGTACGAGTTATTTTTAGAAAATCCCCTAAAATTTAATTAAAGTCACAAATAAGCCCTTGCTCTGTAATAACAGGGAAAAAATAAACTGCGTCTTTGAATTGGTTTCAACCCTAGGACATCCATGTTAAATAGCTAGTAGCACGCTAGCCACCAAAACTAATAGTACTTTGTGTAGAGCTGTTAGCTAGAAAGTCTATCTATCGCTCTGCAATTTCTATTATGTTTTTAAGTTACTGTATGTTTTTATGATATAAAATATTCTAATATTAAAATATAATAATTATCAACATGCGACTATTGTCTATTTAAATTTTTATTCTATTTTTATTATTTGTAGTTCAAAGATTTAACCATGAACTTTTTCTAAAATTTATGTTGATTTAAACAGTTTGACGTATATTATAAAATATTACAAATTTATTTCACATCTTCATTCAGGACCACAAGCACGCAGAATTATTTGTATCTTTGTTGTATTTTTAGAATACATAATTATTAAAAATCAACAACGTTGTATTCTGAAAATTGTTCAACATGTATTAAAAATCATTGTGTAGAAACAATAAATTATATAAATGTGTTAACACATGTTAGACGTGTTAGTAGAAATGTAAGAGTAATTTTACACTATTTTTTTTAATACATATTGAACATTTTATGAAATAGATGGTGTAATATTTTTTGAATGCATGACAGACATTTTTGAAAAACACGTCTACAATTTCTTAATCCACTAACACCTTTTTAAGTTCATGGCAGGTAATATGTTGAATAGTTCTTTTTTTTCAAACGTGAGAATTTCTTAATATTTTGTTCAGTTTCCCATGAATCAACTTTTTTTTATTTCTCTTTATTATTTCACCCGGTTTCTTGAGAAATAGAAGCGTATTAGGATATTGCACACCCAACTATTCTAGGCGTAGTGATTAGCACATGTGTTCGAATCATGCCGGGTGCTCTTTTTCTGTTATTACTATTTTATCCCATGTGCTGACATGCGAGACCTAGATTTGACAGGTGTGATCAATGTAGTTTGACGTATTTAAATAAAATGTCAGGAGCTTTTGCAAAAATTATATAAAGTACAAGGAGTTTTCTATAAAACAACCAGCACACTCCTCTCAATCTCATTGACATGTGGGCCGATGCCACGTTGGCACGCCATGTTGGTAGTGTATATGCCTGGATACGGACGGAGGCATCGTATTTGAACGCTCGGACAAATTACAGCACCGTTTTCGTGTATTTTACAAGTTTAGGCACCAAAATGACCGCACCGAACAAGTTGAGGCACCCGTGGTGTATTTGACTCATTAAAAAAACTGAAGTTAGCCGGCCCATTAGTAATCGCTCTCTGCGATAACTAGTTTTTTTTTCCGGATGATTACTAGTTGTACACAGCCACAAGGAGCAGCCCAGCGAGACAACTACAAACCTCATTGCTCATGTCACGTCCTGTTCAGCTCCAAAAGAAAAGTCATGTCCTGCCCAATAGACCGTCATTTCCAGCTGCTAAAATCCACACAGACGGGTGGAACCACGTGTTTCCGGCAAACGTGAATCATGCACCCTGGATCAAAAATATCGTGACAGCTAGCTTAGCATACCATGCTTGCATAAGTGTGGAGCAACCCAATTATATACTCGTGGACCTAACTAGTACCACTTCCTGTCAAGCAGGGCCGTTTATTCAGGAATTTTAAAAGGGAGAACGTACCATAGTACTGTGGAGCAGATGCCTGTGCGTTTGCTCGACATTATGACGCAGCGAGCGTCCAATAAGGATTTCTGTTCCGCCAACCCATGGTACCATGGTTCTCATTGGGCCGACAATATTGATGAAACCTCTAGGAGAGGAATGACGATCCCTCTTTGTAGCGTTGTGAGTGGGTCTTCTATGTACCGCTCATCGGTTGTGATGACTTTTGCTCGGTTTTTATAATTAACTAGACAATCTGATTTTCACTCTGTTTTTGCTAATTAAAAAAAACTTCTTAATGAATGCAGCAATCCTAGAGAATGGTGTTTTGGAGGCCGAGCTCCATGAAGGCCTTTATTTTTTAAAAATTCAAATTCAAACTTTTTTGTTTTAAAATTTTTTGAAAATAAATATACGTGTATGTAAGGATATAACCCATATGTGTGTAAAATTTCATGATGAAATACGCTGAAATGCGACCTGTACAAAAAAGGCAAATTCGTCGCCGGGAAGGATGAATAGTATCATGTGTTAAATAGCCCCGGATTTGTCTTTTTTGCACAACCCTCATTTCAACGTGTTTTGCCCTGAAATTTACACACATGTGTGTTATGCCTTTATGTATATCTGTACTTTTTTTTTATAATTTTTTGAAATGTAAAAATATGAATTTCGATGAAATTTGAATTTTGAATCTGAAGGCCTCTAGTGAGTTCGGTCACCAAAGGCAATTTCCAGCAATCCTAGCATTAAAAAAAATCTGGAGTTAGCCGGCCCACTAGAAACCGCTCTCTGTGATTACTCTAGTCGTATAATTTTTTTTAATTCTCAAAAAAAAAAAAAAAACTCAGCGAGACGACTACAAACCTCATTGCTCATGTCACGTCCTGTTCAGATCCAAAAGAAAACTCATTTCCAGCTGCTAAAATCCACGCGGACGGATCGAACCACGTGTTCCCGGCAAACGTGAATCATGCACCCTGGATCAACAATATCGTGACAGCTAGCTTAGCATGCCATGCTTGCATAACTGCTCAACAGCCCAATTTATATACACGTGGACCTAACTGTACTGCTTCGTGTCAAGCAGGGCGGTTTATTCTGGAAATTTTAAAAGGGAGAACGTACACCTAGAGTACCAAGGACATTTTTCTTGTCCAAGTCGAACCAACTAGGCCCAGTTGCTTACTTCAATCATGTCACGTGGGAGAATATTTCATGGTTCCTGCAAACCAAGTAACCAACCAGTGATAAAGGTTAGACGAGTACCCATGGAAACATAATAATTATACATGCATCCCACATCCTTCAACCCTAGCCGGCACCAAAGCCTTCTCCATGACATCGCCTTGATCCTCCTCCGTTCTCCCGTCCGGCGGTCTCATCGACGATAAGATGAGCTTGGAGTCGACTCTTTCGTTTTTTTCGTCAGCATTATTAGGTTTGTGTTCTTTTTAGGTTTTGATTTTCTGTTAGCATCGGCGAGATGGCGTCGGCGATGCGCATTGAAATAAAGCATTTTCGATAGTCGCCTCTCTCTTTTTTCGGTTTTACTAGGTTTGCGTTCTCTTTATGTTTTGATTTTCTGATAGCATCGGCGAGATGGCGGCGGCGATGCATATTGAGATAAGCCTTTTCGATAGCTTCCTCCATCGATGACGTTCAATTCGACGCAGATGAAGGGCCTGTGAAGTATTTTGGTGTGGTGACTTCAACATCTTCTTTTGATTTGTTCGCTCGTGTTTCTCCAATCCTTTGGACTTGTGGTGAAGAGTTGTACCCGTGTGTTGTGGGTGGTGATGCTCCAACCGATGTTTCTTCAACAATTTCTAGTTCAAGCGGCAAGGGTGTTTGCAGGTGTCCTTTTCCTACTATGTCAATTTATTGAAATTTCCAATCTCCAATGGTCGGCATACTATCGAAGGGAAAAAGATAATTGACATGATTTTCAGTGTAAATTTGTTTTTCTTGATAATTAACAAATCTAATATACTTTTACCTTTTTTTTAACAAAAAAACCCAGCCACAAGGGCTAACAAACTAGTAATAATAATAAGATTGTAAAGGAGATATACAATCATTGTCCTTGATGATGTTGATGCCAAAGCTAAGTTAGAAACGAGCTTCCTTTGTAAAAAAAATTGTCCCGTTTGCTAGCTAATATCTTGAGTAAATTCCATTTTTATCCCCAAATTTCAGATTGTGCTCCATTTAACATTTTTTTACTGAATTTAAACAAACAGTTGCCACTTTCTACCCTTTTTGCCATTCTGACTGGTTGGGCCCACATGTAAGTGTTGACTTGGCCTGCCAAATGGGCTGGTTTACTTCTTCAAATGCTCGCTGGGTTTCGGTTCTAGTGGTACCAACTTTTCATGTGGCCACAATAATTAGAGCCCCGAGCATGGCACGCACTGTCCATGCCTTAGAACACACGGCTAACGTTAATGCCTCGCCACACAGTTTCATCTTGGCCCGCGGAGCAACTCCATCGGAGGAATCAACTCGGGAAGCCATGTATCACCATCACCCATTTCTTCTTCCTCGTCTCTGGTCCTGTCGGGACCACAATTGATCTGTCACTACAGTCGCGTCCCCGCTCTTTGTTCTCCCCTTATCGACTTATGGTGTTGTGATGAAGCGCTTATAGCTGTTCCCGGGCAGCCCTTCGTCCTCGAGCTGTGACCCCACGAGCGTCAGCTTCGGTATCCTCCATTGACAATGGTGTCATTGTTTTTGAGCTCCCCTAGCTTGGTCGGGCGTCGTGGCATGTTCGTGGTATGCCTCTATTCCTGTTTCACCTCTTCCATCTCCCTCTCTTGTCCTTTATCACCCCCGAGCCGAACACACACTCGGTGTATCCCCGCTTCCTGTCCATCCCGTGAGCATGGGCTTACTGCACCAGCAATGCCGCTACTCCAGCGTGCGGATGGGTGACCCCGTGCAGGCGAGGGAGAGGCAACCAACAACAACAATACTCGCTGAAACAACTGAAAAGAAAAACCAGATGCACCGAAAGAAAACGGGTTGTCCAAATTAACCAACCCACATGGCATCCAAGTCAACACTTACATGTGGGCCGACTAGTCATAACACAATAATAAATAAATTAGAATGGCAAAAATTGCAACAGTTTGCATGAATGAAATTGAATAATAAAAATTGAAAAAAAAGCTGCTGAATAGTAAGGTAGATAATGTCACAAACATGAAACTTAGGTAACTCTAATATCTATCCCCGTTGCTAAACCAACAATATTCTTTTTTTTTATGGAAACCAACAATATTCTTGGTAGAGTAGACCGCACATTTCTACTACTGCCTCCAAGAAAAACGGACCATGGTAGTAGTAGCATGTTCTCATATCATTATCCTCAACGCTTGACCGCCCAATCCGATCCGATTCCCTGATCGCAGCGCCAAACAAGCACAGTAAACAACACGGGAAAACAGCTCACGGCCTCCCGACAACCCCAATAGTTTTCCGTTTCCGCCTGTCCCGTTCACCGCCCAGCACGCGGGGCGGGCCCGGCCGTCCGATGGCCCGGCGCGAGGGGATCGGGCCGGGCGGGGCCGTCCGATTTATTCCATTTCCCGAACGTATCGACGGGAAGCAGATTCGACTTTCACCAAACAAGTACTCCTAGTCCCACTCGCGTCCTCGCTTCCCAGGCGTGGTGGGAGAGGAGAGGAGAGGAGAGGACGACCCGGCCGACCCGACCGACCCTCGCGCGCTCCGCCTTCCCTGCCTCGCCGTCGCCGTCGCCGTCGCCGAGGTGAGCGCCCAGAACCTCGCCGGCAGCTTCGATTGAGCCCAGTTTCGCTTTTAGCACTTTTTTCTTCCGGAAGAAAGATTGCCTGTCCTTTTTGGGCGGACGGACGATTTGCTGCATGTGCCGGAAAGCTCTCGGTTTGGTGGGATCTCCTGGCGCGCGTGGTTTATTAGCTCGAGGCCAGGCGTAGGCTGGGTGGGATCTTGCATTCCTGCCCGCGGCGGCGTTTCCGGAGGAGTTAACCCCGCTGTCTTGTGGGTTGGGGCGCGTGCCATTTCGACGGCGTTTCTTGGTTCTTGCGGCGAGCGCCGTCCCGAGCAGGCAGGAAGAACTGGGGTTTCCTGGCTCTTGGCCGTATTCGTTTACTGCGATTTCCAGCCAGATTGGGGAGGTTGCTTCAGGAATTTGTCTGCTCCGCAATCCCCCCCTCTTTAAATGGTTTAGCTGGATTGTTGAGGGATCTGGATGGTTCTTGTTGAGGGTCGAGGTTGCCTGTTGATTTGTTTCCTTTTTGGGGCATAAGGCTGTTCAGTTGATACTCTGAATTTTGCCGTTCCGGAGTGGTTCCTTGCTAGCTACTCGTACTTTTATTGGCCGGCAGTGGGAATTTGGGAGTCTTGTTTGCTGCTGGGCTGTTCTGCTGCCTCCTGCGGGATAGCTAACTGGACAGTGTTCATAGCTGACACGACAGCTTCAACAGCAAGATCTCCTAGTGATGGCTGATGTGAACAATGTATCCTTGTCCATTATGTTTTTCTGTATTCTAGTACTCCTTGGTCATCGGGTTGGATTAGCACACAAGTAGAAGGTGAAGACGATCTGTGTAGGTTTAGTTATGCACACAAATATTGCTCCATACTACAGGAGTAGGTGATTTTATACAAAGAAAACATGCTCCAGCCTCAGTAACTTTCTCATTCTTTCAGTTACTGCTCTACTTTTACAGACTATTGAACCATATAAATTGAGAAAAAAAATGAGTTGGTTGGCGTCGATGAACTCTCATGCTTCATAGAGATCACCAGCAGAATGCTCTATTTCCCTCTTTCACTTTCACTTCGCCCAATCCTTACTACCATCTTCTCAATTGTTGTGTAAGGCACACTCAAGAATACAAGACCACCTCCTGCTGCATGGCCCTCCATAAGTTTCTTAGCTAGCTCCTAAATATCATCTGCTATCATTACCAGCGAGATTAGACTGTATGAATTGTACCTTTTTGGGTGGGTGTGTGAGTGGTGGGGAATATATATGCATGTTAATGTGTTTGTCATTGCAAATGGGGTGCAATTTTTCTTTTTGCGGAAAAAATGGGGTGCAAACTAGCATAATTGTGATCACTTATGTTGTGCATATCTGCTAGATTTTTTTTGTCTTCATCATACTGTCTCTCATATCATCTAAATACAAGCATTCTCTTTGGTCTAACTCGATGCAACTCAGTTTACAGTTCTTACAAGCGATTTGTGTTGTTTTATGATAGGGAATAGAAAAACAGAATTATGAGCTCAGGGAGTGGTGCAAATAATGGCCATGCGAAAGAAGCAGCATTATATGAGCAGCAGCTGTCCAAGGTGATCCAGTATCACCTATTTTGCTTAGATGCAACTCATTATTCTTTACCCTGTTGTGCGCGGATACCGTTGTTCTTATTTCTCATATTTATATTCCTCCTTGTTAGATTGGTGAAGTTAGAGCTGCTCTAGGACAACTATCTGGAAAATCTGCACTGTATTGCTCAGATGGTTCAATTGCGAGGTACCTGATAGCAAGAAACTGGGATGTGAGGAAGGCTACCAAAATGCTTACAAAAACCTTGAAATGGCGTTCAGAGTATAAACCAGATGAGATCCGTTGGGTGAGCCGTCCCCACCTTTTGACTTAAGCAAACCTATATTTCTCGAAAGAAATAGCATGTCATGTATCCATGTGGTACAAGTGATTCTCCTTATACCATTTTGGATCTTTGTAGTATGCTTTGTGAAACAGCCGAATAGTTGATGCATTATTGTAGTAGGTCTGATGGCATAGTATTTGATACACATTATTAATTTAAATTTCGTGATATAGGATGAGATATCGGGTGAAGCCATGACTGGAAAAATTTACCGAAGTGATTATTTTGACAAGAGTGGACGGAGTATTCTTGTCATGAGACCTGGATGCCAGGTTTAATGATGCTTTTTTTTTTCTTATTGTATCAAAATGTGCATATGTATGCACATTAGATTGTGTCATTTTGTCATTCTAATTTTGGTGACTCATTTTCAGAATACCAAGAAGTCCAAAGGGCAGATCCGGTATTTGGTATACTGTATGGAGAATGCAATTCTAAATCTTCCAGCTGGACAGGATCAGATGGTTTGGCTGATTGATTTTGCTGGCTTCAGCTTGCCTAATGTGTCACTTCTAGTGACAAAGTTGACAGCAGATGTCCTACAAGGTCATTATCCTGAAAGATTGGGTGTGGCAATTCTTTATAACGCTCCCAAGTTTTTTGAGTCTTTTTGGAAGGTATGATTGTAAAAGCTTTAACCATCTTATTTTTATCTATTTAGGCGCAGTTTGCGGTTGCTGAACTGTGTTGGTTAGTGAAATAGTGAAACGGAAAAATACACAGAGTTAATAGAAAATGATCCCGTATTTTTATCTGTTTAACCTTATTTTATAATCCGCAAAAAAAAAGAAACACATGAAAGCAGAAAAATGTTAGTTAGCCAAACGGAAAAATAGGCAAAAGCTGGTTGGAAAAGCTGGGTTATCATAATCTACACGCAGCGTTACTTCATCAGAATCATAGGGATGATGTGCTCCATATCTAGTGCCTAAGCATATCTTTGTTCTCCTCTTTGCTTGTAGACTTCCAATATAAGATGTCACGGTGGGTTATGTACTTACAATTTTCTTTTTAAATTCGAAACACCTCGTATTTGTTTCTTCATGTTGTTTTTTAGTCAATGTGTACGTGCAATGCACGTTAATTTGGAAGTATATTAAGTGCATGAGGATATTAAGTAGGATGTTATCTGCGTGTTATTATGTGATTAGCACTATATTTGGCATGAAATTAACTGCACGCTAAACGTGTTGAGCGCTCGACATTGAAACAGTCTAGGTCGTTGGATTGACATGATTTGATGGCCGAGATTAATTGGATCTGCCCCTTTGGGTCTTTTTATATTGGTATAGATGAGTAACAGTTATAGGATATTATCATATATAATTAAATGAAGCATCCAGTGTTATTTATTACTATGGGTACCTGTTTCCAGAACTAAGTACTACATCTGAATGCAGATGGCAAGTCCCCTTCTTGAGCCAAAAACGAAAAATAAGGTCAAATTTGTGTACTCAGATAGACCTGAAACTGACAAGATAATGGAAGACCTTTTCAACCTGGATGAGTTAGAATGCGCATTTGGCGGTAGAAGCCCGGTCACTTTTAACATAAATGATTATGCTGCAAGGATGAGAGAAGATGATAAAAAGATGCCATTATTCTGGAGCCCCGAGAACTCGGCTCTTGCTGCAGAGCCATATCGCATGAAGAACCACGGGTCTCAACAATGTGACTCGGGTTTGAAGACTGAAGAGACTGCATCTGACATGATTGGGGAAACAGAAGCTGCATCTGAAAAGAGTGGAGAAACAGACACTGCATCGGAGAAGGAAGATAACGAGGCTGCATCTGAGGAGAGGGAAGAGGCCGAGACTTCATCTGAGAAGAGGGGAGAAACTGCGACTGAATCTGTAAAGGAGGAAGAAACTGAGACTGTTTCTGAAAAGAAGGGAGAAACAGAGACTGGGTCTGAAAAGAAAGAAGAAACAGAGACCGAATCAAGCACTGTAAAATCGACAAGCGCGCAAGGGGAAGGTATTGCATCAGCAGGCAAAAGTGGCAGTTCATCTGATCCGTGAAGCTATCAGCACGAAAAGTACATTCCAATGTTGATATGAGCCCCCACCACAGTGAATTCCCACCAACAGATGAACATTAAAAGTGATAACAACCCTTTTAACACACAAGGGGGGAGTGTTGCCTGACTTATTTTGTAGTCGCCCCCCTTGTGACCTTGTTCGAAGAACCTTTTGGCAACAAATGAACCAATCAAACGGTAACAATGATAAAATACTTTGCTACCCTCAGCTTTTGTATTCCTATTGCTCTTTGGAATCTATTGGGATGCATGCTATATCCTGCTCTCCTTTTTTGGTAAATCTGAATATCACCTTTCCGCCATTTCTTAACTTCTGCACATCAAAGTTGATGTCTACTTCGCATTGACCGGACTTCTGTCTTCTTATTCAACCCTTGACTGAAAAATACTAGTAATTTCTACTGTTATTTACTCCTCAAGGAGTACTAGCTAGTGTCAAAGCTCAAGGAGTTGGCAACAACTTGTATATCTGCTAGAAGCCACCATTTACATTTCAGTCAGCAAGAAAAAGTGCTAGGCGTGGAAGTTGAAAAACTTTCAGCCCCTCCTCTCACTAGACACATTTCTGATCCTTGTGTAACCTATAGAAGTATAGACAAAAGAGAATCACTATAACAGGTCAGAAGTCATAGAAGCTGTGTCTCTGCGGTATCGGCAACGGCGACTCGCAGTGGACCCTGGAGTCGAGGGTGGAGTAGCCCTTCCTGATCCTGCTCCCGTTGTCGGCGTCGGCCTCGACCACGAAGACGCTGCAGACGGGCCGGTGGTCGGAGAACCGGTGCTCCCCCCTGATGTACTGCAGCTGCTCAATCCCCTTGCCGTGCCACAGTATCCGGTCGCACCTGCATTGACATGACACGGAGGTAACCTTACGTCAGAGTTTGGCAAAGGCCTGAAACCTCCATGGTTCAGGTCCAGCGGCAGTTGTTTTTCTGCTGGTAACTACCATGAGGGTGTTCTCCTTTTCCTCTTGGATTTCGTGGTCTCGCCGGCGTAGGTGTCGGAGTTGAGCTTGTACTTGTACGTCGGCGCGAAGTAGATCTTGCCCTCCTTCCACCCCTTGAACACCCTTCCTGCTTGCCTCTCGATCGTCAGCTGTCCATGGATAAACATGTTTCTTGGTCAGCCAGCAGAACTTGCTTGGTTTTGGCTGCTGCCACTGTAGCATATCTGAAAAATGCAGTTCACCATTTTGATACCTGATCGTTCTCGAGCAGGGTGTCCCAGTCGTTCTGCTCCAGCAGCACCCTGGTCTCGTCGTAGCTCAGCGCCACCCGGTAGTTCAGGTCCCCGAGCCATATGATCCGGCTGGATTTTTACAGATGAAATCAACATCAGCAAGCACAAACAGAGCCTATGATTTTCTTTCATTTTGTTGTGTGGGTGGGTGATGGGGTTGGCTTACTCGTGGTCGATGATCTTCTCTGGGATGCGCTGGCCGGGGACCTTGCAGATGCGGGGGAACTGGGTGCTCTTGAGGATCTCGGCGACGTCGGAGTTGCGGCGGACCTCGTCGCCGTCCTTCTCGCCGGAGGCCAGGTGGCTGCACACGAAGCACACGCTGGTCTGGTGCAGCGTCATGCTCATGGCGATGCACCCCTTGTTGCCGAGGCGGCCCATGATGCCGCGCCCCACGGAGTCCACCCGGAGGTGGCCGATGTTCTGCACCAGCTCCCGCCGCACCCACACCGACAGGAAGATGCCCACCATCTGCTTGCTGGCGATCAGGCAGTAGTTCATGCCGCCGCCGGCCTCGGGCCCCGCGGGCGTCATCATCGCCGACGAGGAGGAGGAGCATGATGGGTCCGGGTCGTCGGCGCCGGACGTGGAGGCCTCGACGCGGTAGATGAAGTCCCGCATCTCCCTGGCGCGGCGGTGCATGGTGGAGGGGTCGGCCATGCAGGAGCAGGTCTTGACGAGCGCGCTGTTGACGCGGTAGCTCTTGCTGAGCGCCTTGAGGGTCGGCTTCTGGAAGAGGAGCGCGCCGCTGCTGGAGGACCTGGGGATGGACGGGCGGGCCCGGGAGGAGGAGGAGGAGGCGACGGACTCCGTCGGCGACAGCTCGTCGCCGGACGACGGCTGGTCCTGCTGCGCCTGCGCCTGCGCCTGCTGCTGCTGCTGCTGCTGGGGCTTGTTCAGCGCCTGGTAGATGAGCGCCAGCCACTTGGCCGCCGGCTCGTTGTCCTCCACCACCAGCACGTTGCCCGCGTTCAGCGGCACGATCTCCTGGAACCTGCATGCGCCCATATAGATCATAATTCATATGAAAAAATGGGCAGCATCGATCATAAATTTCATTGAAAAATTGCAGCTGTACGTGCGTACCCTAGGACGTATATGTCGGGTAGCCCTTCTATCTGGAGAAAATCCTCCAGGTTGAGGCTGCTGGTAGGGGGCCTCCCGCCCACGTTCCACGTGCCCACGAACACCCTGCAACACAATGCCAAAATCAACTTGACAAAGATCAGCCTCTTCTTTCAGACAAAAAGTTCAGACGAAAACTGAAGATCATGTTCTCTTCTCTTGCTTACCTGTACTCCCGTGTGTCCACGTTCCTGCTGGGCGAGTCGAGGCAGCTCAGGGTCAGGCTCTCGATCCGCTTCGCGCAATGCCGATCTGCCACGACACGACACCACAGGAAAAAAGAAACGCAATGTGATCCATCGATCACGACGACGAGCATACACACATTTCTCCCCCCAAAAGATGAGAGAGCTCACCTGAGACGCTTTTGCGGACGGCGGGGGACGCGTCCAGGAACTCCTCCGCCCTCGCCGTCGCGGCGTCCGCCCTCTCGCCGTATTTCTCTTCCAAATCTGCCGTGCCAAGGAGACCACGCAACCGTCAGAAACAGAGGAGACCGACCGACGATCCTCCGGCCGCCAAAAGGCGAGCAAGGGAACGCACCGAAGAGGAAGTCTCGGTCTCGGCGGGAGGGAGGGCGCTTGTCGGAGCTGCCGGCGCCGGCGCCGCTGCGGCCCTTCTTGCGGAAGATGTTGGACATGAAGGACTTCTTCTTCTTGCCATTCTTGGCGAGCTCGTCGGCGGAGGCGGGCTTGGGGATGTCGCGGGGGACGGCATTGCTGCTGGAGAGGCTGTGGTGGTGGTGGTGGGTTGACATTCAGCCGCTGGCGGTCGCGGTCGCGGTAAAAAGGAGGGGACGGCGTGATGCATGGACCCTCGTCCGGGACGGGCGCCTCGCCTGTCTTCTCCTGTCGTAAAAGGCAGCTCCTTTTTTTCCTCCCCTCTTCCTCCCCTCCCCTCCCCACGGAGCCCGGCAGGGCAGGCAACAAGGCGAGAGCGAAATGTGGAGTGGTGGGCGCAGGAGGCAAAGTGGGGGCGAAAATGGGTGGCGGGGAGGGAATTGTGTTGCCCGGGGCTTCAAAAATGAATGAACGGGCGCCTGGTGTTCTTTTATTTTATTTTTGCAGAAAATGATTCAGGTCTATTATTAAAATTCTGCAGAAGTACAAAGCATCTTGAACATAATAGAAATTGATAAAAATTACATTGAGATTTCAAGACCCCAAAACCACCGCTATTGCCACCAGAACGCGCTACTGTCGCCGCTCCCCTATCGGAGTCGGCTTGACCTTGTCGATGACAGCCGGGAAGCCTTCGTGCACGTGCACATAAGGACCAGCGCCCTGGAGCCACATTCGTCGCCGTTGAACCCTTGTATAGATCTGAAGCACTTGACACCAAATTTCGTCACAAGATGAGAAACCCTAGCCTCACCGTCCCAATGAGACGACAGGGATTTACGCCGGAGCTTCGTCGACTACGTCCAACCAGACGAACTCGAGGAGGATCGGAGCCCGAAAGACAAACTCAAAGAAGTAACACCGCCATTTGCCCGAGCACTGCGTCTGCGAGGACTAAAAAGCCTAACCTAAACTACTAACCGGAGCGAAGGCATCGGGATTCCTCTCCCCGCCACCGCCGCCGAAACGGCAAACAGAGGGGATGCGAATCCACGAGCTCCCCTGCCGAAGTTTGGAGAGAAGAGTTCGTCCTAGCCACGGAAGGAAAACAAGAAGAAGCCGATTGTTCAAGGAGGGAGCCTACGATGCTAGCTATGGATGCACAAACCCTTTGGTTTCTTCTTGCCTTCTTGCTGCTTTTTTCTGTTTATTTTTTAACTTACGTTTTTTAGCAACTGAAGTGTGTCATGATATGAGCACTGTGATTTTCAGGCGTCAAATCAGACTCCCTAGGATGCTCCTGGAATGTGTCTGGTCTGGATACTGCTGGGCTAAGTACTTTACTCTCTCCAATTCACAATGTAGTGCGCCCACGCTTTCTGAGATCTAACTTTGACAGTAAAGTTAACCAACGAGACCAACTGCGGCGGGAGCAAAAATTATACCACTGAATTCGTATTAAAATTTTTGTTTCCGTCGCAATCAGTCTCGTTGATTAAATTTGCGGTCAAATTTAGATCTTGAGATGCGTGAGTGCACTACATTGTGAAACGGAGGGAGTATGATATGTGTTTGAATGTCACGGAGAGATGCATGCCAGCCGGGGGAGTGGGGCGGTAAATAAAATATGAATGAACAAGTCAAAACAGCGGGCATTAGTAGATAAGATGTGCCAGCCCAAGTTTCAGGTCACATGTGGACGGTGCATGTTTTCATCCAGAGCCAACGTTGACCTCAGCTCAGATCCACAGGTTTCTATCGCCCACTTTTCCAACTTCAGACGCCATACTATACGCTGGTTGATTTCCGCGCCTTTGAAAATCGAGGCAAACAGTATTCTAATCTTTCTCTGGATCAAGGCAAACAGTTTTTTAATCTTTCGTGTACACATTTGTTTTCTGTAACCCGGCCGGTCTGTTGCTGAAGCTGGGCCAAAAGACAAGACAGGCCGGTGCTCTGGGCTGGGCTGGGCGCTTGTGTTTGTATTGCTTATATGGGCTGGAGAAGAGAAGCCCAAATGGTGGATTAAACGATAGCATGTACGTAGTACATGATGAGCAGTTGATCATTAAACTAGTTCTCAAAAAAAAAAAGTTGATCATTAAACACTCAAAGGAAAAAACAGTGATCATCTACTACTTGGCAAGAACTCTATAGTTACTCCCTCCGTTTTTATTACTCCGCATATTAGTTTTGGTTAAAGTCAAACTTTATAAACTTTGACAAAGTTTATAGACAAAAATATTGACATATACAGTAACAAATCAATACCACTAGATTCATTATTGAATATACTTTCACATCATATAGATTTGTTATTGTAAATCTTCATATTTTATCTATAAACTTGGTCAAACTTTATGAAGTTTAACTTCAATCAAATGTAATATGCAGAGTAAATAAAAACGGAAGGCCTACCAAGAATAGGTAGGGGAGGGGGGAGGGGGGGGGGGTTCTGATCACACGGTATAATTTCTGATAGTACCCAACAACAGAAAAACATTCAATACCGAGTCGTTGTAAAGTCGCATCTAAAGAATGTGGGGAACAAAAGGAGTGGAACACACTGATGACCAGAATTTTATCCCCATTTAATCTTTCAGGCCGTAGCCTATATTTTCCCTACATTTCCCTGTTACAAGCTGCAATGGCTTCAAAAGAAGCGGAGGAGAAGCTACAAACTGCAGCAGACTCCTTACATCTCAAAGTTACAGGTGCTCAATAGTATGTGAAGTTAACCCACTTCTTTGGCGGGAGAAATGCATGTTCGACGAGTGAGGATGACTCAGACCACCGCTGCAAAATAAAGCCTGCATGCGCATTCAAGATGAAGGATCGGCATTAGAGCAGTCTCTTCAGAATAATGCTTTTTTTCGTGCTATAGTTGTGAAAATAGCAGATGTTTGCTTACAATGGTTACAGTCTTACTGATCCATGCCGTCAAGCTTCTGTCTATACTTGGCCAAACTCTGCAGTCAAAATTTCGATTTCTTCAGATTCAAATTATGGAACATTTAAAAAGCTAGCATATTTATCTATCCAGACTAAATATCAAATAGTGATGAATTTTAAGTATTGATCTGCACACATATAAGAAAAATGATGAATCCCACTTCACCTCAAAAACTACTCTTGCTGTTTTATTGTTTTGCTTGCAGTAAAAGAACAAGATACCGTTAGTTGCTTTAGCTTCTGATTATAGTTGTGCATATAGTAGTAAGCTTTAAATGTCAGATGATGGTCAAGATATGTTAATGAACATGAAATCAGCATTTTGTTGCACCCAATTCGTTCTAGTTAGAAAATAGAGAAGACTCTTACCTTTGTATAAGCATAGACGCCTGCCTCAGAAGGTCCTGCGGGACTACCCCGCCTGATAAATTTCCCTTCCTTAAATATATACAGCATAGGAATGCCAGTCGACAACTCAAGGCTTATTACCTAAGTAAAAAGTCTTAATGCATTAATATCTATCTCACTAAAACATGGCTGACTGCAAAGCGTAGATAAACTAGATACAAAGTAATATCACCTCTTGAGAAGTCAACTTGTCCAGATGCATTATAATTGAACGGAGTGAATTCCCATGGGCAGCAATCATAACATGCTTTCCAGACACAAGCTGAGGTATAATCTGCAGGTCAAAATATATGATGGTTACAGTCCTCTAAGATATGTTACAAACCGGGAACGGCAAATCAAAGCTGAATGCAGACTGCTGATTTTATATCACGTTAGGTGATAAAAGATGACAGAAAAGCAGAAACTGATATGTATTCAGAGCCAAGAGACAGCTAAACCATCTACAACCAAAGGTCCAAGAAAATTAACAGCACTGAAACATATCCTTACTTGCTCTTTGAAATAAGACACTGCTCTCTCTGCACACATCTCTAGGCTCTCTCCATTTGGGGGCGGAATGTCATAACTACGACGCCATTCATGAACTTGTTCTTTGCCAAACAGATCAGCCGTTTCTTGCTTGTTAAGGCCTTGCAGTTCACCATACCTTTGAGACACAACATTAGTTTATATCTTATATATGCAGAATTAGAAAATTAATTTTGAAACAATCGTTATAAGAAATTAGCGAACCCTTACATCCGTTCATTCAACTGCCAAGCTGTTATTACAGGAATGGACTGCTTCTTTGTCTCCTCGCTGTAAACTTGACTCCACTGGTGTGCCCGTTCGCTCTCCTTGTGCACAATAATTGGAACCTGGTATAAACACAGACATGAAGACCTCTAAACATAATACTAATTGATTCAAAATATCCAGATACAGTGTGCTTCCACTACAAATCAGATCGAGAAAAAAAAAGAAGGTAGAGAACCTTCTTACGACGATGCTGCATCATGGCAAGCATAGCGGTCATCTGAGCACGGATTAGTGATGAGGTGTATATGACATCAACTGGGATATTGCATATCCTTTTACCCGCCTCAATCGCCTCATTGACACCCTTGGGGGTCAGGGGCACATCGACACAGCCAGTAAACAGATTCTTCTCGTTCCACAACGATTCCCCGTGCCGAATCAATATCAGTGCAGCCTCACCTACAGGCACATGAAGAATTGATATTATAGCAGGTGAAACAGAACGCGCCGCTACATGGCCTGACAGAACTAAAGAAGATTACTTGATTTTTTTGGGGTGCTGCCGCTTTCTGGGCTGGACGGTAGCTTAGCCGGTTCAATCAATGAAGATTGCGAATTCGACGCGCAAACCAAGCCCAGTTTCCGGCTGCTGGGGCAGCAACTCGTTGCTGAAACAAAGCGCACATTGCCGGCCCTCCTGTCGGAGCCGAAGCTGGCGGCAGCGCACCGCGGTTTGACGGAGATGAGCGCATGCTGAGACGTGCACGCGGCCATTCTGTTCCGCACCAGGACAACAGAACACCAAGGTTAGCAAGCCCTTCCATGGTCGATTGAGCAATTAGCCCACACATCGAATCAAAACAAGCACGCAAAAGAGATCAATAACGAGCAATAGGGGTCGAAATCAATCGCGCTCCATTGCGTTCCGGGCTGCAAACCGCGCCACGAATTGCATCCACGCGGAAGGGGGGAAGGTAGCGGGGGGAGGGGCGACACGGCACGTACATGGGCGGGGCGGGAGAAGAGCGCCTCGGCCTCGGGGAGCTCGAGCCGGGAGCGGAGGGCCGCGTTTTATAGGTGCGGACGTCCCGACGGGTCGGGGAAACCGAGCGCGGCTTCCTCGGCGAGATCTGCGGCGGCGGCGGGTCGCGGTCGCGGAGATCGCCGGGGGCTGGCGGCGACGAAACCAAGGAACGGACAAGACAACGGGGATGGAAAGACTATTTTTGTTCGGGCCGTTCTCGTACTTGTGCGGGTGTGGCTGCGGCGCGGTTGGTTTGGCTGTGCGCGTGCGTGGGTCGGAGGCAGGTTTTATAAACGGCGACCGGGTTTGGTTGGTCCAAGCTGAGGACCGTGACATGGGTTGGTACCGGTCTTCTAGCAATTTTAACCGCTTGTGAGCACACGAAAATGTGCGTAAATTCACGCGATTGCTTTTATAAATTTTCCTTTTTCGAGAAAACTTCCCATCTATTCATCAACCGTCAAGGCAGTAAAAAATAATCGAAGTAAAATTTACATCTAGGTCCGTAAACCACCTAGCGACGATTACAAACACTGGAGCGAGCTGAAGGCGCACCCGTCATCACCCCTCCCTCATCGAAGTCGGGCATACATTATTGTAGTAGACAGTCAGGAAGTTGTCGTGCTAAGACCCCATAGGACCAGCGCACCAGAACGGCAACCACCGCCGATGAAGAGAATCATAGATCGAAAGGATTCAACCTCCACACACATAGATTTAGACGAACGAAGACCGGGTACAGAAGGATCCACATAAGATAAACGCCGACCGGATCCCACTAGATCCTTCGGAGACACACCTCCACACACCCTCCGACGACACTTGAAGCATCACCGGGACGGGAGCTAGGCAGGGAGAACCTTATTTCATCTTCAAGAAGTCGCCGCTGGCTCATCTTCTTGATCATGGCACAAACCCTAACAAAACTCAGGAAAACACCTAAAAACGGAGACCTCCCGCTGGCAACGGTCCGGATCCACCGTGCCTCCCAAGGTCCATAGGAGACGTAGCGGACCAACGACGGTGCCGGCGAGAGAGTGATTTCTTTTATAGACTTGCGAACTCAACGTGGCTAAGATGTTTAGCTTCCTTGCAAGGTTTAAATCGCAGAGTTGCCACATATGCTTGTATTTTTTCCGTATTTATTTTAGGTTTTCAATGATGTTCCTTCATCGTGAGATGAATTTTTCATGGACTACGCGATGCAAGCGATAACTTTGGCAATTTCAAGGTTCACCTGCTCAGTCTCGGAGGTGCTCACGAGGGTTGGATATCTGTGCATTCATAAGGGTGAGTATGCGTATGGAAGGTGTTGCAAGGTGTTTCTAAAGAAATGTTTTTATAAATTTATTTTTATACATATCATAGTATTGTCACTTGTTGTATCAATTTGTTGCTGGATTTTTTTTTCTGTATATAGTTCAATAAAAAAGAATATAGTGATGCAATAATTTGTTCAACTTATAAAGAAAATACTGTTATTATTATAGTTCAATTAAAATGCGAAACAATGCACCGATCGCAACGTTGGACCATAGATTCTTCGCATCGATAATCCTCAGGAGATCAAGATTTAGTATGTAAGCGACTTTGATTGTACTGTGTAAGAAAAATATGATCATCCGGAATTAGCTCTTAAAGGAATTTTTAAATAGAAGAGGGATCCGTAGGCATGCCGTGCGGCTTTGCGCCTAGCCAGCAGAGTGACGCCCTGTGTTTCGAGTATTGTCCTGATGTTCCGATGATATGAGGTTTCTGAACGCCGCGGTTTCTTTCATAATGAAAAGGAACCGGGGGAGCGATCCCTGTTTCTCTAGAGAAAAGCATATAAGTAACGATGACGAGCGAGGCAGCACGGGGCATTTAGGCTTTGACATCCTCGGTAAGCCAATGCTAGGAGGGGCCGATCTTAAAAAACGATCATGCAGCTGAAGAACAGAAATTCCTTTGCAAAATAGCCATTTCCAAGCTCGACCGAACAGCTCTTGGAGCTTCCAAGAACCAATCCGGCTCCCCGGTCCTGACCTCGGCCGCTTAACCCAAGTGCCCAATCACTCTAAACCTGATGACACAACCCCTGCCAATCATTAAGATACTACCACCGGTATGATGATGAGTCGCCGACGTAACCGTCGATCGATCGACAGGGGAAAATGACAGGTTAAAGTAACAAACTGTTGTAATTTCTGTACGGTGGCTCCCATTCTGCGCTTTCCTAACGGGACTTCTTCACGTTTCTGCCTCGTGGTCTCCTCGCCATTTCCAACAACCATGAATTGACTTTGTTTCCCATGTCAATGAAAACATTTTTCTTGCTTAGACGACGCAAAAAGGCAGTCGTCGGCCGTTTTCTTCTCGCCCTGCTCACCAACCCAGCTCGATCGGGCGGGTGGGCACCGTCCAAACAAACCCGGCCGGGTCACGCTTGATGCATTGATGGATTGGTGCTGGAATGCAACTCCCCGTCGCAGTTGAGGCATGCTTAATCAGTTCTTTTGATGTCCGAAGGAAAAGGGATATTCTCTCGCCGGTGCATATTCCCTGACCAACAGTTTCACCTAAGAGCATGTCCAGCAGAACCCCCACACCACCTGTATGTCCGGGCCGATAGTTCGGATATTGCTGGGACGAAAAAGAACCACCCAATCGTTCTCTTAACGCTCAATCCTATAATGCTTGGGCTGTCCAAACACACCTCAAACTTGCTTTATACTAGAAGGGTTGGGCACGCCTTTCTGCGACGTTGGTGTTGTTGGGTTTCTTCAAAAAATAATCACTCTGTTCCAAAATGTAAGATGTATTACTTTTTTTTGAAAACTCAAACATTTTAAGTGTGATCAAAATTGTAGAGAAATATATCAAATCGGCATTTCTTTTAAATTCATCATGAAATCAATTTTCATTTTTTTTGTTTAATACTGTGGATGTCCATATTTTTGCTCTGAACTTGGTCAATGCTAAAGAAATTAGGCTTTCTACAAAACTAATGCCCCCTTATATTTTGAAACTGATGGAATATTTAGTTTGGCGGATTGGGGAGATGATAGAGCGTGTCTTACTTTTATTTATAATGTGGTTATTTGGTGGGCCTTTCGTGGTGTGATTCCGTGTTATTCGCTAACCAACTTATATTTATGTGGAGAAATTTCTGTATCGACGGTCACATGTACTACGTGCTACAATATCACATGGTGGCGCTTTTTTTTTCCAGGTGGTGGTAGGGTGCACGGGGTTGATATGTTTTTATAGTCCGGTTGCTGCTGGTTGATTTGAACAATTGTTGGCCGGCCAAAGTCGTAAACCAAATCCAAAATTGAATACCTCAATTGAATGAAACAACTTCAAAATTAGAAAACATAGTGAACTAGAAGAATTGAATTGGAGAGCTTGAGAAAATGTTGACCCGGTCAAAATTGGTTGACTCAATTCTAAATTTAATACCTCAATTAATTGTGAGGCATTAAAAATTACGAAGCATAGTGTAGTAGTATATAAGAATTGAACGAGAGAGTTTTGAAAAATTGTTGACCTGGTTAAAATCGGGTGACCTGATTCTAATTGTAGACCTCAATTGAATGCGGCTCTTCAAAACTAGTGAGTTTAGTGTTATAGAGGATGTGGGGTGGATTTGAAGCCGTTTGGACCCACCCAAATCCTCACAATTGACCAAATCAACTGCCCCTCTCCCCTGCGCCCGTCCTGCGTTTTATGCGTCTGGGTCGTCGCCCTTGCTGCTGAAGGAAATATGCCCTAGAGGCAATAATAAAGTTATTATTTATTTCCTCATATCATGATAAATGTTTATTATTCATGCTAGAATTGTATTAACCGAAAACATGATACATGTGTGAATACATAGACAAACATATAGTCACTAGTATGCCTCTACTTGACTAGCTCATTAATCAAAGATGGTTATGTTTCCTAACCATAGACATGTGTTGTCATTTGATTAATGGGATCACATCATTAGGAGAATGATGTGATTGACATGACCCATCCCGTTAGCTTAGCACTTGATCGCTTAGTATTCTCGCTATTGCTTCCTTCATGACTTATACATGTTCTCGTAACTATGAGAATTGTGTAACTCCGTTTACGGAAGAACACTTTGGTACTACCAAACGTCACAACGTAATCGGGTGATTATAAAGGAGTACTACAGTGTGTTCCGAAAGTACATGTTGAGTTAGCATAATTCAAGATTAGGTTTTGTCACTCCGATTGTCGGAGAGGTATCTCTGGGCCCTCTCGGTAATACTCATCACCCAAGCCTTGCAAGCATGTAACTAATGAGTTAGTTATGAGATGACGTATTCTGAAGCGAGTAAAGAGACTTGCGTAACGATATTGAACTAGGTATTGGATACCGACGATCAAATCTCGGGCAAGTAACATACCGATGACAAAGGAATAACGTATGTTGTTATGCGGTTCGACCGATAAAGATCTTTGTAGAATATGTAGGAACCAATATGGGCATCCAGGTCCCGCTATTGGTTATTGACCGAGACGTGTCTCGGTCATGTCTACATTGTTCTCGAACCGTAGGGTCCGCACGCTTAAGGTTTCGATGGCGATGTTATATTATGAGTTTATGTATTTTGATGTACGAAGTTTGTTCGAGTCCGGATATGATCACGGACATGACGAGGAGTCTCGAAATGGTCGAGACATAAAGATTGATATATTGGACGGATATATTTGGACACCGTAAAGGTTAGGAGAAGTTTGGAGCTCCGGAGGTTCTTTGGAACCCCGGGAGGTATATGGGCCTTATTGGGCCCATATAGGAAGAAGGAGAAGGAACAAGGGAGGGGGCCGCCCCTTTCCTTTCTCCTTCCCCTCTTCCTATTACTACTACTAGTACTTATTCCTAATACTAGTACTCTTTCCTTCCCCTTCAGATAAGATAAGGAGGGGAAACCTACTTGGAGTAGGTTTCCCCTCCTCTATGGCGCCCCTTGGGCGGCCTCCTCCTCCTCCCTCCTTTATATACGGGGTAGGGGGCACCCTAGAACACACAAGTTGATCATTGATCGTTCCTTAGCCGTGTGCGGTGCCCCCCTCCACGATATTACACCTCGGTCATATTGTAGTGGTGCTTAGGCGAAGCCCTGCGACAAGAGAACATCAAGATCTTCACCACGCCGTCGTGCTGACGGAACTCCCCCTCGGAGCCTCTACTGGATTGGAGAACGAGGGTGCGTCATCGAGCTGTACGTGTGTCAAGAACTCGGAGGTGCCGGAGTAACGGTGCCTGGATCGGTTGAACCGGGAAGACGTACGACTACTTCCACTATGCTGTGTCAACGCTTCCGCTTCGGTCTATGAGGGTACGTAGACAACACTCTCCCCTCGTTGCTATGTCATCACCATGATCTTGCGTGTGCGTAGGAAAATTTTGAAATTACTACGTTCCCCAACAGTGGTATCCGAGCCAGGTTTTTATGGTTTGATGTTATATGCACGAGTAGAACACAAGTAAGTTGTGGACGATATAAGTCATACTGCCTACCAGCATGTCATACTTTGGTTCAGCGGTATTGTTGGATGAAGCGGCCGGGCCGACATTACGCCAGACGCTTACGCGAGACTGGTTTTACCGCCGTGCTTTGCACACGGTGACTAGCGGTGTCTGTTTCTCCAACTTTAGTTGAACCGAGTGTGGCTACGCCCGGTCCTTGTGAAGGTTAAACGAGTCTATTTGACAAACTATCGTTGTGGTTTTGATGCGAGGTGAGATTGGTTCTTGCTTAAGCCCGTAGCAGCCACGTAAAATTTGCAACAACAAAGTAGAGGACGCCTAACTTGTTTTTGCAGGGCATGTTGTGATGTGATATGGCCAAGATGTGATGCTATATTTTATTGTATGAGATGATCATGTTTTGTAACCGGTTATCGGCAATCGGCAAGAGCCATATGGTTGTCGCTTATTGTATGAAATGCAAGCATACTGTAATTGCTTTACTTTATCACTAAGCGGTAGCGATAGTCGAGAAGCAATAGATGGCGAAACGACAACGATGCTACAATGGAGATCAAGGTGTCGCGCGCGGTGGCGATGGTGATCACGACGGTGCTTCGAAGATGGAGATCACAAGCACAAGATGATGATGGCCATATCATATCACTTATATTGATTGCATGTGATGTTTATCCTTTATGCATCTTATCTTGCTTTGATTGACGGTAGCATTTTAAGATGATCTCTCACTAATTATCAAGAAGTGTTCTCCCGAGTATGCACCGCTGCGAAAGTTCTTCGTCTTTGAGACACCACGTGATGATCGGGTGTGATAGGCTCTACGTTCAAATACAACGGGTGCAAAACAGTTGCACACGCGGAATACTCAGGTTATACTTGACGAGCCTAGCATATACAGATATGGCCTCGGAACACGGAGACCGAAAGGTCAAGCGTGAATCATATAGTAGATATGATCAACATAGAGATGTTCACCATTGAAACTACTCCATCTCACGTGATGATCGGACATGGTTTAGTTGATTTGGATCACGTGATCACTTAGATGACTAGAGAGATGTTTGTCTAAGTGGGAGTTCTTAAGTAATATGATTAATTGAACTTAAATTTATCATGAACTTAGTACCTGATAGTATTTTGCTTGTCTATGTTTGTTTGTAGATAGATGGCTCGTCTTTGTTGTTCCGTTGAATTTTAATGCGTTCCTTGAGAAAGCAAAGTTGAAAGATGATGGTAGCAATTACACGGATCGGGTCCGTAACTTCGAGGATTATCCTCATTGCTGCACTGTAAGAGTTACGTCCCGAAGCACCGCTGGGTGCCGAACTCGCTGCTTGATGCAACCGACGATGTTAAGAACGTCTGGCGAGCAAAGTCGATGACTACTCTATAGTTCGATGTGCCATGCTTTACGGCTTAGAACCGGGTCTTCAACGACGTTTTGAACGTCATGGAGCATATGAGATGTTCCAGAGTTGAAGTTAATATTTCAAGAAAATGCCCGGATTGAGAGATATGAAGTCTCCAATAAGTTCTACTGTTGCAAGATGGAGGAGAACGATTCTGTCGGTGAGCATATACTCAAAATGTGCGGGTATAATAATCACTTGATTCAACCGGGAGTTAATCTTCCGGATGATAAGCGTCATTGATGAATTCTCCAATCACGCCACCAAGCTACAAGAGCTTTGTGATGAACTATAATATGCAAGGGATGAACAAGACTATTCCCGAGCTCTTCGCAAATCTTGAAAGCATGGAGGTAGAAATCAAAAGGAGCATCAAGTGTTGATGGTCAACAAGACCACCTTGGTTTCAAGAAAAGGGCCAAAGGGAAGAAGAAGGAACTTCAAAAGAACAGCAAACAAGTTGATGCTCAAGAGAAGAAACCCAAGTCGGACCTAAGCCTGGCCGAGTGCTTCTACCGCAAGCGCATCGACATCGAAGCGGAACCGCCCCAAATATTTGGCGGATAAGAAGGATGGCAAAGTGAACAAAGGTATATGTGATATACATGTTATTGATGTGTACCTTACTAATGCTCGCATAGCACTGGTATTTGATAATGGTTACATTGCTAAAATTTGCAACTCAAGCAGGGACTACGGATTGCGAAGATTAGCTAAGGACGAGGTGACGGCGCGCTGGGAAATGGTTCCAAAGTCGATGTGATCGCGGTCGGCACGCTACCTCTACATCTACCATCGGGATTAGTTTTAGACCTGAATAATTGTTATTTGGTGCCAGCGTTGAGCATGAACATTATATCTGGATCTTGTTTGGTGCGAGACGGTTATTCATTTAAATCAGAGAATAATGGTTGTTCTATTTATATGAGTAATATCTTTTATGGTCATGCACCCTTGAAGAGTGGTCTATGTTTATTGAATCTCGATAGTAGTGATACACATATTCATAATGTTGAAGCCAAACGATGCAGAGTTGATAATGATAGTGCAACATATTTGTGGCACTGCCGTTTAGGTCATATCGGTATAAAACGCATGAAGAAACTCCATACTGATGGACTTCTAGAATCACTTGATTATGAATCACTTGGTACTTGCGAACCGTGCCTCATGGGCAAGATGACCAAAATGAAGGAAATATGCCCTAGAGGCAATAATAAAGTTATTATTTATTTCCTTATTACATGATAAATGTTTATTATTCATGCTAGAATTGTATTAACCGGAAACATAATACATGTGTGAATATATAGACAAACAGAGTGTCACTAGTATGCCTCTACCAGACTAGCTTGTTAATCAAAGATGGTTAAGTTTCCTAACCATAGACAAAGGAGTTGTCATTTGATTAACAAGGTCACATCATTAGTTGAATGATCTGATTGACATGACCCATTCCATTAGCTTAGCACCCGATCGCTTAGTATGTTGCTATTGCTTTTATCCATGACTTATACATGTTCCTATAACTATGAGATTATGCAACTTCCGTTTGCGGAGGAACACTTTGGTACTACCAAACGTCACAACGAATCGGGTGATTATAAAGGAGTACTACAGGTGTCTCCAAAGGCAAATGTTGGGTTGGCGTATTTGAGATTAGGATTTGTCACTCCGATTGTCGGAGAGGTATCTCTGGCCCTCTCGGTAATGCACATCACTTAAGCCTTGCAAGCATTACAACTAATGAGTTAGTTGCGAGATGATGTATTACGAGCGAGTAAAGAGACTTGCCGTAACGAGATTGAACTAGGTATTGGATACCGACGATCGAATCTCGGGCAAGTAACATACCGATGACAAAGGAACAAATGTATGTTGTTATGCGGTCGACCGATAAAGATCTTCGTAGAATATGTAGGAGCCAATATGGGCATCCGGGTCCCGCTATTGGTTATTGATCGGAGACGTGTCTCGGTCATGTCTACATTGTTCTCGAACCGTAGGGTCCGTGACGCTTAAGGTTTCGATGGCGATTATTATGAGTTTGTGTATTTTGATGTACCGAAGGAGTTCGAGTCCCGGATGTGATCACGGACACGACGAGGAGTCTTGGAATGGTCGAGACGTAAAGATTGATATATTGGACAGCTATGTTCGGACATCGGAATGGTTCCGACTGGTTTGGATAATACCGAGTTGGGAGGAGTTACGGAACCCCGGGAAGTAATGGGCCTTAATGGGCCACGAGGGGAGAGAGGGCTGCGCCAGAGGAGGTGGCGCTGGCCCCCATGAGGAGTCCGATTGGACAAGAGGGGCGCGCCCCCTTCCTCTCCTCTCCCTCTCCTTCCTTCCCCTTCCCTCCTAGTTGGACTAGGAAAGGGAGTCCTACTCCCACCAGGAGGAGGACTCCCCCTCCCTGGCGCGCCCTCTAGGGCCGGCCGCCCTCCCCTTGCTCCTTTATATACGGGGCAGGGGGCACCCTAAGACACACAAGTTGATCCTTGAGATCGTTCCTTAGCCGTGTGCGGTGCCCCCTCCACCATATTCCACCTCGGTCATATCGTAGCGGTGCTTAGGCGAAGCTCTGTCGGTAGAACATCAAGATCGCCACCACGCCGTCGTCTTGTGGAACTCTCTCCCGAGCTTTGCTGGATCGGAGCCCGAGGAGCGCCACCGAGCTGTACGTGTGTCAAGAACTCGGAGGCGCCGAGTAACGGCTGGGATCGGTTGGATCGCGAGGAGAACGTGACGACTACTTCCTCTACGTTGTGATCGCTTCGCTTCGGTCTACAAGGGTATGTAGACAACACTCTCCCTCTCGTTGCTATGCATCACCATGATCTTGCGTGTGCGTAGGAAATTTTTGAAATTACTACGTTCCCCAACAAAGTGGCATCCGAGCCTAGGTTTTATGGTTTGATGTTTTGCATGAGTAGAACACAAGTGAGTTGTGGACGATACAAGTCATCGCCTACCGGCATGTCATATTTTGGTTCAGCGGTATTGTGAGATGAAGCGGCCGGACCGACATTACGATACGCTTACGCGAGACTGGTTTCACCGTTACGAGCACTCGTGCTTAAAGGTGGCTGGCGGGTGTCTGTCTCTCTCACTTTAGTTGAACTGAGTGTGGCTACGCCCGGTCCTTGAGAAGGTTAAACGGAGTCTATTTGACGAAGTATCGTTGTGGTTTTGATCGCGAGGTCGATTGGTTCTTGCTTCACCCGTAGCAGCCACGTAAAATTTGCAACAACAAAGTAGAGGACGTCTAACTTGTTTTTGCAGGGCATGTTGTGATGTGATATGGCCAAGACGTGATGCTATATTTTATTGTATGAGATGATCATGTTTTATAACCTAAGTTATCGGCAACTGGCAGGAGCCATATGGTTGTCGCTTTATTGTATGAATTGCAAACGCCCTATAATTGCTTTACTTTATCACTAAGCGGTAGCGATAGTCGTAGAAGCAATAGATGGCGTAAACGACAATGATGCTACGATGGAGATCAAGGTGTCGCGCCGGTGACGATGGTGATCACGACGGTGCTTCGAAGATGGAGATCACAAGCACAAGATGATGATGGCCATATCATATCACTTATATTGATTGCATGTGATGTTTATCCTTTATGCATCTTATCTTGCTTTGATTGACGGTAGCATTTTAAGATGATCTCTCACTAAAATTATCAAGTAGTGTCCTCCCTGAGTATGCACCGTTGCCAAAGTTCATCGTGTCGAGACACCACGTGATGATCGGGTGTGATAAGCTCTACGTCCATCTACAACGGGTGCAAGCCAGTTTTGCACACGCAGAATACTCAGGTTATACTTGATGAGCCTAGCATATGAAGATATGGCCTCGAAACACGGAGACCGAAAGGTCGAGCGTGAATCATATAGTAGATATGATCAACATAGTGATGTTCACCATTGAAAACTACTCCATCTCACGTGATGATCGGTTATGGTTTAGTTGATTTGGATCACGTGATCACTTAGATAACTAGAGAGATGTCTGTCTAAGTGGGAGTTCTTAAGTAATATGATTAATTGAACTTAAATTTATCATGAACTTAGTACCTGATAGTATCTTGCTTATCTATGTTTGTTTGTAGATAGATGGCTCGTCTTTGTTGTTCCGTTGAATTTTAATGCGTTCCTTGAGAAAGCAAAGTTGAAAGATGATGGTAGCAATTACACGGATCGGGTCCGTAACTCGAGGATTATCCTCATTGCTGCACAGAAGAGTTACGCCCTGGAAGCACCGCTGGGTGCGAACTGCCGCCGATGTAACCGAGCGGCGTTAAGAACGTCTGGCGAGCAAAGCCGATGACTACTCTATAGTTGATGTGCCATGCTTTACGGCTTAGAACCGGGTCTTCAACGACGTTTTGAGCGTCATGGAGCATATGAGATGTTCCAGAGTTAAAGTTAATATTCCAACAGAATGCCCGGATTGAGAGATATGAAGTCTCCAATAAGTTCTATAGCTGCAAAATGGAAGAGAATGGGTGCATCGGTGAGCACATACTCGTAATGTCCGGTATTACAATCACTTGAGTCAACCGGGAGTTAATCTTCCGGATGATTGTGTCATTGATGTAATTCTTCAATCAACGCCACCAAGCTACAAAGGCTTCGTGATGAACTATAATATGCAAGGGTTAGTAAAGACTATGCCCGAGCTCTTCGCAATGCTAAAGGATGCGGAGGTAGAAATCAAGAAGGAGCATCAAGTGTTGATGGTCAATAAGACCACTAGTTTCAAGAAGAAAGGCAAAGGGAAGAAGAAGGGAACTTCAAGAAGAACAACAAGCAAGTTCTTTGCTCAGAGAAGAAACCCAAGTCTGGACCTAAACCTGAAATCGAGTGCTTTCTATCGCAAGCGATCAGTCTTTGGAAGCGGAACTGCCCCAAGTATTTGGCGGATAAGAAGGATGGCAAGGTGAACAAAGGTATATGTGATATACATGTTTTTGATGTGTACCTTACTAGAGCTCGCAGAGCACTGGGTATTTGATACTGGTTCATTGCTAATATTTGCAACTCAAAGCAGGACTACGGATTGCGAACACTAGCAAAGGACGAGGTGACGATCTGCGCGTGGGAAATGGTTCCAAAGTCGATGTGATCGCGGTCGGCACGCTACCTCTACATCTACCTTCGGGATTAGTTTTAGACCTAAATAATTGTTATTTGGTGCCGCGTTGAGCATGAACATTATATCTGGATCTTGTTTGATGCGAGACGGTTATTCATTTAAATCAGAGAATAATGGTTGTTCTATTTATATGAGTAATATCTTTTATGGTCATGCACCCTTGAAGAGTGGTCTATTTTAATGAATCTCGATAGTAGTGATACACATATTCATAATGTTGAAGCCAAAAGATGCAGAGTTGATAATGATAGTGCAACTTATTTGTGGCACCGCCGTTTAGGTCATATCGGTATAAAGCGCATGAAGAAACTCCATCTTGATGGACTTTTGGAGTCACTTGATTATGAATCACTTGGCACTTATGAACCGTGCCTCATGGGCAAGATGACTAAAACCCGTTCTCCGGTACTATGGAGAGAGCAACAGATTTGTTGGAAATCATACATACAGATGTATGTGGTCCAAGAATGTTGAGGCTCGTGGCGGATATCGTTATTTTCTCACCTTCACAGATGATTTAAGCGAGATATGGGTATATCTACTTAATGAAACACAAGTCTGAAACATTTGAAAAGTTCAAAGAATTTCAGAGTGAAGTTGAAAATCATCGTAATAAGAAAATAAAGTTTCTACGATCCGATCGTGGAGGAGAATATTTGAGTTACGAGTTTGGTCTACATTTGAAACAATGCGGAATAGTTTAGCAACTCACGCCACCGGAACACCACAGCAGTAATGGTGTGTCCGAACGTCGAATCGCACTTTACTAGATATGGTGCGATCTATGATGTCTCTTCTGATTTACCGCTATCGTTTTGGGGTTATGCTCTTGAGACGGCCGCATTCACACTGAATAGAACACCGTCAAAATCCGTTGAGATGACACCTTATGAACTCTGGTTTAGCAAGAAACCAAAGTTGTCGTTTCTTAAAGTTTGGGGATGCGATGCTTATGTGAAAAAGCTTCAACCTGATAAGCTCAAACCCAAATTGGAGAAATGTGTCTTCATAGGATACCCAAAGGAGACAGTTGGGTACACCTTCTATCACAGATCCGAAGGCAAGACATTTCTTGCTAAAAATGGATCCTTTCTAGAGAAGGAGTTTCTCTCGAAAGAAGTGAGTGGGAGGAAAGTAGAACTTGATGAGGTAACTGTACCTTCTCCCTTATTGGAAAGTAGTTTATCACAGAAACCGGTTTCTGCGACATCTACACCAAATAGTGAGGAAGTTGATGATGTTGATCATGAAACTTCAGATCAAGTTGAAGGAAATATGCCCTAGAGGCAATAATAAAGTTATTATTTATTTCCTTATTTCATGATAAATGTTTATCATTCATGCTATAATTGTATTAACCGGAAACATGATACATGTGTGAATGTATAGACAAAACAATATGTCACTAGTATGCCTCTACTAGACTAGCTTGTTAATCAAAGATGGTTATGTTTCCTGACCATGAACAAAGAGTTGTTATTTGATTAACGAGGTCACATCATTAGTAGAATGATCTGATTGACATGACCCATTCCATTAGCTTAGCACACGATCGCTTAGTATGTTGCTACTGCTTTTATCCATGACATATACATGTTCCTCGTAACTATGAGATTATGCAACTCCGTTTACGGTGGAACACCTTGGTGCTACCAAACGTCCACAACGAATCGGGTGATTATAAAGGAGTACTACAGTGTCTCCAAAGGCGATGTTGGGTTGGCGTATTTGAGATTAGGTTTTGTCACTCCGATTGTCGGAGAGGTATCTCTGGGCCCTCTCGGTAGTGCACATCATCAAGCCTTGCAAGCATTACAACTAATGAGTTAGTTGTGAGATGATGTATTCTGAAGCGAGTAAAGAGACTTGCCGTAACGAGATTGAACTAGGTATTGGATACCGACGATCGAATCTCGGGCAAGTAACATACCGATGACAAAGGAACAACGATGTTGTTATGCGGTCCGACCGATAAAGATCTTCGTAGAATGTGTAGGAACCAATATGGGCATCCAGGTCCCGCTGTTGGTTATTGACCGAGAATAGTTCTAGGTCATGTCTACATTGTTCTCGAACCGTAGGGTCCGCACACTTAAGGTTTCGATGATGGTTATTATGAGTTTATGTATTTTGATGTACAAGAAGTTCGAGTCCGGATGTGATCACGAACATGACGAGGAGTCCCGAAATGGTCGAGACATAAAGATTGATATATTGGAAGCCTGTATTTGGAGTTCGGAATGGTTCCGGGTGAAAACAGGAATTTACCGGAGTACCGGGAGGTTACCGGAACCCCCCGGGTACTACATGGGCCTTAGTGGGCCTCGAGGGAGAAGAGGAGGGGCCGGCCAAGGGTGGCCGCGCGCCCCCTCCCCCCCAGTCCGAATAGGACAAGGAGGGGGGGCGGCGCCCCCCTTTCCTCTTCCCCCTCCCCCAATCCTACTCCAACTAGGGGGGGAGTCCTACTCCGGTGGGAGTAGGACTCCTCCCGCCCCCTCTAGGCCGGCCGCACCTCCCCTCCCTCCTTTATATACGGGGCAAGGGGCACCCTAGAACACACAAGTTTGATCTACGGATCGTTCCTTAGCCGTGTCGCGTGCCCCTCCACCATATTCCACCTCGGTCATACCGTCGTGAAGCTTAGGCGAAGCCCGCGCCGTGAAACATCAAGATCGTCACCACGCCGTCGTCTCGACGTAACTCTCCCTCGACACTCGGCTGGATCGAGTACGAGGGACGCCATCGAGCTGACGTGTGTCAAGAACTCGGGCGCCGGAGTGCTGGCGCGGGATCGGCCGGATCGCGAGGAGAACATACGACTACTTCCTCTACATTGTGATCGCTTCGCTTCGGTTCACGAGGGTACGTAGACAACACTCTCCCTCTCGTTGCTATGCATCACCATGATCTTGCGTGTGCGAGGAAATTTTTGAAATTACTACGTTCCCTAACAAAGGGCATCCGAGCCTAGGTTTTATGGTTTGATGTTTTGCACGAGTAGAACACAAGTGAGTTGTGGGCGATACAAGTCATACTACCTACCAAAGATGTCATACTTTGGTTCAGCGGTATTGTGAGATGAAGCGGCCCTGACCGACATTACGCAGATGCTTACGCGAGACTGGTTTCACCGCCACGAGCACTCGTTGCTTAAAGGTGATTGGTGGGTGCTGTCTCTCTCACTTTAGTTGAACTGAGTGTGGCTACGCCGGTCCTTGAGAAGGTTAAACGGAGTCTATTTGACGAAGTATCGCTGTGGTTTTGATGCGAGGTGAGACTGGTTCTTGCTTAAGCCCGTAGCAGCCACGTAAAATTTGCAACAACAAAGTAGAGAACGCCTAACTTGTTTTTGCGGGGCATGTTGTGATGTGATATGGTCAAGACGTGATGCTATATTTTATTGTATGAGATGATCATGTTTTGTAACCAAAGTTATCGGCAATCGGCTGGAGCCATATGGTTGTCGCTTATTGTATGCAATGCAATCGCTCGTAATGCTTTACTTTATCACTAAGCGGTAGAGATAGTCGTAGAAGCATAAGATTGGCGAGACGACAACGATGCTACGATGGAGATCAAGGTGTTGCGCCGGTGACGATGGTGATCATGGTGGTGCTGCGGAGATGAAGATCACGAAGCACAAGATGATGATGACCATATCATATCACTTATATTGATTTGCATGTGATGTTTATCCTTTATGCATCTTATCTTGCTTTGATTGACGGTAGCATTATAAGATGATCTCTCACTAAATTATCAAGAAGTGTTCTCCCCGAGTATGCACCGTTGCCAAAGTTCGTCGTGCCCGGACACCACGTGATGATCGGTGTGATAAGCTCTCACGTCCATCTACAACGGGTGCAAGCCAGTTTTGCACACGCAGAATACTCGGGTTATACTTGACGAGCCTAGCATATGCAGATATGGCCTCGGAACACGGACCGAAAGGTCGAGCGTGAATCATATAGTAGATATGATCAACATAAGATGTTCACCATTGAAAACTACTCCATTTCACGTGATGATCGGTTATGGTTTAGTTGATTTGGATCACGTGATCACTTAGATGACTAGAGAGATGTTTTTCTAAGTGGGAGTTCTTAAGTAATATGATTAATTGAACTTAAATTTATCATGAACTTAGTACCTGATAGTATCTTGCTTGTTTATGTTTGATTGTAGATAGATGGCTCGTCTTTGTTGTTCCGTTGAATTTTAATGCGTTCCTTGAGAAAGCAAAGTTGAAAGATGATGGTAGCAATTACACGGATCGGGTCCGAAACTGAGGATTATCCTCATTGGTGCACGTAAGAGTTACGCCCTGGATGCACCGCTGGGTGCGAACTGCTTCGCCGATGCAACCGACGACGTTAAGAACGTCCGCGAGCAAAGCCGATGACTACTCTATAGTTCGATGTGCCATGCTTTACGGCTTAGAACCGGACTTCAACGACGTTTTGAACGTCATGGAGCATATGAGATGTTCCAGAGTTGAAGTTAATATTCCAAAGAATGCCCGGATTGAGAGATATGAAGTCTCCAATAAGTTCTATAGCTGCAAGATGGAGGAGAATAGTTCATTAGTGAGCACATACTCGTAATGTCGGGTACTACAATCACTTGACACAATTGGGAGTTAATCTTCCGGATGATTGTGTCATTGATGAATTCTTCAATCACCGCCACCAAGCTACAAAGGCTTCGTGATGAACTATAATATGCAAGGGTTAGTAAAGACTATACCGAGCTCTTCGCAATGCTAAAGGCTGGAGGTAGAAATCAAGAAGGAGCATCAAGTGTTGATGGTCAATAAGACCACTAGTTTCAAGAAGAAAGGCAAAGGGAAGAAGAAGGAACTTCAAGAAGAACAGCAAGCAAGTTGTTGCTCAGAGAAGAAACCCAAGTCTGGACCTAAGCTCAAATCGAGTGCTTCTACCGCAAGCGATGGTCACTAGAAGCGGAACTGCCCCAAGTATTTGGCGGATAAGAAGGATGGCAAGGTGAACAAAGGTATATGTGATATACATGTTATTGATGTGTACCTTACTAGAGCTCGCAGAGCACTGGTATTTGATCTGGTTACATTGCTAATATTTGCAACTCAAGCAGGGACTACGGATTAGCGAGCATCGCAAAGGACGAGGTGACGACGGCGCGTGGAAATGGTTCCAAAGTCGATGTGATCGCGGTCGGCACGCTACCTCTACATCTACCTTTGGGATTAGTTTTAGACCTAAATAATTGTTATTTGGTGCTGCGTTGAGCATGAACATTATATCTGGATCTTGTTTGATGCGAGACGGTTATTCATTTAAATCAGAGAATAATGGTTGTTCTATTTATATGAGTAATATCTTTTATGGTCATGCACCCTTGAGGAGTGGTCTATTTTGATGAATCTCGATAGTAGTGATACACATATTCATAATGTTGAAACCAAAAGATGCAGAGTTGATAATGATAGTGCAACTTATTTGTGGCACCGCCGTTTAGGTCATATCGGTGTAAAGCGCATGAAGAAACTCCATCTCGATGGACTTTTGGAGTCACTTGATTATGAATCACTTGGCACTTGCGAACCGTGCCTTATGGGCAAGATGACCGTAACCCGTTCTCGGTACTATGGAGAGAGCAACAGATTTGTTGGAAATCATACATCTGAGATGTATGTGGACCGATGAATGTTGAGGCTCGTGGCGGATATCGTTATTTTCTCACCTTCACGGATGACTTAAGCAGATATGGGTATATCTACTTAATGAAACATAAGTCTGAAACATTTGAAAAGTTCAAAGAATTTCAGAGTGAAGTTGAAAATCATCGTAACAAGAAAATTAAATTTCTACGATCGATCGTGGAGGTGAATATTTGAGTTACGAGTTTGGTCTACATTTGAAACAATGCGGAATAGTTTAGCAACTCACGCCACCCGAACACCACAACAGTAATGGTGTGTCCGAACGTCAGAATCGCACTTTACTAGATATGGTGCGATCTATGATGTCTCTTACAGATTTACCGCTATCGCTTTGGGGTTATGCTCTAGAGACGGCCGCATTCACACTGAATAGAACACCGTCGAAATCCGCTGAGACGACACCTTATGAACTATGGTTTAGCAAGAAACCAAAGTTGTCGTTTCTTAAAGTTTGGGGATGCGATGCTTATGTGAAAAAGCTTCAACCCGATAAGCTCGAACCCAAATCGAGAAATGTGTCTTCATAGGATACCCAAAGGAGACAGTTGGGTACACCTTCTATCACAGATCCGAAGGCAAGACATTCGTTGCTAAGAATGGATCCTTTCTAGAGAAGGAGTTTCTCTCGAAAGAAGTGAGTGGGAGGAAAGTAGAACTTGATGAGGTAATTGTACCTTCTCCCTTACTTGAAACTAATTTGTCGCAGAAACCGGTTTCTGAGACACCTACACCAAGTAGTGAGGAAGTTGATGATGATGATCATGAAACTTCAGATCAAGTTACTGCAGAACCTCGTAGATCAACCAGAGTAAGATCCGCAGCAGAGTGGTACGGTAATCCTGTTCTGGAAGTCATGCTACTAGATCATGATGAACCTACGAACTATGAAGAAGCGATGGTGAGCCCAGATTCCGCAAAATGGCTTGAGGCCATGAAATCGAGATGGGATCCATGTATGAAAACAAAGTATGGACTTTGGTTGACTTGCCCGAGGGTAGGCAAGCAATAGAAAAAAGTGGATCTTCAAGAAGAAGACCGACGCCGACGGTAATGTTATCGTTTATAAAGCTCGACTTGTCGCAAAAGGTTTTCGACAAGTTCAAGGGATTGACTACGATGAGACCTTCTCACCCGAAGCGATGCTTAAGTCCGTCCGAATCATGTTAGCGATTGCGCATTTTATGATTATGAAATTTGGCAAATGGATGTAAAGACTGCATTCTGAATGGATTTACGGAAGAAGAGTTGTATATGATGCAACCGAAGGTTTTATCGATCCAAAGGAGCTAACAAAGTATGCAAGCTCCAATGATCCATTTATGGACTGGTGCAAGCATCTCGAGTTGGAATAAACGCTTTGATAGTGTGATCAAAGCATTTGGGTTTGTCTGAGACTTTTGGAGAAGCTCAGATTTACAAGAAAGTGAGTGGGAGCTCAGAGCATTTTCGATATTATATGTAGATGACATATTGCTAATCGGAAATGATATAGAATTCTGGATAGCATAAAGGGATACTTGAATAAGAGTTTTTCAATGAAAGACCTCGGTGAAGCTGCTTACATATTGGGCATTAAGATCTATAGAGATAGATCAAAATGCTTAATTGGACTTTCACAAAGCACATACCTTGACAAAATTTTGAAGAAGTTCAAAATGGATCAAGCAAAGAAAGGGTTCTTGCTCGTGTTACAAGGTGTGAAGTTGAGTAAGACTCAATGCCCGACCACTGCAGAAGATAGAGAGAAAATGAAAGATGTTCCTATGCTTCAGCCATAGGCTCTATCATGTATGCAATCTTGTGTACTGGACTGATGTGTGCCTTGCTATAAGTTTAGCAGGAGGTACCAAAGTAATCCAGAGTGGATCATCGACAGCGGTCAAGAACATCTGAAATACGAAAAGGACTAAGGATATGTTTCTCGATATGGAGGTGACAAAGAGCTCATAAAAGCGGTTACGTTGATGCAAGCTTTGACACCGATCCGGACGATTCTAAATCGCAGACCGGATACGATTTACACTAAACGGAGGAGCTGTCGGTTGGTGCAGTTCTAAACAAAGCGTCAGCGGGATCTACATGTGAAGCGGAGTACATAGCAGCTTCGAAGCAGCTAATGAAGGAGTGCGGATGAAGGAGTTCATATCCGATCTAGGTGTCATACCTAGTGCATCGGGTCCAATGAAAATCTTCGTGACTATCTTCGAGCAATTGCCTTAGCGAAGGAATCCAGATTTCACAAGAGGACCAAGCACATCAAGAGACGCTTCAATTCCATCCGGACTTAGTCCGGTGGGAGACATAGAGATTTGCAAGATACATACGGATCTGAATGTTGCGCACCGTTGACTAAGCCTCTTCCATGAGCAAAACATGATCAGCACCAAGACTCCATGGGTGTTAGAATCATTACTATGTAATCTAGATTATTGACTCTAGTGCAAGTGGGAGACTGAAGGAAATATGCCCTAGAGGCAATAATAAAGTTATTATTTATTTCCTTATTTCATGATAAATGTTTATCATTCATGCTATAATTGTATTAACCGGAAACATGATACATGTGTGAATGTATAGACATAACAATATGTAACTAGTATGCCTCTACTAGACTAGCTTGTTAATAAAAGATGGTTATGTTTCCTGACCATGAACAAAGAGTTGTTATTTGATTAACGAGGTCACATTATTAGTAGAATGATCTAATTGACATGACCCATTCCATTAGCTTAGCACACGATCGTTTAGTATGTTGCTACTGCTTTTATCCATGACATATACATGTTCCTGTAACTATGAGATTATGCAACTCCGTTTACGGAGGAACACTTTGGTGCTACCAAACGTCACAACGAATCGGGTGATTATAAAGGAGTACTACAGTGTCTCCAAAGGCGATGTTGGGTTGGCGATTTCGAGATTAGGTTTTGTCACTCCGATTGTCGGAGAGGTATCTGGGCCCTCTCGGTAGTGCACATCATGAAGCCTTGCAAGCATTACAACTAATGAGTTAGTTGTGAGATGATGTATTACGAAACGAGTAAAGAGACTTGCCGTAACGAGATTGAACTAGGTATTGGATACCGACGATCGAATCTCGCAAGTAACATACCGATGACAAAGGGAACAACGTATGTTGTTATGCGGTCTGACCGATAAAGATCTTCGTAGAATGTGTAGGAACCAATATGGGCATCCAGGTCCCGCTGTTGGTTATTGACCGAGAATAGTTCTAGATCATGTCTACATTGTTCTCGAACCGTAGGGTCCGCACGCTTAAGGTTTCGATGACAGTTATTATGAGTTTATGTATTTTGATGTACCGAAGAAGTTCGGAGTCCCGGATGTGATCACGGACATGACGAGGAGTCCCGAAATGGTCGAGACATAAATATTGATATATTGGAAGCCTATATTTGGAGTTCGGAATGGTTCCGGGTGAAAACAGGAATTTACCGGAGTACCGGGAGGTTACCGGAACCCCCCGGGTACTACATGGGCCTTAGTGGGCCTCGAGGGAGAAGAGGAGGGGCCGGCCAAGGGTGGCCGCGCGCCCCCCCCCCAGTCCGAATAGGACAAGGAGGGGGGGCGGCGGCCCCCCTTTTTCCTCTTCCCCCTCCTCCAATCCTACTCCAACTAGGAAAGGGGGGGAGTCCTACTCCCGGTGGGAGTAGGACTCCTCCGGCGCGCCCCCTCTAGGCCGGCCGCACCTCCCCCTCCCTCCTTTATATACGGGGGCAAGGGGCACCCCATGAACACACAAGTTTGATCTACGGATCGTTCCTTAGCCGTGTGCGGTGCCCCTCTCCACCATATTCCACCTCGGTCATACCGTCGCGAAGCTTAGGCGAAGCCCTGCGCCGGTGAAACATCAAGATCGTCACTGCGCCGCCGTCGGTCGACGGAATTCTCCCTCGACACTCGGCTGGATCGGAGTACGAGGGACGTCATCGAGCTGTACGTGTGTCAAGAACTCAGGGGCGCCGGAGTAACGGCGTCGGGATCGGCCGGATCGCGAGGAGAACATACGACTACTTCCTCTACATTGTGATCGCTTCCGCTTCAGGTCTACGAGGGTACGTAGACAACACTCTCCCCTCTCGTTGCTATGCATCACCATGATCTTGCGTGTGCGTAGGAAATTTTTTGAAATTACTACGTTCCCTAACACAAGTTACTACAGAACCTCGTAGATCAACCAGAGTAAGATCCGCACCAGAGTGGTACGGTAATCCTATTCTGGAAGTCATGCTACTAGATCATGATGAACCTACGAACTATGAAGAAGCGGTGGTGAGCCCAGATTCCACAAAATGGCTTGAGGCCATGAAATCTGAGATGGGATCCATGTATGAAAACGAAGTCTGGACTTTGGTTGACTTGCCCGAGGGTCGGCAAGCAATAGAAAACAAGTGGATCTTCAAGAAGAAGACCGACGCCGACGGTAATGTTATCGTCTATTAAAGCTCGACTTGTCGCAAAGGGTTTTCGACAAGTTCAAGGGATTGACTACGATGAGACCTTCTCACCCAGAAGCGATGCTTAAGTCCGTCCGAATCATGTTAGCAATTGCCGCATTTTATGATTATGAAATTTGGCAAATGGATGTAAAAACCGCATTCTGAATGGATTTCGGAAGAAGAGTTGTATATGATGCAACCGAGAAGGTTTTATCGATCCAAAGGGAGCTAACAAAGTGTGCAAGCTCCAATGATCCATTTATGGACTGGTGCAAGCATCTCGAGTTGGAATAAACGCTTTGATAGTGTGATCAAAGCATTTGGGTTTATATGAGACTTTTGGAGAAGCCTTGTATTTACAAGAAAGTGAGTGGAGATCTGTAGCATTTCGATATTATATGTAGATGACATATTACTAATCGGAAATGATATAGAATTCTGGATAGCATAAAGGGTACTTGAATAAGAGTTTTTCAATGAAGGACCTCGGTGAAGCTGCTTACATATTGGGCATCAAAATCTATAGAGATAGATCAAGACGCTTAATTGGACTTTCACAAAGCACATACCTTGACAAAGTTTTGAAGAAGTTCAAAATGGATCAAGCAAAGAAAGGGTTCTTGCTCGTGTTACAAGGTGTGAAGTTGAGTAAGACTCAATGTCCCACCACCGCAGAAGATAGAGAGAAAATGAAAGATGTTCCTATGCTTCACCATAGGCTCTATCTTGTATGCAATGCTGTGTACTGGACTGATGTGTGCCTTGCTATTAGCTTAGCAGGAGGTACCAAAGTAATCCAGAGTGGATCATCGACAGCGGTCAAGAACATCTGAAGTACCGAAAAGGACTAAGGATATGTTTCTCGATATGGAGGTGACAAAGAGCTCATCGAACGGTTACGTTGATGCAAGCTTTGACACTCGATCCGGACGATTCTAAATCGCAAACCGGATACGTGTTTACACTAAACGGTGGAGCTGTCAGTTGGTGCAGTTCTAAACAAAGCGTCGTAGCGGGATCTACATGTGAAGCGGAGTACATAGCAGCTTCGGAAGCAGCTAATGAAGGAGTGTGGATGAAAGAGTTCATATCCGATCTAGGTGTCATACCTAGTGCATCGGGTCCAATGAAAATCTTCTGTGACAATACTGGAGCAATTGCTTTAGCGAAGGAATCCAGATTTCACAAGAGAACCAAACACATCAAGAGACGCTTCAATTCCATTCGGGACTTGGTCCAGGTGGGAGGCATAGAGATTTGCGAGATACATACGGATCTGAATGTAGCAGACCCGTTGACTAAGCCTCTTCCACGAGCAAAACATGATCAGCACCAAGACTCCATGGGTGTTAGAATCATTACTGTGTAATCTAGATTATTGACTCTAGTGCAAGTGGGAGACTAAAGGAAATATGCCCTAGAGGCAATAATAAAGTTATTATTTATTTCCTTATTACATGATAAATGTTTATTATTCATGCTAGAATTGTATTAACCGGAAACATAATACATGTGTGAATATATAGACAAACAGAGTGTCACTAGTATGCCTCTACCAGACTAGCTTGTTAATCAAAGATGGTTAAGTTTCCTAACCATAGACAAAGGAGTTGTCATTTGATTAACAAGGTCACATCATTAGTTGAATGATCTGATTGACATGACCCATTCCATTAGCTTAGCACCCGATCGTTTAGTATGTTGCTATTGCTTTTATCCATGACTTATACATGTTCCTATAACTATGAGATTCTGCAACTCCCGTTTGCCGGAGGAACACTTTGGGTACTACCAAATGTCACAACGTAACTGGGTGATTATAAAGGAGTACTACATGTGTCTCCAAAGGCAAATGTTGGGTTGGCATATTTCGAGATTAGGATTTGTCACTCCGATTGTCGGAGAGGTATCTCTGGGCCCTCTCGGTAATGCACATCACTTAAGCCTTGCAAGCATTACAACTAATGAGTTAGTTGCGAGATGATGTATTACGGAACGAGTAAAGAGACTTGCCGGTAACGAGATTGAACTAGGTATTGGATACCGACAATCGAATCTCGGGCAAGTAACATACCGATGACAAAGGGAACAAACGTATGTTGTTATGCGGTCTGACCGATAAAGATCTTCGTAGAATATGTAGGAGCCAATATGGGCATCCAGGTCCCGCTATTAGTTATTGATCGGAGACGTGTCTCGGTCATGTCTACATTGTTCTCGAACCGTAGGGTCCGCACGCTAAGGTTTCGATGGCGGTTATTATGAGTTTGTGTATTTTGATGTACCGAAGGAGTTCGAGTCTGGATGTGATCACGGACATGACGAGGAGTCTCGGAATGGTCGAGACGTAAAGATTGATATATTGGACAGCTATGTTCGGACATCGGAATGGTTCCGAGTGGTTTGGATAATACCGAGTGCCGAGGGGTTACCGAACCCCCGGGAAGTAATGGGCCTTAATGGGCCACGAGGGGAGAGAGGGCTGCGCCAGAGGTGGGCGCGCCCCCCATGAGGAGTCTGAATTGACAAGGAGGGGCGCGCCCCCTTCCTCTCCTCTCCTCTCCTTCCTTCCCCCTCCCTCCTAGTTGGACTAGGAAAGGGGAGTCCTACTCCCACTAGGAGGAGGACTCCCCTCCCTTGGCGCGCCCCTCTAGGGCCGGCCGGCCCTCCCCCTTGCTCCTTTATATCTCGGGGGCAGGGGGGCACCCTAAGACACACAAGTTGATCCTTGAGATCGTTCCTTAGCCGTGTGCGGTGCCCCCCTCCACCATATTCCACCTCGGTCATATCGTAGCGGTGCTTAGGCGAAGCTCTCACGCCGGTAGAACATCAAGATCGCCACCACGCCGTCAGGTCGACGGAACTCTCCCCGAGCTTTGCCTGGATCGGAGCCCGAGGAGCGCCATCGAGCTGACGTGTGTCAAGAACTCGGAGGCGCCGGAGTAACGGCGCTGGGATCGGTTGGATCGCGAGGAGAACGTACGACTACTTCCTCTACGTTGTGATCGCTTCCGCTTCGGTCTACAAGGGTATGTAGACAACACTCTCCCCTCTCGTTGCTATGCATCACCATGATCTTGTGTGTGCGTAGGAAATTTTTTGAAATTACTATGTTCCCCAACACAAAACACCATTCTCCGGATCTATGGAGAGAGCAACAGATTTGTTGGAAATCATACATACAGATGTATGTGGCCCGATGAATGTTGAGGCTCGTGGCGGATATCGTTATTTTCTCACCTTCACAGATGATTTGAGCAGATATGGTTATATCTACTTGATGAAGCACAAGTCTGAAACATTTGAAAAGTTCAAAGAATTCCAGAGTGAAGTAGAAAATCACCGTAACAAGAAAATAAAGTTTCTACGATCTGATCGTGGAGGAGAATATTTGAGTTACGAGTTTGGTTTACATTTGAAACAATGTGGAATAGTTTCGCAACTCACGCCACCTGGAACACCACAACGAAATGGTGTGTCCGAACGTCGTAATCATACTTTACTTGATATGGTACGATCTATGATGTCTCTTACCGATTTACCGCTATCATTTTGGGGTTATGCTTTAGAGACGGCCGCATTCACGTTAAATAGGGCACCATCAAAATCCGTTGAGACGACGCCTTATGAACTGTGGTTTGGCAAGAAACCAAAGTTGTCGTTTCTCAAAGTTTGGGGCTGCGATGCTTATGTGAAGAAACTTCAACCAGATAAGCTCGAACCCAAATCGGAGAAATGTGTCTTCATAGGATACCCAAAGGAGACTATTGGGTACACCTTCTATCACAGATCTGTGGGCAAGATTTTCATTGCTAAATTCGGATCCTTTCTAGAGAAGGAGTTTCTCTCGAAAGAAGTGAGTGGGAGGAAAGTAGAACTTGATGAGATAATCAGATCTACTCCCTTATTGAAAGTAGTTCATCACAAGAACCGGTTCTGTGACGACTACACCAATAAGTGAGGAAGCTAATGATATTGATCATGAAATTTCAGATCAAGTTTCTATGAACCTCAGAGGTCTACTAGAGTAAGATCCGCACAGAGTGGTACGGAAATCCTATTCTGGAAGTCATGTTACTTGACCATGATGAACCTATGAACTATGAGGAAGCGATGATAAGCCCAGATTCCGCAAAATGGCTAGAGGCCATGAAATCTGAGATAGGATCCATGTATGAAAACAAAGTATGGACTTTGGTTGACTTGCCCGACGATCGGCAAGCCATTGAGAATAAATGGATCTTTAAGAAGAAGACCGACGACGATGGTAATGTTATCGTCTACAAAGCTCGACTTGTTGCGAAAGGTTTTCGACAAGTTCAAGGGGTTGACTACGATGAGACTTTCTCACCCGTAGTGATGCTTAAGTCTGTCCGAATCATGTTGGCTATTGCTGCATTTCATGATTATGAAATTTGGCAAATGGATGTCAAGACCGCATTCTTGAATGGATTTCTAGAAGAAGAGTTGTATATGATGCACTCAAGGTTTTGTTGATCCAAAAGGTGTCGATAAAGTGTGCAAGCTCCAATGTTCCATTTATGGATTGGTGCAAGCATCTCGAGTTGGAATAAACGCTTTGACAAATGTGATCAAAGATATGGTTTTATATGAGACTTTTGGAGAAGCCCAGATTTACAAGAAAGTGAGTGGGAGCTCAGAGCATTTCTAGTTTTATATGTTGATGACATATTATTAATTGGAAATGATATAGAATTTCTGGATAGCATAAAGGGATACTTGAATAAAAGTTTTTCGATGAAAGACCTCGGTGAAGCTGCTTACATATTGGGCATCAAGATCTATAGAGATAGATCAAGACGCTTAATAGGACTTTCACAAAGCACATACCTTGACAAAATTTTGAAAAAGTTCAAAATGGATCGAGCAAAGAAAGGATTCGTGCTCGTGCTACAAGGTGTGAAGTTGAGTCGAACTCAATGCCCCACCACAAGCAGAAGATAGAGAGAAAATGAAAGATGTTCCTATGCTTCAGCCATAGGCTCTATCATGTATGCAATGCTGTGTACCAGATCGACGATGCTTAGCAATAAGCTTGGCGGTAGGTACCAAAGTAATCCAGAGTGGATCATCGACAGCGGTCAAGAACATCTGAAATACCGAAAAGGACTAAGGATATGTTTCTCGATATGGAGGTGACAAAGAGCTAGTCGTAAATGGTTACGCCGATGTAAGCTTTGACATCGATCCGGACGATTCTAAATCGCAAACCGGATACGTGTTTATATTAAACGGTGGAGCTGTAAGTTGGTGCAGTTCAAAACAAAGCGTCGTTATGGGATCTACATGTGAAGCGGAGTACATAGTCGCTTCAAGCAAAGCAAATGAAGGAGTCTGGATGAAGGAGTTCATTTCCGATCTAGGTGTCATACCTAGTGCATCGGGACCAATGAAGATCTTCTCGTGACAATTGGTGCAATTGCCTTGGCAAAGGAATCCAGATTTCACAAGAGGACCAAGCACATCAAGAGACGCTTCAATTCCATTGGGACCAAGTCCAAGTGGGAGACATAGAGATTTGCAAGATACATACGGATCTGAATGTTGCGCACCCATTGACTAAGCTCTCTCTCGAGCAAAACATGATCAGCACCAAGACTCCATGGGTGTTAGAATCATTACTATGTAATCTAGATTATTGACTCTAGTGCAAGTGGGAGACTGAAGGAAATATGCCCTAGAGGCAATAATAAAGTTATTATTTATTTCCTCATATCATGATAAATGTTTATTATTCATGCTAGAATTGTATTAACCGGAAACATGATACATGTGTGAATACATAGACGAACATATAGTCACTAGTATGCCTCTACTTGACTAGCTCATTAATCAAAGATGGTTATGTTTCCTAACCATAGACATGTGTCGTCATTTGATTAATGGGATCACATCATTAGGAGAATGATGTGATTGACATGACCCATCCCGTTAGCTTAGCACTTGATCGTTTAGTATTCTGCTATTGCTTCCTTCATGACTTATACATGTTCCTGTAACTATGAGAATTGTGTAACTCCTGTTTACCGGAAGAACACTTTGGGTACTACCAAACGTCACAACGTAACTGGGTGATTATAAAGGAGTACTACAGGTGTTTCCGAAAGTACATGTTGAGTTAGCATAATTCGAGATTAGGTTTTGTCACTCCGATTGTCGGAGAGGTATCTCTGGGCCCTCTCGGTAATACTCATCACCCAAGCCTTGCAAGCATGTAACTAATGAGTTAGTTATGAGATGACGACACGGAACGAGTAAAGAGACTTGCGGTAACGAGATTGAACTAGGTATTGGATACCGACGATCAAATCTCTCGCAAGTAACATACCGATGACAAAGGAATAACGTATGTTGTTATGCGGTTTGACCGATAAAGATCTTCAGAGAATATGTAGGAACCAATATGGGCATCCGTGTCCCGCTATTGGTTATTGACCGAGACGTGTCTCGGTCATGTCTACATTGTTCTCGAACCGTAGGGTCCACACGCTTAAGGTTTCGGCGATGTTATATTATGAGTTTATGTATTTTGATGTACCAAAGTTTGTTCGGAGTCCCGGATATGATCACGGACATGATGAGGAGTCTCGAAATGGTCGAGACATAAAGATTGATATATTGGACGGATATATTTGGACACAGGAAAGGTTCCGGAGAAGTTTGGAGCTCCGGGAGGTTACCGGAACCCCCCGGGAGGTATATGGGCCTTATTGGGCCCATATAGGAAGAAGGGAGAAGGAACAAGGGAGGGGGGCGCGCCCCCCCAGCCCAATCCGAATTGGGGAGGGGGGCCGGCCCCCCCTTTCCTTTCTCCTTCCCCCCTCTTCCTATTACTACTACTAGTACTTATTCCTAATACTAGTACTCTTTCCTTCCCCTTCAAATAAGATAAAGGGGGGGGAAACCTACTTGGAGTAGGTTTCCCCCTCCTCTATGGCGCGCCCCCCTTGGGCCGGCCTCCTCCTCCCTCCCTCCTTTATATACGGGGGTAGGGGGGCACCCTAGAACACACAAGTTGATCATTGATCGTTCCTTAGCCGTGTGCGGTGCCCCCCTCCACGATATTACACCTCGGTCATATTGTAGCGGTGCTTAGGCGAAGCCTGCGCGACAGAGAACATCAAGATCGTCACCACGCCGTCATCTCGTGGAACTCCCCTGAGGCCTCTCTTGGATTGGAGAACGAGGGTGCGCCATCGAGCTGACGTGTGTCAAGAACTCGGAGGTGCCGAGTAACGGTGCTCGATCGGTTGAACCGGAAGACGACGACTACTTCCACTACGCTGTGTCAACGCTTCCGCTTCGGTCTACGAGGGTACGTAGACAACACTCTCCCCTCGTTGCTATGTCATCACCATGATCTTGCGTGTGCGTAGGAAAATTTTGAAATTACTACGTTCCCCAACAGCTGCATGCACAGTCACACCATCAACATCCTCCTTCATCCAAGTCGTCGACGTCCGCTCCGACGTTCACCCGTCGCCATGGACAATGGGTCGGCGAAGTCCATGGGGTCCCTATGCTCGGAATAAAGCGAAGATAATCGTTTGAAAGGAGGGACGTGCCCGATTTGCCCGCGAGAAGGCCGAGAAGGAAGCTGTGGTGAAGGACGTCCTCGACATGGGGTTCATCGTGTCTGCTTTGGCGTCTTCCGCCATGCCCGCGTCTGCACCCGGGTTTGCGCCCTCGGCCATGCTAGCGCCCTACGATGTTTCAACTTTGCAATGGTCGGGCACCCCGAATGCCTTCATGCAGGAGACAGTCACCTCCCCGGACGCGGTGACGAGTCATCGCAACCCCAGCGGGCGTGGACCAATTTTTAAGATGGTAATTTCATTGTGATGCATGTTTATGACTCATTCATGATGGATATGATAGATGACGGTCAAGATCCTCCAAACTGTGAGATGAATGATACAAATTTGCCTCTATTTGATGTTAGACAATCATTGGGTATTCAAGAAAAACTGAAGGGAAGGATAAATGCATACACAACCCATGAAGATGCCTTTTGGTGTAAAGCTTCATTGACCACAAGCATGATCCTATATCTGGAGCTGAACAAAAGAAAAAGCTCATGGACATACATGGCAAGTAAAATGCCCGCCACATGGACAAACATCTTTGCAGTGGCGGAGGTAGCACCCAACGAGCCGGGGCGGCTTCCCGGGCTCCCATGCTGCATGTCCATGGAACCATAGTAGAGAAAATTAGATTAGTGAATAGTTTGCTTGGGAAAAATGTTGTTAACATGGCCGTGAGTGGCCACACGCCAATCTTGCCCAGGCTCTAAACCTGAGCTGGCTCCCCCACTGCATCTTTGACAAAAACGCCGGGGGGGGGGGGGGAGTCATAGGTACAACCTCTTCTCGAATGTGCGAAGGGAGAGGATGAAGTTCGACTGAGAGAGGATGCCATTTAGAGGGAGATGATAGACATGAAGAAGATGGTTAAATGATAAAAAATAGAGCCGGAGATGGTGAAGACATGCGAGACAATTGACCTTGAGAAAGAGAAGGTGAAGCCGGCGAGGGCCATCCAGGAGTCGAGGATCATGTTAGCCGAAGCTAGGCTCATGGAAAACAAAAATTAAGATGCGGTTAATCAAAAAATAGAATAAGGTCAAGAAGCACAATAATGCCATTTCATTCATTTGTGTAGCGCATATGTTTGAATTCTTAAATTTCAATGCATGCCTGTTTTGGTCCGCCAAGCGGTCCAGATGTACTTTTTGGGAAAACCCGAGACAAACTGGGGGGGGCTTTGCGGGAGATCGGACATCAGACACGTATGAATCTGACACCTCCGACCCACCCAAAACCCCTCCTAGACCGCGCACTTTCATCCTCCCATTTTCTCTCCTTCTCTTTTTCTCTCTTGCCTTCGTCGTCGTGCCACCACCCCGTCCGCCCCGGCATACCCCTGCCGGTACTCGACGAGTCCGTCACCTCCAACGATACACCCGGGATCCAAGCCGCTCCTTCTCTGCCGCCATTCCACATCTCTCCTCCGACCGCCGCGCGGGTACCATCAACTCCTACAGTACTCACCATGCCTGACAACTGTTTTTGAAATGCCCGTGCTATTTTTTTTACCCTTCTTATTTGAAGCAGTGGTTTCAGATATGTAGTACATATACAAGCACTATGTTGAGTCGTCAGACGGCTCGTCCGACGAGGACTATACGATAAAGGACCTCCTTGCCACTATACTGTCAATGGGCATGAGTACAACATGGGCTATTATCTGGTTGGCGGTATCTATCCTCCGTGGGCTACCTTTGTCAACACCATCTCTAACCCAAAGACAAGAAGCAATTAGAAAGGATGTTGAGAGGGCATTTGGAGTTCTGTAGGCATGTTTTGCAGTTGTTCGTGGACCAACTAAACAATGGGATGTGGAGACCTTGTGGAAGGTGATGACTTGTTGTGTGATCATGCACAACATGACCATGAAGGATGAGGGTGACGATGTTGCCGTAAGTCTTGAATTTGGAACCTGGGTGATCCTATCGAACTTCCTGATTAGATCCGGCCACATTTGAAGAGTTTTCTCAAAATGCATCAACAAATCTGGCATCGGGCACGAGCAACTGAAGAAAGATCGGATCGAGCATCTCTGGGCGATTAAAGGGGGACAACAATATTTGAGTGTAATATTTGAACATATTTAAGTAGAACTACCGTTGCATTTGAATATTTATTAGGACGGGATGTATGCAGATATCGTTGGATGATCGGCTCCCTCATCAGGTCCGTGCACTTGTTTTCTGTTTGTGAACGGATGCCAGAGCATATTTATGGATCAGCCTTGGAGATGCCCTTATACCGGTGCATAACATTCCATTTTGATGGCCAGCAGCTTACCCTAAGAGATAACAGTTCCTGTGAGAACTGGGGCCTCACGTGTGATCAACAAGAATCCCTAATGCTGTATACATAAAAGAAAAGGAAAAAAAGGATGGAATCCCTGAAATAAAATGCGATCAACAAGGGCGTGCGACTACTTGTGCATGTTGTAAACGTGAGCCGTATAACCTCCTCGCCGTCTCAAGCAAAGAGCGTGCAGAGAAGTTCGTCTCCGCTTGAGCAAAGACGGCTTCGGGACAGTCAGCAGCATATATAACGCGACTCGACTTTACACATCACATACAGAGTGACGCTTTACATGCTCCTCATATCATAATCAAGAATGCTATTTGTACAGATTGCTTGCCCCCTATAGCGCCTCCGATTTCGCCAACTGAGGTACAGTAGCAACCAAATCTTTCTCTTCGCCTGCCCGTAGTCCCGTTTCCCGTGTGAATCCACGCGACGTGCTCCAAAAACTGGTTGCCAGAGCAACGGAAAACGCAGGTGTGACCACTGACGAGCATGGAGAAGAAAAGTTGCTGCAAGAAAAAGGATTCTACCTTGTACCGGACCTATGTTCAAAGCTTTGTGTGTTCGCTGCCGTCAGACGCTCACTTGTAGATCCCGACGAGGAGGATGTCGTATAGTATCGTGGAGTTCCCAGGAATGTTGCAGTCCCCTGTCAACGATTGATATAAGCTGGTCTGAATATGCATGCATGGGCTGAGTTTCTCAGGGGAGAAAACAAGCGAGGTCAAAATGGCACAGCCAATTCGCGCGGGTGGCAGGTGGGGATCGATGGCTCATACTACATTTCCTCAACTGAAAACTAGGTTTTCCTTTTGGTACGTACCTGAGAAGCAGCCTGCTGGTTCGGGCCCGTATGCCAAAATCGGAGGTATCATCAGCTTGCGCTTCCCACCTGTTAGCAGTTCCGAGACATCACAGTTCAGAAAAAGGTGAGAGTCTATTTGGAATGAGATGCCGATGCTTGTAATGTACAGATAGCTGCTGAATCCTGACTGTACCTACGAGCATGGGCGTCACGCCGCCGCCGCCGCCGATCCCCTGTTGAAGCCCTCGGAGGATCTGCAAACGAGAAAAGACAGAAGGGTGGCTAAGAGAAAACTCTGCCTGCCTGCCTGCGATAATGAACATTGCATTTGCATCTCTCAGTGAGCGAATGCTGCCCACCTTGCCTGCGCCGATGCGCATCGTCAGTGGCCTCCCGCGCTTGTAGCTGCTGTCGAACACTGTCCCGTCGGGGAACCTCGCCGTGTAGTGTATCTGACAACCATCCACACAAGAAGGATTACAAACTTGAAACCCATAAAATCAGCAGAAAACACATTGACCAGTGCAGCTTCAAAAGCGCGCATATGCAAGAAACGGCCGTCCTCGGCACCCACATTGATGAGCTCGCCGCGCTTGGGCTGCACGCCGGTGCCGACTTCGACGTCGCAGTAGCCGAGCCCGGACTTGGCGAAGTCCATGTCGCAGAGCTTCTCCCCGACCGTCGCGAAGTACTCGATGCGCGTCGCGCCGGCGTCCCCGGCCGGGCACAGCAGCGCCGCGGAGGCCAGGAACCCCGCGCCCAGCGCGAGCACGCCCCTCCTGCCGCCGCCCGCCGGGGCAACCGAGGACGTCGACGTCGACGGCGACGGTGACGCCGAGGAGTTGCAGGGCGCGACGGCGGCGAGGGCTCTGCCGCTGCCGGGTCGCGCGGCCGGAGGCGACGGGATTGGGCTGGAGGCCATGAGCGGCAGCGGGGAGATAGGAGGCGGCATGATGATTATCTCCAGACTGTGGCTGCAAGCCGCGCGCGGGCACGCCCGATGGTCGTTTTACGCGACTCTGGTTTGCCGCGCCTAGGCCCGCTGGGCTCTCGATTTTTTTTTTCTTTTACCCGAGCAGAGTTCTTTATTCAAAACATTTTTCTGTTTAAAAAAAAATGTGATGCAGCGAAAGTGCTCTTTTGATCCGAGCTCACATGCTCTCTTTTTTTACGCGCGCCGGGGGGGGGGGGGGCTCACATGCTCTTTGATAGACAGTAATTTTTTTATGATAAACATCAATGAATCCTTTAAATTCATGCAATTTTTTGTTATGAAATAACATTCGTTGAAGTCTAGGCAACAAAAAACAAAATCAATGCTTTAAAATGCTTTCAACAATAGTATTTTTCAAATGTCGATTTTTGCTTATTGGCACAAACCTCCTTGGATGTCATTTCATCACAAAGTTTTGCACGCAGTTGAAACATTCGTCGATATTTATCACAAAAAAATCATGTACTTTGCCTTTTCTATAATTTTTATTTTACTGTCCATCGGAAAGTATATGAGCTCGGGTTCAAAAGCTCTGTGTCCCGGAATACATCAAATATCGAGTGAACTACCCTCTAAGGTCATCTTCAACACTAACCCGCAAATTTGCTCCTGCATTCGTCCGCGGACTGACACGGATGCGGGAGCCGGCTATCCAACGCTACCCGCATACAGTTCTGAAAGTGCTAGTGGCACTTATGCTTTATTTTGGTGTGATGACAATGTGGTTAGTTGAACTAATATCAGTTGCTAAAGTTTATCTCAGGTTATTGGTTCTAAGTGCCCGCGATGGAGATGTGCGACCCCCCATTTCAAAAAGGACAAAGGCGTTGTCTTTCGACGCTTCGAAGGTTTAGTTTTGGTTTGCTTTGAGTCGTAGGAAAGACCGCACTATTAAGAGGGGTTTGTGTGGATAAATGTCGTGTGGGAATGCCATTACCGAGCCTTACACTCTTACCCTTCCCACTCCGACCACCTAATAAGAACCTAGTGTGTATGCTGTGGTACTCAGAAAGTTGCAACAGAAAGTTACTGGGTACCCGCAAGACTGAGGTCTTTTGACCCCGTGCACACGGGTCTCTGCGTAACTCTCTGGTACCCGTCTTGACGGGGTCTTTTGACCCCGTCTTGCATGGGGTGGCGTGATTGTCTCTGAGTACCCGTGCGCCTGACGGGGTGACTTTAGCCCGCAAGACGGGTCCAACGGCAAGCGACAATCCCCACCAGCCCCTCGAACACTATATAAAGGCCCTTCTTCCACCTCCAACCTCTAACCCTAATGTCTTGTTGAGGTCCACCATTGCTACACCCCCTTTTGCTCAATACTCTCAATCCCTCCACCCAAACTTGTTGAAACTTTGGGGATTGGGAGAGCAAGACCCGATCTACATCTTGACCAAACCAAATCGCGTTCTCGCAACATTTCTTCCCCATTGACTTGTTACTCTTGGATCTTGGGCCCTAGGCAGCTAGAGGTTCCTCCGGAAGCTTCCTTGCTTGTGGTGTGCTCAGGAGAAGTTTGTAAAGGTGTGGTGGTCGCCTTCAAGACCAACCCCGAGTGTTTCGAGGCTCATCCGTTGGGGGTGACTCGAAGGAGAATACGGTGAGCCTTTGGTGGCGTTCCGCAAGCTTTGGCTCCGGCACCGCTCCAAACGGAGATTAGCTCTTCCCCAAGGAAGAGTGAACTTCGGGTTAAAATCCGCGTCCTCGTCTCACTTGTGGTTAATCCTTTCCCGCACCTTTCCTTGTTGTTGTATGCTTGTTGGCTTGCTAAGTAGTTTGTTGCCTAGCATTTTTATCTTGGAGCTTGCTTGTCATATAGGTTGCATTCACCTAGTTGCATATCTAGTGAACTCTTTTATCCGCTAAGCCTTAAAATCTACAAGAAAGATTAAAATTTGTAGTCTCCTATTCACCCCCGCCTCTAGTCGACCATATCGATCCTTTCAATTGGTATCAGAGCCTCGTGCTCTAATATAAGGTTTTACAACCTTAGAGGATATGGTCGATCTAGGGAATGAGGGAGGTGGCTTACCCATTGCGGAGGATGGTCAAAACCAACCCCCCCGCCGCGACCAAGACACTTGGTGCTCCTGTTGTTGCTCCAGCCGCTCCTACTAACAGTGAAAGCTGAAGGAAATATGCCCTAGAGGCAATAAAGATTGAAAATTCGTGAAAAAAAATATGTTTCCTTTTTGTCTGTTTTCTTTTAGTTACATTTTTCCCTATTTTCTATCTGAAAAGAAAGTACTTTTAAATGCGGGGAACATATTTTGTGTGTGCGGACGTTTTTATGATATTTTAAACATTTTAAATTTGTGAGTATTTTTTATTTCAACAATAATTTTTGAAATTTGTGTTTTTTGTGTGAAAAGTTTATACTCGGAACATTTTTTAAACTTGTGATTTTTATATATTTACAAATATTTATGAATTTATAAAATGGTTTTGGAACCACAAACATTCTGCCAAATCCATAACATTTTTTATTTTCTGTTTTTTCTTAAAATTCTTGAAAAGAATTCAAACTTACGATAGTTTTAGGTTCATGAAAAAAAAATCAAACACATACATTTTTTTTGAAATTCATGTTTTTTTATGAATGCACGAACATTTTTCAAATTCGTAAACATTTTCAAATTCACGAACATTTTCTTATTGGGAGTATCTTAATAGAAAAAAGGCAAAATAAACAAATTCCGCTTAAGAAAAGCCCCCAAAAAACAACACCAACATTAGGGCAGCACTACATGTGTGCTTGTTGCTGGGCCGTCCCATTAGTGATGGCGTTGGGGAGGAGACACGCGTTTGCCGAGTTTCCAGTTTGCATGTCCCCAAATAGGAGCTTAGAGGTAGGGCAAGGAGAAGTCACCGTTGTCGTGATCTCCGTGGATACCTTGAATAACGATAAAAGCATCAGGTTGATTATAATGCATCCATCTCCATGCGGACTGAGCCAGGCCCGTCAACAAGGCCGAGCACCAGCCCAACGTTGACATTGGAGGGGTCACTGACTGGACCTCCTATGTCTCGGTTCACACGAGACATATGGAACTCTTGCGGGAGCTCATATACAGTTACTCGCGCGCTAGGAAACAGGGCGGTGTGCGCACGCATCACTCCCAAGCGCGACCTTAGGCCGGCCTCGGTGCGGGACGAGGGTCCCATGTTTGTTGCTTTTTCCGCTTCTTTTTTTTTATTTTTGTTTCCTTTTCTTTTTTTCTTCTTTAAAAAGTTTGGGTTTTGAAAAAAATAAATTCACAAAATATTCACTAATGCAAAATAATGACCTAGAATGTAAAAAATGTTCACAAATTCAAAAAACTTGTTCTCAATTTCTAAAAAATGACTTTTTTCAATTTTGATGAAAAGAATTCGAATTTTTTATGAACATTTTCCCAATGTTGATGAATCTTTTTGAATTTTGATGAACTTTTGTATTTTGATGATCAAAATTTGAATTTTGTATGATTTTTTTTTGAATTTCAAAGAACATTTTTCTGTTTACATTTTTTTTAGAAATTCAATGAATATTGTTTTGAAATTGATGGATACATTTCAAAGTTGAGAACATTTTATGAATTCACCAAAAACTTTGTATATGATGGACAATTTTAAAAATTCAAGAATATATTTTTGAATCTGATGAACCTTTTGAGAATTTGATGAACACAAAATTAGTTTCAAAAATGCTTACAGATTCGAAAAATATTAGAATTATAAAAAATGTTCACAATTTGAAAACAAATGTTCCTTTAGTACAGTTTTTTTAATTTGTAAAAAAATGAAGAAATGAAGAAAAAGTAAAATGAAAAAAGAAAACAAAAATTAAGAGGAAAGTAAAAAAAAGAAATGTAGAAAAAAATAAAAAGCCGGAAACGTTTAAAGTAGGGAAGAAACAAACAAACGGAAGAGAAAGAAAAACAGATACGAACAAGCGAAGCGATCGACCGCTCGCGAGCGAGGTTCGCCTGGCAGTGGTCGAAAAAAAGAGATAAATGAGCTGGCCCAGTTACTATGCGGAGATAAGGCTGGTCACAATGGGCAAGAACATAAGCTAGTAACTTACACACTTTACCTCCATAGTGGGTAGGAACATCTATGTAGTGTCATGCAACGATGTATTTATTAGGTTATAGACTCATTGTTTCTTGGAGTGTGTGATGTTTCGGTAACTTAGCTAGTTACCACAAGCACTTCTCTCTTCATTAAATACGTGCCACATAAGCAAAGTTGTATTGGAGTGTGTGATGTTACTCCTAAGTTCTTCCCCACTGTGACCAGCCTAAGAAGTTTTTCGGCGAGGAAGCTACCATCTTGTTATAAGTGAGACATAGCTCCCGCGCTCGTCGACACACTGATTGCACCAAATGCTCCCGTGCAACAGATATAATTACTTGGAAGGTTTTGTAAATGGTAACAGCCCGCAGTTCTATGTTTTCTGCTGCCGTGGTTCATCATATATGGTTTGGTCAAGGGCATCAGAAAGCCACCGGCTACTACTGGCGCATCACCGCCAACAACAACGACTAAACAGCTCGGTCTGTTCTTGAGACAGACTTCAAGACAAGAGAGTTCCCTGCACTCGTGGCTGCAGAATACCCCTCGCCCCTGTAGAACACAGACAAGGGACGAGACGTGCCAGCGGGCCAAGTGGAGCAGCGTCAGGCGTCCAGGCGGCGGAGGCGCCGCTAGCACCTCGGCGACGTGCCGGGCCAGCGGCGCGGCGAGCGCGGCACCTGGCAGTGGCAGGGGAGCCGCGCGCACGTGAAGCAGATGACGGTTGTCCTGATCGATCGATCGGCGTGCCAAAGTGCCAAACGAGGCCAGCGTTCGACGACCACTTGTTGGCGCCAGGGCGACGCGGACGGGACACCTGGACCGTGGCCCTTTTTCCTCCCCCGGAAGACCCTTCCTGTTCGACGTGACGGCGTCGGTGCCATGCCTGTCCCATGGCGTCCAGCCTTGGCGTAACGCTTTGTTCTGTGGAATCCAACAGTGCATGCATGCTTATCACATGTTCCAGACGGCGGCATGTCCAAAGCGTAGTACTACTGTGCTCCACGGCAACTTTTTCTATGGTGCAGTGCAGTACATACTGTTGAAAATATGAGCAAATTACTACGAGATTTAATCCGAATTAACAGAAGATAAGTCATTACTATAGTAGCAGAGATTGAACTAATCATGCGAACTAGCATCGTAGATGAACAAATAACATCTAGGGCACATACTAGAAACATACTAGAAACATACATGATGATGTGGTGAGGAGCTGGCGAAATGAGGCTTCGGTTCGAGAATGGTGGATTAAAAATGTGGTTGAGCGTGGAGATAAGAGAAAGGCTATCGCATCCTTGTTCATGCTCATGTCTTGGGAGATTTGGAAAGAGCGTAATGGAAGGGTTTTCCGTAACATCGCCGCTATGACGATGATGCTCATCGCGAAGATAAAAGAGGAGGCCCATCTTTGGGCTATTGCCGGTGCCACCCACTTGAGTATTGTAATGCCGCGAGAGTAGATATTTGTCTCCCGCTTTGCGGTCGTTTGTCTTAAACCTTCTCCCTTAATCAATGAAAATGGCAAATCTTTTGCCTTGTTTCAAAAAAAAAACATACTAGAAACATGAATTCTACCACGATCTCGAACAGGAAAGATAGAATCACATACGGTGCAGCGGGAGCAGCACCGCCCGGCGTCAACGTTATCGCCCATGTCGTCGAGGATGAGGTTGCGGGGTTGGGGAAGAAGTAAATCGTTCAGCGAAGTCGTCGTTGCAAAGCGATTCTTGAGTCGCGCCCCAAAACTGATCGCCCCTCTCCGACAGGATCACGAGGCGGGGTCCCAGAGGCTCTTGTCCCTTCTCCGGTGCACGCCGGAAGGAGGGATGAAGAAGACTCGCTTGGCGGCGCAATGGTCTGAAACGGTGGTGAGAAACCATACGAAAAACGGCGGCGGCTAGTGTAGACGTCTGCTGACTATATAGTCTTGGTCGAGTAGGTCGGGAGTAAACCCCACATCCGAAGTCGTCACGATCCAAAAGAACCGAAGCGGTTCGAGAATTAACGCGTCCGTTAATTATTAATTAATGACTCATTAATTTTTCCCGGCAGCAAAAATATAGACAACGTGCATAGCTCATCCTCGGCTCGGCTCAATCCCGCACCAGCGGTGGCGTCGTGACGAGGCGTGGCGTGGCGTGGCGAGGCGAGCGAGGAGGAGGAGCGCGCGTGTAGGTCTCCTCTTCTCATGCTCATACAAGTGGTAGGAGAGCTCACCTTATAAAGAGGTGCAACTCTTTCTCAACTTATGAGGTGGGACTAGACTTTAGCCTCACTGACTCCACTCACATGTGTGCATGAATAGGTCAAGAGAATTTCAGAATTTTAGTTGGGCTTTGGGCCAAAAGCCCACTAGCAAATTCCAACAATCCCCCACAAAGTCTCATTGGCACATTTCACCATTTGGTTCCAAAACATTGTTTATATACCGGTGCTTAGTGGATACTGTGAAGTTGAACTTCCACTTAGAGATTTATGCTACACTAGATCACAACTTGAATAGTGGATTATGCCTTGAACTACAAGTTTTCTGCGAGACTAGTTTCACACAAATTCTTGGTAATCTTTGGGCTACTGCAAGGCTTCCTGCGGGTGGCGTATCGTCGTACTCGAGGGCCTTTCATGAATTTATTAGAGAGCACCCACTTCTCACAGATGCGGCGTTAACAGTCAAATTCATATAGGTGTGTTCCTCGGAGATGCTCTGCAGGACAACATCTCTGCTTACTCAAATAAGCCACTTGGAACACATTAAGATAGATGTCAACCTGCCATGCAGATCAGGAGAGTATTGCATCTTCACGGAGTGGGATAATTAAAATAAGGATACTCTCCTCTCAGCTGACCAACAACTTGTCTCACACTTCTACTTCACGGGATCTCCGATCACATAGAGTGGGTTACCACTACGGACAACTCATGTGGTGGGTCTCAAACCCATCTCCATCGATGCATTATCTATCACATTACGTGATAGACCGTTTGTGAAGGGATCTGCCAAATTTTTCGACGTTTGGATATAATCCAACGTAAAAACTCCGGAGTTCCTCAGTTTCCTGACAGATTTTAATCTCCTCTTCACATGCCTTGATGACTTTATATTGTCCTTAGAACTATTTATCTTGACGATCACAGTTTGATTATTACAGTTCATCAGGATAGGGGTATTGGTTTTTCAACCATAGGTAAGTCCATCAATAGCTCACGAAGCCACTCTGCTTCAACAGTGGCAGTGTCTAATGTTGTGAGTTCTGCTTCCATAGTTGACCTCGTTAAGATGGTCTGCTTGCAAGACTTCTAGGAAACAGCGCCACCACCAAGTGTAAAAACATAACCCCTTGTGGCCTTAATCTCATCGACATCGATATCGATTCGAGTCACTATAACCCTCCGGTACCCTTGGATACCGGTGTAGTGAATCCCATAGCTCATGATGCCCTTCAAGTAGCGCATAACTCTCTCAAGCGCACGCCAATGATCATCTCCGGTTTTGACACAAAGCCGACTCAGCTTGCTCACAGAAAAGAGATGTCAGCCTCATGGCACTCACCAAATACATAAGCGAGCCAATAATGCGAGAATACCTCGGTTGATCTCTAGCAATCCGTCGATTCTTTCAAGCAACACACTAGCATCATATGGAGTTGGAGAAGGCGTGCGATCGCTATACCCAAAATGACTCAAGACCTTTTTCACATAGTGAGACTGAAGCAGTGTGATCCCACCATTCTCATCTCTCAACAGCTTGATGTTTAAGATAACATCAGCTACTCCTAGATCCTTCATCTCAAAACAACGAGATAAGAAATCCTTAACCTCCTTGATTAAATCAAGTTTGGCTCCAAAGATCAATATGTCGTCGACATACAGACAAAGAATAACTCATTGTCCCCCACCATGGCGATAGTAGCCGGCAGCAGTTAATGTTCTTTCGAACTTCTCATGCCACTTCTTAGGAGCTTGTTTAAGGCCATATAAAGACTTTAACAACTTGCACACCTTTCCTTCCTGACCTGGTACTACAAAACCATCTGGCTGATCAATGTAAATTTCCTCCTTCAACTCTCCATTGAGGAAAGCCATCTTAACGTCCATTTGATGAACGAGAAGACCATGTGGGGCAGCCAGTGATAGTAGCACCCGAATTGTAGTCAGTCTAGCCACGGGTGAGTAAGTACCAAAGAAGTCTTCACCTTCTTTCTGGGTATAACCCTTAGCCACAAGCCGTGCCTTGTACTTTTCAATCGTACCATCAGGTCTAAGCTTCTTCTTGAACACCCACTTACATCCTACAGGTTTGCACCCATAAGGACGGTCAGTGATCTCCCAGGTCCCGTTAGCTAAGATGAAATCCATCTCACTGCGAACAGCTTCCTTCCAATAGTCAGCATCAGGAGATGCATAGGCTTCTGAAATAGTCCTGGGTGTGTCATCCACAAGGTACACAATGAAATCATCACCAAAGGACTTTGCAGTCCTCTGTCTCTTACTCCTTACAGGAGTTTCATTGTCACCCTCAACAAGATTCTCAACATGTTCTATCGCAATGGGGGGTTCAGGAATTACAGTGAGTTCCTCACTTGATGAAGTAGGTATCTCCTGATTTGATGAACTTGACATATCCTTCATAGGAAATATGTCCTCAAAGAAAGTTGCATCATTAGACTCCATAATCGTACCAACATGCATGTCGGATACCTCAGATTTTATTATCAAAGATCAATAGCCAATGCTATGAAAAGCATAGCCCAGAAGAACACAATCCACGGTTTTTGGTCCAAGCTTGTGCTTCTTGGGAATTGGTATATTGACTTTCGCCAAACAACCCCAAGAACGTAGGTAAGAGAGTTTCAACCTTTTCCTTTCCCATTCCTCAAATGGAGTCATGGTCTTATGCTTTGTGGGAACTCGGTTTAGGACATGACACGCGGTCATTAGCGCCTCCCCCCACCATTCCTTGGAAAGACCCGATGTGTCTAACATGGCGTTAGCCAAATCAGTTAGAGTTTGGTTCTTTCTTTCGGCCACCCCATTAGACTGAGGTGAGTAGGGAGGCGTCCTCTCATGGATTATACCATGTTTCGCACAAAACAGATCAAATTCATTGGAAAAATACTCTCCACCATGATGAGACCTAAGCCGTTTAATTTTTCGATCAAGTTGGTTCTCTGCCTCAGCTTTATAGTTTTTTAAGAAAGTTAAAGCCTCATCTTTTGATTTCAGAAGATACACATAACAATATCTAGTGGAGTCATCAATCAACGTCATGAAGTATCTCTTTCCACCTTTTGTCAACACGCCATTCATCTCACAGAGATCAGAATGTATAAGCTCTAGTGGCGCCAAGTCTCTTGCCTCTGCAGTCTTATGGGACTTGCGAGGTTGTTTAGCTTGCACACATACTTGGCACTTAGAGCCTTTGACGAGAGAGATTTCCGGAATTAAATTCATATTGGCTAGCCGCGTCATGCAACCAAAGTTAATATGACAAAGTCGTGAATGCCAAATATCCGACTCATTATTGTGGCATACATTATTAATAACTTTAGTGCAAATATCTGACAAAGATAGGCGGAACAAGTCTCCGCACTCATAGCCTTTTCCAATAAATTGTCCACACTTGGAAATTACAACTTTATTGGACTCAAAAACCAACTTAAAACCATCTCGACATAAACGGGAACCGCTAACGAGATTTTTATTGATGGAGGGCACATGATGAACGTTCTTCAGACGCATGGTCTTGCTCGAAGTAAACTTTAGATCGACCGTACCGACACCTCGAACGATGGCATGTGACCCGTTCCCCATCAGCACGGGAGAAGTCCCTGTGACCTGGTAAGAAGAAAACATTGAGGCGTCAGCACAAACATGTACATTGGCACCGGTGTCAATTAACCAATCAGGAGATTGAAATACTGAAAGGATGGTAGGAAGAATACCGTACCCAGAGTCCTTCATATCAGTATCATCGATGACAACATTAGCGGACTTGCCGCTCTTCTCATGTTCGCGCTCCTCAAAGCGGTTAGGACATTTCGGAGCCCAGTGATTAGGATCACCGCAAACATGGCAAAGTCCCTTCCCCTTCTTGGGAGAATTCTTCTTCAAGTTGGTAGAATGCGATGGCTTGTTCTTTGTATCAAACTTGCCTTTGCCCTGAGTTTTGTTCTTGTTGTTTTTGAACTTGTTGGGCTGGAAGTTCTTCTTCTGTACCATGTGGGCACTAGAAGCTCCCTCAGCAACTCGAGCACATGTGTCCTTTGCTCTCGCCTTCTCTTCAACATCAAGAGTACCAATGACATCCGCAACGGAAAACTCTTGTCTCTTGTGTTTCAGAGAAGTAGCAAAATTGTTCCACGAAGGTGGAAGCTTGGCAATGATGCCTCCAGCAACAAATTTTTTCGGCAACACACACTTGAAGTACTCAAGTTCTTTTGCGAGCGATTGTATCTCATGAGCCCGTTGTACAACAGAGCGCTCATCAGTCATCTTGTAGTTATAGAATTGCTCCATGACGTACAACTCGCTGCCAGCGTCCGAGGCACCAAACTTGGCCTCGAGCGCAGCCCACATGTCCTTGCCATTCTCAAACGACATATATGAGTCCACAATGGAGTCATCAAGAACACCCAGAAGAGCGCCTTTAAAGAGAGTATCGATCTTCTCAAAAGTTTCCAGCTATGCCGGATTAAGATCGCCCTCAGGTTTGCCCTTGGTGGCGTCATAGCAGCCCATGGTCTGAAACCAGTAGACTGCTCTTGTGCGCCACCTCTTATATTGCGCCCCCTTAAAGGCAGGCGGCTTCAGATGCACAACAAAACCACTCGGAGCAAATTGCCTATAATTAGGTTTTTGGATTGTTGAAAATATGAGCAAATTACTATGAGATTTAATCCGAATTAACAGAAGATAAATCATGACTATAGTAGCAGAGATTGAACTAATCATGCGAACTATCATAGTAGATGAACATATCACATCTAGGGCACATACTAGAAACATGAATTCTACCACGATCTCGAACAGGAAAGATAGAATCACATACGGTGCAGCGGGAGCAGCACCGCCGGCGTTGACGTTATCGCCCATGTAAATCGAGGCTGAGGTTACCGAGGTCGGGAAGAAGTCGTCGTTCATGAAGTAAAGTCGCTGCCGCCAGCCGATCATGAGTCCGCTCCCCAAAGCGTGATCGCCCCTCTCTCGTACAGGATCACGAGAGGCGGGGTTCCGGAGGCCTGCTGTCCCTTCTCCCGGTGCACGCCGACAGGAAGGATGGAGAAGACTTGCTTGGCGGCGCAATGGTCTGGAATGGTGGTGAGAAACCATACGAAAAACGGCGGCGGCTAGGGTAGTGAAGGAAATATGCCCTAGAGGCAATAATAAAGTTACTATTTATTTCCTCATATCATGATAAATGTTTATTATTCGTGCTAGAATTGTATTAACCGGAAACATAATACATGTGTGAATATATAGACAAACAGAGTGTCACTAGTATGCCTCTACTTGACTAGCTTGTCAATCAAAGATGGTTATGTTTCCTAACCATGAACAAGAAGTTGTTATTTGATTAACAAGGTCACATCATTAGTTGAATGATCTGATTGACATGACCCATTCCGTTAGTTTAGCACACGATCGTTTAGTATGTTGCTATTGCTTCCTTCATGACTTATACATGTTCCTATGACTATGAGATTATGCAACTCCGTTTACTGGGAGGAACACTTTGTGTGCTACCAAAGCGTCTACAACGAATGGATGATTATAAAGGTGCTCTCTGGTGTCTCCGAAGGTACTTGTTGAGTTGGCGTATTTGAGATTAGGATTTGTCACTCCGAATGTCGGAGAGGTATCTCTGGGCCCTCTCGGTAATACACATCACTTAAGCCTTGCAAGCATTTCAACTAATGAGTTAGTTGTGAGATGATGTATTACGGAACGAGTAAAGAGACTTGCCGGTAACGAGATTGAACTAGGTATTGGATACCGACGATCGAATCTCGGGCTAGTAACATACCGATGACAAAGGGAACAACGTATGTTGTTGTGCGGTTTGACCCATAAAGATCTTCGTAGAATATGTAGGAACCAATATGGGCATCCAGATCCCGCTATTGGTTATTGACCGGAAACATGTCTCGGTCATGTCTACATTGTTCTCGAACCATAGGGTCCGCACGCTTAAGGTTTCGATAACAGTTTCATTATGAGTTTATGTATTTTGATATACCGAAGGTTGTTCGGAGTGCCGGATGTGATCACGGACATGACGAGGAGTCTCGAAATAGTCGAGACATAAAGATTGATATATTGGACGGATATATTTGTGAAGGAAATATGCCCTAGAGGCAATAATAAAGTTATTATATATTTCCTCATATCATGATAAATGTTTATTATTCATGCTAGAATTGTATTAACCGGAAACATAATACATGTGTGAATATATAGACAAACAGAGTGTCACTAGTATGCCTCTACTTGACTAGCTTGTCAATCAAAGATGGTTATGTTTCCTAACCATGAACAAGGAGTTGTTATTTGATTAACAAGGTCACATCATTAGTTGAATGATCTGATTGACATGACCCATTCCATTAGCTTAGCACACGATCGTTTAGTATGTTGCTATTGCTTTTATCCATGACTTATACATGTTCCTATAACTATGAGATTATGCAACTCCGTTTACGGAGGAACACTTTGGTACTACCAAACGTCACAACGAATCGGGTGATTATAAAGGAGTACCACAGGTGTCTCCAAAGGCAGATGTTGGGTTGGCGTATTTGAGATTAGGATTTGTCACTCGATTGTCGGAGAGGTATCTCGGGCCCTCTCGGTAATGCACATCACTTAAGCCTTGCAAGCATTGTAACTAATGAGTTAGTTGCGAGATGATGTATTACGGAACGAGTAAAGAGACTTGCCGTAACGAGATTGAACTAGGTATTGGATACCGACGATCGAATCTCGGGCAAGTAACATACCGATGACAAAGGAACAACGTATGTTGTTATGCGGATCGACCGATAAAGATCTTCGTAGAATATGTAGGAACCAATATGGGCATCAGGTCCGCTATTGGTTATTGACGGAGATGTGTCTCGGTCATGTCTACATTGTTCTCGAACCGTAGGGTCCGCACGCTTAAGGTTTCGATGATGGTTATATTATGAGTTTATGAGTTTTGATGTACGAAGGAGTTTGGAGTCCCAGATGAGATCGGGGACATGACGAGGAGTCTCGAAATGGTCGAGGCGTAAAGATCGATATATTGGACGACTATATTCGGAGTTCGGAAAGGTTCCGAGTCATTCGGTATTTATCCGAGTCTGGAGAGTTACGGGAATTCGCCGGGAGAAGTATTGGGCCTTATGGGCCATACGGGAAAGAGAGAGGGCTGCCCTAGGCAGGCAGCCCCTGCCCTAGTCCGAATTGGGCTGGGGAGGGCCGCACCCTCCTTCCTTCCTTCTCTCTTCCCTTCCTAGTCTCCCACTCCTAATACATGGAAGGATCCTAGTTGGACTAGGAAAGGGGAATCCTACTCCGGTGGGAGTAGGACTCCCCTATGCGCGCCTCCTCCCTAGGCCGGCCTCCTCCTCCCTCCCTCCTTTATATCTGGGGCAGGGGCACCCATAGAGACACAAGTTGATCCTTGAGATCGTTCCTTAGCCGTGTGCGGTGCCCCTCCACCATAATCCACCTCGGTCATATCGTGGCGGTGCTTAGGCGAAGCCTGCGTCGATAGAACATCAAGATCGTCACCACGCCGCCGTCGTCTTGTGGAACTCTCTCTCCCGGAGCTTTGCTGGATCGGAGCCCGAGGGCGTCACCGAGCTGTACGTGTGTCAAGAACTCGAGGCGCCGAATAACGGCGCTGGGATCGGTTGGATCGCGAGGAGAACGTCGACTACTTCCTCTACGTTGTGATCGCTTCGCTTCGGTCTCACGAGTGCGTAGACAACACTCTCCCTCTCGTTGCTATGCATCACCATGATCTTGCGTGTGCGTAGGAAATTTTTGAAATTACTACGTTCCCCAACGGTGGCATCCGAGCCTAGGTTTTATGGTTTGATGTTTTGCACGAGTAGAACACAAGTGAGTTGTGGACGATACAAGTCATCTTGCCTACCAGCATGTCATACTTTGGTTCAGCGGTATTGTGAGATGAAGCGGCCGGACCGACATTACGCCAGACGCTTACGCGAGACTGGTTTCACCGTTCGAGCACTCGTGCTTAAAGGTGGCTGGCGGGTGTCTGTCTCTCTCACTTTAGTTGAACTGAGCGTGGCTACGCCCGGTCCTTGAGAAGGTTAAAACGAGTCTATTTGACGAAATATCGTTGTGGTTTTGATGCGTAGGTGAGATTGGTTCTTGCTTAAGCCCGTAGCAGCCACGTAAAATTTGCAACAACAAAGTAGAGGACGTCTAACTTGTTTTTGCGGGGCATGTTGTGATGTGATATGGTCAAGGCGTGACGCTATATTTTATTGTATGAGATGATCATGTTTTGTAACCGAAATTATCGGCAATCGGTGGAGCCATATGGTTGTCGCTTTATGGTATGAAATGCAACATACTGTAATTGCTTTACTTTATCACTAAGCGGTAGCGATAGTCGAGAAGCAATAGATGGCGTAACGACAACGATGCTACGATGGAGATCAAGGTGTCGCGCCGGTGGCGATGGTGATCATGATGGTGCTTGGAGATGGAGATCACAAGCACAAGAAGATGATGGCCATATCATATCACTTATATTGATTGCATGTGATGTTTATCTTTTATGCATCTTATCTTGCTTTGATTGACGGTAGCATTTTAAAATGATCTCTCACTAAAATTATCAAGTAGTGTTCTCCCGAGTATGCACGTTGCCAAAGTTCGTCGTGCCCGGACACCACGTGATGATCGGTGTGATAAGCTCTCGTCCATCTACAACGGGTGCAAGCCAGTTTTGCACACGCAGAATACTCAGGTTATACTTGACGAGCCTAGCATATGCAGATATGGCCTCGGAACACGGAGACCGAAAGGTCGAGCGTGAATCATATAGTAGATATGATCAACATAAGATGTTCACCATTGAAAACTACTCCATCTCACGTGATGATCGGTTATGGTTTATTTGAATTTGGATCACGTGATCACTTAGAGGATTAGAGGGATGTCTATCTAAGTGGGAGTTCTTAAGTAATATGATTAATTGAACTTAAATTTATCATGAACTTAGTCCTGGTAGTATTTTGCAAACCATGTTGTAGATCAATAGCTCGCGTTGTTGCTTTCATATGTTTATTTTTGATATGTTCCTAGAGAAAACTGTGTTGAAAAATGTTAGTAGCAATGATGCGGATTGGATCCGTGATCGAGGTTTATCCTCATTGTTGCCTGTAAGAATTATGTCCTTAATGCACCGCTAGGTGACAAACCTATTGCAGGAGCGGATGCGGGCGTTATGAGCGTTTGGCTAGCTCAAATCGATGACTACTTGATAGTTTTGTGCACCATGCTTTATGGCTTAGAATCGGGACTTCAAAGATGTTTTGAACATCATGGACCATATGAGATGTTCCAGGAATTGAAGTTAATATTTCAAGCAAATACCCGAGTTGAGAGATATGAAGTCTCCAACAAGTTCTATAGCTAAAAGATGGAGGAGAATCGCTCAACTAGTGAGCATGTGCTCAGATTGTCTGGGTACTACAATCGCTTGAATCAAGTGGGAGTTAATCTTCCAGATAAGATAGTGATTGACAGAATTCTCTAGTCACCATCACCAAGTTAGTAGAACTTCGTGATGAACTATAGTATACAAGGGATGATAAAAATGATTCCCGAGTTTTTCATGATGATGAAATCGATGAAGGTAGAAATCAAGAAAGAACATCAAGTGTTGATGGTTAACAAGACCACTAGTTTCAAGAAAAGGGCAAAGGGATGGAAGGAACTTCAAGAAGAGCGGCAAGCAAGATGTTGCTCAAGTGAAGAAGACCAAGTCGGACCTAAGCACGAGACTAAGTGCTTCTCTACCGCAAAGGGACTGGTCCATCGAAGCGAACTACCCCAAGTATTTGGCGGATAAGAAGGATGGCAAAGTAAACAAAGGTATATTTGATATACATGTTATTGATGTGTACTTTACTAGTGTTTATAGCAACCCCTTGGTATTTGGTACTGGTTCGGTTGCTAAGAGTAGTAACTTCAAGCGGAGTTGCGAATAAGCGAAACTAGTTAAGGGTGAAGTGACGATGTGTGTTGAAAGTAGTTTCAAGATTGATATGATCATCATCGCACACTCCCTATACTTTCGGGATTAGTGTTAAACCTAAATAAATGTTATTTGGTGTTTGCGTTGAGCATGAATATGATTTGATCGTGTTTATTGCAATACGGTTATTCATTTAAGTAAGAGAATAAACTGTTGTTCTGTTTACATGAATAAAACCTTATATTGTTACACACCCAATGAAAGTGGTTCATTGGATCTAGATCGTAGTGATACACATATTCATAATATTGAAACCAAAAGATGCAAAGTTAATAATGATAATGCAACTTATTTGTGGCACTGCCGTCTAGGTCATAATGGTGTAAAGCGCATGAAGAAACTCCATGCTGATGGGATTTTGGAATCACTTGATTATGAATCACTTGATGCTTGCGAACCATGCCTCATGGGCAAGATGACTAAGACTCCGTTCTCCGGAACAGTGGAGCGAGCAACTGACTTATTGGAAATAATACATACCGATGTATGTGATCCAATGAGTGTTAAGGCTCGCGGCGGGTATCGTTATTTTTTGACCTTCACAGATGATTTGAGCAGATATGGGTGTATCTACTTGATGAAACATAATTCTGAAATAGTTGAAAGGTTCAAAGAATTTCAGAGTGAAGTGGAAAAATCATCGTGACAAGAAAATAAGGTTTCTACGATCTGATCGCAGAGACAAATATTTGAGTTACGAGTTTGGTCTTCAATTAAAACAATGTGGAATAGTTTCACAAATTCATGCCACCTGGAACACCACATCATAATGGTGTGTCCGAACGTCATAACCGTACTTTATTGGATATAGTACAATCTATGATGTTTCTTACCGATTTACCAATATCGTTTTGGGATCATGCATTAGAGACAGCTGCATTCACGTTAAAAAGGGGCACCATCTAAAGTCCGTTGAGACGACACAATATGAACTGTGGTTTAGCAAGAAACCCAAGTTGTCGTTTCTTAAAGTTTAAGGTTGTGATGCTTATATGAAAAGGTTTCATCCTGATAAGCTCAAACCCAAATCGGAGAAATGTGTCTTCATAGGATACCCAAAGGAGACAGTTGGGTACACCTTCTATCACAGATCCGAGGGCAAGACATTCGTTGCTAAGAACGGATCCTTTCTAGAGAAGGAGTTTCTCTCGAAAGAAGTGAGTGGGAGGAAAGTAGAACTTGATGAGGTAACTGTACCTGTTCCTTATTGGAAAGTAGTTCATCACGAAATTGGTTCTGTGACACCTACACCAATTAGTGAGGAAGTTAATGATGATGATCATAAAACTTCAGATCAAGTTGTTACTGAACTTCGTAGATCAACCAGAGTAAGATCTGCACCAGAGGTGTACGGTAATCCTATTCTGGAAGTCATGTTACTAGACCATGATGAACCTACGAACTATGAGGAAGCGATGATGAGCTCACATTCCGCGAAATGGCTTGAGGCCATAAAATCTGAGATGGGATCCATGTATGAGAACAAAGTGTGGACTTTGGTGGAGTTGGCCGATGATCGGCAAGCCATATTGTATAAATGGATCTTCAAGAGGAAGACGAACGTTGATAGTAGTGTTACTATCTACAAAGCTTGACTTGTCGCAAAAAAAAAAGGTTTTTGACAAATTCAAGGTGTTGACTACAATGAGATTTTCTCATCTGTAGCGATGCTTAAGTCTGTCCGAATCATGTTAGCAATTGCCACAATTTATGAAATTTGGCAAATGGATGTAAAAACTGCATTCCTGAATGGGTTTCTGGAGGAAGAGTTGTATATGATGCAACCAGAAGGTTTTATCAATCCAAAGGGAGCTAACAAAGTGTGCAAGCTCCAGCGATCCATCTATGGACTGGTGCAAGCATCTGGGAGTTGGAATATACGCTTTGATGAGTTGATCGAAGCATATAGTTTTATACAGACTTACGGTGAAGCCTGTATTTACTAGAAAGTGAGTGGGAGCACTACAACATTTTTGATAAGTATATGTGAATGACATATTGTAGATCGGAAATAATGTAGAATTATTCTGCAAAGCATAAAGGAGTGTTTGAAAGAAGTTTTTCAAAGAAAGACCTCGGTGAAGCTGCTTACATATTAAGCATCAAGATCTATAGAGATAGATCAAGATGCTTGATAAGTTTTTTCAATGAGTACATACCTTGACAAGATTTTGAAGTAGTTCAAAATGGAACAGTCAAAGAAAGAGTTCTTGCCTGTGTTACAAAGGTGTGAAATTGAGTAAGACTCAAAACCCGACCACGGCAGAAGATAGAAAGAGAATGAAAGTCATTCCCTATGCCTTGGCCATAGGTTCTATAAAGTATGCATGTTGTGTACCAGATCTATTGTATACCACCTTGAGTTTGGCAAGGAGTACAATAGTGATCTAGGAGTAGATCATCGGACAGCGGTCAAAATTATCCTTAGTGGAATAAGGATATGTTTCTCGATTATGGAAGTGACAAAAGGTTAGGTAAGTAAAGGGTTACGTCGATGCAAGTTTTGACAACGATCCGATGACTCTAAGTCTCGATCTAGATACATATTGAAAGTGGGAGCAATTAGCTAGAGTAGCTTCGATGCGAGCATTATAGACATAGAAAAATTGCAAAATACATAACGGATCTGAATGTGAAAGACCCGTTGACTAAGACTCTCTCACAAGCAAAACATGATCACACCTTAGTACTCTTTGGGTGTTAATCACATAGCGATGTGAACTAGATTACTGAATCTAGTAAACCCTTTGGGTGTTGGTCACATGGCGATGTGAACTATGGGTGTTAATCACATGATGATGTGAACTTTCGATGTTAATCACATGGTGATGTGATCTAGATTATTGACTCTAGTGCAAGTGGGAGCTGAAGGAAATATGCCCTAGAGGCAATAATAAAGTTATTATATATTTCCTCATATCATGATAAATGTTTATTATTCATGCTAGAATTGTATTAACCGGAAACATAATACATGTGTGAATATATAGACAAACAGAGTGTCACTAGTATGCCTCTACTTGACTAGCTTGTTAATCAAAGATGGTTATGTTTCCTAACCATGAACAAGGAGTTGTTATTTGATTAACAAGGTCACATCATTAGTTGAATGATCTGATTGACATGACCCATTCCATTAGCTTAGCACACGATCGTTTAGTATGTTGCTATTGCTTTTATCCATGACTTATACATGTTCCTATAACTATGAGATTATGCAACTCCCGTTTACCGGAGGAACACTTTGGTACTACCAAGCGTCTGGCGTAATCGGGTGATTATAAAGGAGTACTACAGGTGTCTCCAAAGGCAGATGTTGGGTTGGCGTATTTCGAGATTAGGATTTGTCACTCCGATTGTCGGAGAGGTATCTCTGGGCCCTCTCGGTAATGCACATCACTTAAGCCTTGCAAGCATTGTGACTAATGAGTTAGTTGCGAGATGATGTATTACGGAGCGAGTAAAGAGACTTGCGGTAGCGAGATTGAACTAGGTATTGGATACCGACGATCGAATCTCGGGCAAGTAACATACCGATGACAAAGGAACAACGTATGTTGTTATGCGGTCGACCGATAAAGATCTTCGTAGAATATGTAGGAACCAATATGGGCATCCAGGTCCGCTATTGGTTATTGACGGAGATGTGTCTCGGTCATGTCTACATTGTTCTCGAACCGTAGGGTCCATGCACGCTTAAGGTTTCGATGGCGGTTGTATTATGAGTTTATGAGTTTTGATGTACCGAAGGAGTTCGAGTCCGGATGAGATTGGGGACATGACGAGGAGTCTCGAAATGGTCGAGGCGTAAAGATCGATATATTGGACGACTATATTCGAGTTCGGAAAGGTTCCGAGTCATTCGGTATTTATCGAGTACCGGAGAGTTACGGGAATTCGCGGGAGAAGTATTGGGCCTTATGGGCCATACGGGAAAGAGAGAGGGCTGCCCTAGGCAGGCCGCGCGCCCCCCCTTGCCCTAGTCCGAATTGGGCTAGGGGGAGGGGCCGCACCTGTCGTGGTTCTAAGTCTGACAGTAGAAATAGGGGTAGGTAAAGGGAGGCGATGTCCTAGCTATGGAGTAGTTGTGAAGACAAGTGATGTACGAGTTCAGGCCCTTCTCGATGGAAGTAACAGCCCTACGTCTCGGAGCCCTGAGGCGGTCGAGTGGTTTATGAGTTTGAGTATTACAAGAATCTGAACCCTTCTATCTCGTGGGAGGGTGGCTTATATAGAGTGCGCCAGGACCCCAGCCAGCCCACATAATGGAAGGATTAAAGTACATTAAGCCTGGGGGGTTACTGGTAACGCCCCTCATAAAGCGCTTTAACTATCATTAAGTCTATTCAATAGCAAACCGTTGCGCTGCAGAGTGCCTTCTGACCTTCTGGTGGTCGAGTGTGTCTTCATGGTCGAGTGAGTCTTCCATGGTCGAGTGCTTCCAGTCAGTCGAGTGGGTTCCTCTATGGTCGACTAGAAGATGATTTCTTCCAAGAATGTCCTTGGGTAGGACGTCTAGGTCAGGCCTATGACCCTACCCTAGGTACATGAATCCATCATTAGCCCCCGAATGGATTGAGGCTTGAGTGAAGGAGGAGTTGACGTTGTTTCCGACTGCTTTTTGCATACTGGCTACGTGTTGTCTGGATCAAGATCTTCTCTGTTGATAACGAAACTTTCCTTGATCGACTTGATCCATTCTTGTTCTTTAGTCGAGTGACCTTCTTTTACTTTGCTATTCGAGCGACGGATCGCGAAATCTCGCCTTGACGGATCGATCGTCGTTCGCGGATCTCGCGGATACGAGATTTGGGGAAGCCAAGCCAGAACGGACTGCGGCGTTCGGATGGGACATAACAGGGCGCCTCGATTTTCGCGCGCTTTTTCCGCCACGTATCGCGCAGTGCAGCTGCTCGGGATATGATTGGATTGCTAGGGTCCACTGTCATCCACTCGGAGGGATGCTATAAATGCAATTCACGGGGCTTATGCACGATACCTCGTTCTTCCTCCTTAGCTCTCCCTGTCTCCGCCTTCTGCCACCGCTGCCGCTCTCTTGCCACCTCCCCTCCTGCGCATTCCGCCGGTGGCCATGGGCAAAGAGAAGACGACGATGCTGGAGCGCGCGAAGAAGGCATCGGCGGCGGAGAAGGCGTCGGCGGCCGAGAAGGCAAAGGGGAGATCTACCGGTCGCGGTGGTTCTTCGTCGAGATCCAACCTGCCGAAGGGCTGGGTCCAGGGAGACTGGATCCAGTCGACCATCAAGGAGAAGGATCTCCTCGATATGGCCGACGACGGGCTGATTCCCCACGGCGCCGCGAGACTTCCTGGCCGAGAGTGGCAGCCTCAGCCAGAGGAGGGTGAGTGCGTACTTTTGGCCACCCATGTCGACCGAGGTTTTTCGCTGCCACCGAGTGTCTTCTTTCGGGGTTTTCTGAATTTCTTCGGAGCCCAGCTCCACCATTTTACTCCAAACTCCATCGCATACCTTGCCGCGTTTGTGTCTATGTGCGAAAACTTCCTGGGCTGTCGACCGCACTGGGGTTTGTTCAAGTACATCTTCACATGTTGCTCTCAGACGGTGAAGAAGGCAAGCCCTGGTGACGAGAAGACCCAAGTAGTCCAGATGTGTGGTGGCTTAGGGGTCCAGTTGAGGAGTAAAAGCACCTTCCCAGCTATGTCTTTTCCCGAGTCGGTCAGGGGCTGGCAGTCGACCTGGTTCTATTGCCGGAATGAGACGACGCCGGGGTAGTCGACTGGTCTTCCTGCATTCACCATGAGTCGAGTGAATAGACCCTCCTCCCTGAAGGTTGTTCCAGAAGAGAGGACTGAAGTGAAGATGCTGATGGACCGAGTGGTGCAGTTGGTTAGGGACGGTGTGACCGGCATGGATCTCCTGGAGGTTTTTCTTCGGAGGCGAATCCAGCCCCTTCAGTTTCGGAGTCACTGCATGTGGCTATATCGCGGCACCGAAGACGAGACTCGCGTCCACCCGGAGGCGATCGGCGATCTTTGTAGTGGAAAGATGGATGGCTGCGATCACTGGGAACAAGGACAACCCTCGCGGATCTCGGAGGATTCCTCCACTTGATCGCGACAGCGTTCCAGATAAGGTACACATGCACTGTTTTCCGTTGTATATCTGTCGAGTGTGTTTCTGTGACTTGGTCGACTGAACTCTACTTTGATACTTCCAGGCCCTCACCGAGCTATACTCAATGCCCAATGGCGCCCAGATTCCGACTGAGGAGGGGGAAGCCAGCGGGGGCGAGAGCCAGGAAGAGTGGGATTCAGACGCTGCAGAAGACGACGACGACGACGATGATGATGACGAGGATGATGATGACGAGGATGAAGAGGAGGAGGTTGCACCGCCGCGCTTGGAAAGGCGGTCAAAACTTGTGCACGACCCTTCGGCTGAACGCGGTAAGGGAGTTGCGACGGCCTCGCAGTCGACCAAGCGCCCTCGGACCGCGTCTCCGGTGCCGACTGAGAAAGCGCCGAAGCAGTCGAAGGTAGCTCCGTCGAGGACAACCAAGCCTCTGCCAAAAATGAAGGTGTCCATCCCCACCATCTCAGGGTAAACATATTGCTTAAGTCTTCCTGTTCTATATAAGTTTTATCTCTGGTTGATACTTGAATCGATCGACTGACTCTTTGGAACTTCAGCGCTGCGACTTCCGAAACTTTAGGCAAGGCCGAGGATCATGAGATGGAGGACGCCGCGACCTCAAATCCTGGTACTGTATCCTTAATTCTTGTTCTTAGTCGACTGACTCATAGTTTCTGACTTTAACTCTTTTCTGAAGCTCCAACCAATGACATCATCACTCTTCCCGACGACGATGATGAGGATGAGGAGCCATTGAAGACTAGGAGGAGCAGGAAGGCATCTACTGGCAAAGTAGCTCAAGGTGTGTCGGCGCCCGAGACCGTTGTGACGGAAGGAGAGGTCGGCACTCGACATACCGTGTCCTTCGCGGTGCCGCTGACGAGTGCTCGACCCACTTCGTCGAGTGCCGGACAGCCTTCGATCTTCGCCACGCACCACGTCCCGGAGGACCAGGCCGATGCTGCTAAGGAGGCGATCCGTCAAGCAGGGATCATGATGGAGCAGGTGAAGATCGTTCGGGATGCGAGCCAAGCAGCCTACGATGCCAGCTCTGCCCTTCAGAGCAATGTTCAGGTCAGTCGACCACCGCCTGTTCTGTTAGGATATGCTATCAAAACTTTTCTTTCTGGAATCCATAGCAGTCACCCAGTGGGTGTGTTGGTAAAAGACTCCATGTTGGCGGGGGCACGCTGAGTGCACCCGCTGGGTGTAGTCCCGAGGCGGGTCGATCTTTGGCGATTGATTACTGATCTGAAGAAGTTTCGCCGATCGGGTCGACTCGCTCTCTTTTTTTAAAAAAAACTGGTCGATTGGTCGACTGTCTTGAATAAGACCGGTGGGGGCACGCTGAGTGCACCCACCGGTGTAGTCCCGAGACTACGGTCGAATGCTTGCATTCGATCGTAGTCTTAAACGCATCATTTTTCTTTATTCACTCGGAAGTGGATCATCTTTGACATTTTGTCGATTGACTCTTCGTAGAAATCCTGCGATCTCGTGGCCGCTATATCGAAATGGAGCGAAGCATATTCAGCTCGAGTTGGACTTGAAGTTAGTGCAGGAGAACCTGACGAAGGCAAAGGAGGAGACCAAAGGTATGTTTGGTGAGATTTCGACGACTCTTTTCTCCCCTCATTTGCTTCAAACCTGACTTTGCTGTAATTTACGGGCAAGGTGAAGGAGGCCCAGAGGAAGAAGGAACTTGAGCTGTGCGAGAAGATCAAGCTTGCGATGAAAAACTGGCCTCGACCACCAAGCTCGAACAGGATAACACCAATCTGAAGGCTGCTCGCCATTGCCGTAAGGATGTTGAACGATGAAGGCGACAAGACGACCTCGACCGAGAAGATCCACCAAATGGCTGGGAAGAAAACGAGCTGGAAGGCTTCTTGGGTAGTCTCGCCAAGAAATTGTTCCTTATGCTTGAAGGTGATCTTCTTCACTCGACCAATTCTCCCAACTGTCATATTCCCATTCGACTATTTTCCTGATTCGGGGTTTTGTTTTTTGCAGAGTTCTGCCGCAACTTTGAAGAAGAAACCAGCCGGCTGGAGACGAACCTCGACCCTGTCAAATCTCCGGTGAATGATGAAACTGCCATGAACATCTTCCGACTGGAGTCCCGTGTTGCTGCCGTCGTGGATTATCTCGCAAAACTGAAGGTTGCTACGTCCGCATCGACTCGACCTTCGCCCGGAAACACTCCAAAATGACCTCGAGTCATTGATGGCTCGACTAAACGCCGTCCCTGACCGAGTGCAAGAGTGGAAGAAGTCCTCGGCTCGGTGTGGCGCAGACGTCGCCCTGTGTCTGGCGCGAGTCCATTGCAAGGATGCTCGAGAAGATAAGCTGGCGGCTCTCCGAGTGGCCAACACCAAAAAGCATGACTTCAGGGCCTTCATGGAGACTTTCATTGCTGCTGCCACGCGGATTGCCGACAGGATTGACCTTGACGAGTTCGTTGCTCCATCCAGCCCTCCCATGTGAGGGGTAAAAACTTTCCTTGACCTTAAATTTGCCTCGGTATGCGAGTGGAGTTGTAACCGATAAAACCTTAACAGGCTTAGCGCCTGAGCACTCTCGGTTATTTTAGGTGTCGACCTAAATTTAGATTGGATGTTTGGATATGGTTGCTTTCGGCTTGTATTGCCTCTTTGCAGGGTAACAGCGAGATGCCTACTGCAGTCGACTTATTCCTTAGGCGAGCACTGGGCTGCAGCTAAGCTCCCGAGTGAGAGGTTTGCTCTTTACTCGGTAGGATTTCTTTTATCTTAGGCGAGCACTGGGCTGTAGCTAAGCCTCCGAGTGAGAGGTTTGCTCTTCACTCGGTAGGATTTCTTGTACCTTAGGCGAGCACTGGGCTGCAGCTAAGCCCCCGAGTGAGAGGTTTGCTCTACACCCGGTAGGATTTCTTTTATCTTAGGCGAGCACTGGGCTGCAGCTAAGCCCCCGAGTGAGAGGTTTGCTCTTCACTCGGTAGGATTTCTTTTATCTTAGGCGAGCACTGGGCTGCAGGCTAAGCCCCGAGTGAGAGGTTTGCTCTTCACTCGGTAGGATTTCTTTATCTTAGGCGAGCACTGGCTGCAGCTAAGCCCCGAGTGAGAGGTTTGCTCTTCACTCGGTAGGATTTCCACAGATTTGTGTCGAAGCTCGGAGGAGAGGGTTGCGATCGGCCTGCACCTCGTCTTCCTTGTAACGCACATCATACTTATGGTGTAGCTCGGAGGAGAAGGTCGCAATCGACCAAGACCTCGTCCTCCTTATGGGTACATATTGCACTTATGGTGTAGCTCGGAGGAGAGGGTCGCAATGACCTGCACCTCGTCCTCCTTATGGGTACACATTATACTTAGGCGAGTCCTTGACTGCAGCTAAGCCTCCGAGTGGAAGTCCGGCTTACCACTCGGTAGGATTTTAGTAACTTAGGCGAGCACTGGCTGCAGCTAAGCCCCGAGTGGAAGTCCGGCTTGCCACTCGGTAGGATTTCTTATATCTTAGGCGAGCATCGAGCTGCAGCTAAGCCTCCGAGTGGAAGTCCGGCTTGCCACTCGGTGGGATTTCTTATATCTTAGGCGAGCATCGAGCTGCAGCTAAGCCTCCGAGTGGAAGTCTGGCTTACCACTCGGTAGGATTTTTAACAACTTAGGCGAAACGGATTCGCAGCTAAGCCTCCGAGTGGAAGTCTGGCTTACCACTCGGTAGGATTTATAAAAAACTTAGGCGAAACGGATTCGCGACTAAGCCACCCACTGGGGGAAAATTTTACTCGACGAAAATAAGAAGTGGCAAAAATTATGAAGGAATTTCGACACTATTATTTCAAAGCTCGTGAACTACAAAAGTATTTTATTACAACTCTTCCGAGTAAAAAAAACTTAAGTGTAAAACGGGCGGAGCAGATCCGCATTCCAAGCTCGGGGCTCGTCGATATTGTGTTCGACATTGTAAAGACGATATGCCCCATTGTGGAGAACCTTTGTGACGATGAAGGGTCCTTCCCAGGAGGGAGCGAGCTTATGTTGCTTCTGCTGATCCACACGAAGGACCAGATCCCCTTCCTGGAAGGCTCGACCTCTCACATTTACGGGCGTAAAGCGACGCAAGTCTTGCTGGTAAATGGTCGAGCGGATCGAGCCATTTCCTTTCCTCTTCTAGGAGGTCGATCGCATCTTGACGCGCTTGCTCAGCCCGCTTCATTGTATAATTCAATTCGAGGAGCATTGTGAAGGAGATCACTCGGAAGGACTGTACGCTCCATAGACCGGGAAGAAGGGGTTCTTCCGTCGACCGATTAAGCGTGGTTCGCAAACCCCAAAGCATCAAGGAGTTCGCCCACCCAAGCTCCGGCCGCATGCTTGAGATCTCGCATCGACCGGGGCTTGGACCCTTGAGGATCAATCCGTTGGCTCGTTCGCTGTCCATTCGACCGTGGATGGGCGATGAGCGTAGTCGACTCGTGTGCCTTAGGCGTTGCAGAAATCCTTGAATTCTTCCGAGTCAAAATTCGACCCGTTGTCCGTAATAATCTTGTCGGGACCCCATATCCGAACGCGGCCCTCGATGAAGGAAACAGAAGATCTTGGCGCCAAGTTTTTGATTGGTTTAGCTTCAACCCACTTGGTGAACTTGTCGATCGCTACCGGTACATCGTGAAACCGCTCCGACCTGTTCGCAAGGGACCGATCATGTCCAACCCCATCCGCGAAAGGCCGACGAGTGGAATGGTCTTCAAGGTCGACGCAGCTTGTGTGACATATTGGAGTAGAACGGCATCCTTCGCACTTGTCCACTATTTCTTTCGCCATCTCATTTGCCCTTGGCCATAAAATCCGGCTCGGTATGCTTTGGCTACTATGGTCCGAGAGGACGCATGGTGACCATGTGTCCCAGTGGATGTCATTGAGTATGACTCGACCTTCTTACGGCGTTATGCATTTTTGTCCGACTCCGCCGGGCTTCTCTATACAGCTGCCCATTGATAACGGTAAAGGCTTTGGATCGACGGACGATCTGCCGAGCCTCTTCCTCATCCTCTGGGAGTTCCTTTCTCAGAATATACGCTATGTATGGAATTTTCCAATCGGGAGTGACCACTAAAACTTCCATGACCAAGTCGACCACTGCCGGGACCTCAACCTCAGTCGAGTCCGTGGCACTCTTGGGTTGCGGAGCTTCCTCCGTGAAGGATCTTCTTTGGTGATGGAGTGTGTATATGTTCCAAAATACACCACTCGGAATGGCTTCTCTTTGGAGCCTATCTTTGCGAGATCATCTGCTGCTTGATTTTTCATCGAGGGATGTGATGGAGTTCCAACCCCTCAAACTTCTTTTCCAGCTTCCTCATGCATTGCAAGATCCAGTCATAGCTGGGCTTCACGCCCCACTCCTTCATCACTTGATTGACCACTAGATCTGAGTCGCCATAGACCATCAAAGCGACGGACGCCGAAAGTGAAATGGCCATGCGCAGATCCATATAGAAGGGCCTCATACTCTGCCTCATTGTTGGAGGAATCAAAGTGAATCGAGCACATACCTAAGCTTATCTCCTCGGGGAAACGAGAACAACCCAAAGACGAGAACCATTCAGCATCTTGGAGCCGTTAAAGAACATGGTCCAATGCTCCGAGTGGACTTCGATCGGTCTCTGTTGTTCAATCCACTCGGCGAGAAAATCCGTTATAGCTCAGGACTTGATGGCTTTTTTGCCTCAAATTTGATATCAAGGGAAGAAGTTCAATCGCCCATTTCGCCACTCGACCGGTTGCGTCTCTGTTATGCAAGATCTCTCGATAAAGGGCGTCGGCGATCGTGATAGAATGATCGGAGAAATAATGAGCAACCTTCTTTGTGGTCATGTATATACCATACACAAGCTTCGATAATGAGGATATCTCGCTTGGATGGAGTCAAGACTTGAGACAAATAATACACCGGCGCTGAACTTTGAAGGCCTTTCCTTCCTCTTCCGCCGATCAGTAAGCACAGAACCGACAACTTGTCCGGTGGCTGCAATGTAAAGCAACAGAGGCTCTTTGCTGATTGGAGCAGCAAGCACCGGCTGGGTGGAGAGCGAGCTTTTAGCTCGGCAAATCTGCATCGACTTCCGAGTCCACTCGAACTTGTCGGCCTTCTTCATCATCGGTAAAGAGGTAATGCCTTTTCACCGAGTCGTGAGATGAATCGACTTAAAGCGCCAAGCATCCAAGAAGCTTCGGCGCCGTGCACTCGCAGTATGCGTTTCATTCAAGAATAGTGCCGATCTTCTCGGGTTAGCGCCGATCCTCGCTCGAAACGAAAACCGAGTAATTTTCCACCGGGAACTCCAAATGTGCACTTTGTGATTGAGCTTGATATCGCACCTTCCGAGGTTGGCAAATGTTTGGCGAGGTCGGCAAGCAGGTCGGAACCTTTTCGTGACTTAACGACGATATCATCCATATACGCTTCCACATTCCGGTGATTTGAGGAGAAGACACTTCGAATCATTCGCATAAATGTGGCTCCGCATTCTTGAGGCCGAATGGCATGGTGATATAGCGAAGCACCGAACGGAGTGATGAAAGCTGTTTTATTTCATCGGGTCCATCTGACGGATCCGATGATACCTGAATAAGCATCTAGAAAGACAATCTCTCACCCCGCGGTCGAGTCAACAATTTGATCGATGCGGGAGAGAAAAATGATCCCGGGCAGGCCCGATTAATGTGCTTAAAATCAATGCACATGCGGAGTGAGTTATCCTTTTGGGGACCATGACAACATTAGCGAGCCACTCGGAGTGGTATATCTCTCGAATAAATCCTGCCGTCAATAGTCGAGCCACTTCTTCACCAATAGCTTTTCTCTTACGGACGGCGGACCGCCAAGATGCTCTTTGATTGGTTTCGCTGACTTGTCGACTCGAGGCGATGCTCAGCCAGCCACGAACACTGGCATGTCGGTGGCTTCCATGCGAAATGTCGATTCTCACGGAGGAACCGGATGAGCGCTTCTTCCTATTTCGAGTCGAGTGTTGTGGATATGTGGGTCGGGGCTGCATCGGGGTCAGTCGGATGAATATGGACTGGCTTTGTCTCACCAGACGACTTGAACGCAGACTCTGTGGCTGGCTTCTTAGATCGTAACAAATCACTTGGATCTGCGTTTTGCATGTACTCGTCGAACTCGACCGCTGTCACTTGGGAGTCGGCAATCTTCGAGCCCTTCTGAAAGCACTCTTCAGCCTTCTTCCGATCGCCGGTGACAGTGATCACTCCCTTGGGTCCTGGCATTTTCAGTTTGAGGTACACGTAGCATGGCCGAGCCATGAATCGTATGCGTGGCGCGGCCTCCCAAAATGGCGTGGTACGACTGAAAATCTACAACCTCAAAGGTCAACTTTTCTTTGCGGAAGTGTTTGGAATCACCAAAAACCACGTCCAGGGCTATTTGGCCGAGTGAGTTGGCCTTCTTCCCTGGTATGACTCCGTGGAAACTCATATTGCTGGCGTTTAAACGGGACATCGGAATGCCCATCCCTTTCAATGTATCCACATATAACAAATTCAGCCCGCTACCACCATCCATCAAGACTTTTGTCGGCCGAAAGTGCCTTCGACAATGTGATCGACCACTAACGCTTGCCGCCCAGAGTGGCAATGTGAGTTGGGTGATCAGATTGGTCGAACGTGATGGGTGTCCGGGACCACTTCACATAACTTGGCTTTCTTTGGGGCAACCATATTCACCTCCCGGTTGATGACTTTCGATCGACTTTTGCTTTCCACATCCGCCAAGATCATCAAAGTGGAGTTGACATGCGGTATTCCTCCTCACCATCCTCTTTGTCTCGGCCTTGTCGGCTCCTTCTCCTTGTCCTTAGACTGCTTTTCCTAAACCGCCGGATCGAGTCGACATCTGCGTAGTGGTGTGCTTTGGGTAAATGATGTTACCCTCTTCATCCTTCTTCGTGTGAATATGGCATGGCATATCCATCACGCCATTTCCTTCTTTATCTTTCACTTTCTTGATTCCGGGATCCTTTGGGCTTCCCTTGAACTTCCCCGAGTCACGGCGGGGCCTCTCCAGAGCTGCTGGCTCGGCTTTTCGTTCGCTTCGACCGAATTTCCCTTCTCCGACCGGGCTTGGCTTGTACTTGCCGCTTGAGTCGGTCTTCTTCCTCGCCGTTGGCGTATTTGCTAGCAATCTCCATCATTCGACTCGAGGTCATGTCCCGGTTCGACCAAACTTCAGACTCAATTCTCATTTTTGACGCCATCCTTGAAGGCGCAAACCGCTGATGGTCGACACATTTTCCACAAGATGGTGCAAGGTAATCCACCTCGGAATGTACTCTCGGAGAGTTTCATTGGTCTTCGCACACAAACTTGCAGCTCACAAACCAGCCGGTCGCTTGTAAGTCCCTTCAAAAGTCTCGACGAACACTCGGGACAAATCTTCCCAAGTATATATATTTCTTTGTGAGGTAATTGATTCAGCCATGCCTGGCTGAACCTTCCAACATGAGGGCAAATGCTTCATGGCCACCTCGTCATTCCCACCACCAATCTGAACAGCCACTCGGTAATCGTCAAGCCAAGTTTCAGCTTAGATTCCCAAAGGAACTTGTTGACTCTGTTGCCAACCTGAAATTGGGGGATCATCGCGGCTCGATAGCCTGCTAAAACACTCCGGACCGAGACATGCACTCGATTGCTGGTGGGTGCATCCTCTCGGTCCGCCTCGATGGGCTCTGCTCCGGTCGACTAAGCCTTGCACGATAATGGATCGCGATCGAAGCTGGTTCCACGGGTCGACCGAACCCTTCGCCTGCATTGAATCGTTGTCGTCATCTTGCCGCCGAGAGCGATGACCCTTCCTCGAGGGGAAAGGGGCACTCGACGCTTGGTCGCCTCGATCGAATCGGTCTCCGTCTGCTCTCGCGGTTGTCGCGTCCTTCTCGCCGCGGAGGCGATCTGGGACCGTGAGAGCCGGGCGGTGTTTGCAGCAACGGATCGTTGTGAATCTGTTGCGCGATCGCGACACGGCTGAGTTCGGTCTCCTGCGCGCGGAGTAAATCTACGATCTGCTGCAAGCCTCTTCCGACTTCCATTGGGGACGGCTGGATGGACTCGCGGCGCGGGTTGCGGTGCTAAATTCTGGCTGGCGTCACGGTATACCCGAGTCGGCGGGAAGAGTCGACGCCGACCGCTTCGGGAGTCGTTGCAGCTGCTAAATCGCCGAGTGCTCGTGAAGATTCTCCAGCGAGCGCGTTCAGCCACATTGGCCAAACGTGCTTCCTCCAAGGCACGAGCCTCGTGGGTCTCCGGCGATAGGAGTATGTAGTGCATCCATGTTCCTGCGACGAAGCTCTTCTCTGCAGAGAGTCGAGTGTCTCGGCTGGTACTCTTCGTGTCTTGCACGGGTCTCCTCCTCCGTGCCCCCACCGCCGGGCGGCCGGAGGATTACGAGGGCCGTCGACCATGAGGATCTCCGCCGTTGGATCACTGCTATCACACTCGGATGCAGTCTCACGGAGCCGGTCGACGGATCGAACAGCCAGAGGGATTCGTCGGGCTCGATAGCGCGACACTGTCGCGGTGGCTGTCTGGCGAGCCACCGCGAAGCCACCCACCGCTGAAGCCTCGACCGACCAGAGCGCTTGCGCTGGTGGGAGACTGGGCGGGCGGCCGATAGAAGAGTCGACCGATATGGGGTCGATGGTTGCCGCAGCAGAACGCCGCGAACACATGCACGAAAGTCGCCCCGCGGACGGGGAGCGCCTCGATGTCAAGCGGAGCCTCCTGGAGCCATGCGGAGTCGTCGGCGACAAAAGTGAGAGCACCGAGACGGATCTCGCGCCTCACCCAAAACTCCAGCTGATCATCATGATGAAGGTACTTGGAAGTATCGCAACTCCTCCACAAATCACTAAAACACCGCCCCACGGTGGCGCCAACCGCCGTGGTTCTAAGTCCGGCAAGAGAAATAGGGGTAGGTAAAGGAGGCGATGTCCTAGCTATGGAGTAGTTGTGAAGACAAGTGATGTACGAGTTCAGGCCCTTCTCGATGGAAGTAACAGCCCTACGTCTCGGAGCCCTGAGGCGGTCGAGTGGTTTATGAGTTTGAGTATTACAAGAATCTGAACCCTTCTATCTGTGGAGGGGGGTGGCTTATATAGAGTGCGCCAGGACCCCAGCCAGCCCACATAATGGAAGGATTAAAGTACATTAAGCCTGGGGGGTTACTGGTAACGCCCCTCATAAAGCGCTTTAACTATCATTAAGTCTATTCAATAGCAAACCGTTGCGCTGCAGAGTGCCTTCTGACCTTCTGGTGGTCGAGTGTGTCTTCATGGTCGAGTGAGTCTTCCATGGTCGAGTGCTTCCAGTCAGTCGAGTGGGTTCCTCTATGGTCGACTGGAAGATGATTTCTTCCAAGAATGTCCTTGGGTAGGACGTCTAGGTCAGGCCTATGACCCTACCCTAGGTACATGAATCCATCAGCACCCCCTCCTTCCTTCCCTTCTCTCTTCCCCTTCCTAGTCTCCCACTCCTAATACATGGAAGGATCCCTAGTTGGACTAGGAAAGGGGAATCCTACTCCCGGTGGGAGTAGGACCCCTATGGCGCCTCCTCCCTAGGCCGGCCTCCTCCTCCCTCCCTCCTTTATATACGGGGCTTGAGGCGAATGGCATGGTGATATAGCGAAGCACCGAGCGGAGTGATGAAAGCTGTTTTTATTTCATCGGGTCCATCTGAGGCGGATCGATGATACCCGAATAAGCATCTAGAAAGACAATCTCTCACACCCAGCGGTCGAGTCAACAATTTGATCGATGCGGGGAGAAAAATGATCGCCGGGCAGGCCCGATTAATGTGCTTAAAATCAATGCACATGCGGAGTGAGTTATCCTTCTTGGGGACCATGACAACATTAGCGAGCCACTCGGAGTGGTATATCTCTCGAATAAATCCTGCCGTCAATAGTCGAGCCACTTCTTCACCAATAGCTTTTCTCTTCTGGACGGCGGACCGCCGAAGATGCTCTTTGACTGGTTTCGCTGACTTGTCGACTCGGAGGCGATGCTCAGCCAGTTCCCCAGGAACACCGGCATGTCGGTGGCTTCCATGCGAAATGTCGATTCTCACGGAGGAACCGGATGGCGCTTCTTCCTATTTCGAGTCGAGTGTTGTGGATATGTGGGTCGGGGCTGCATCGGGTCGGTCGGATGAATATGGGTGGCTTTGTCTCACCGAGCGACTTGAACGGAACTACGTGGCTGGCTTCTTAGATCGTAACAAATCACTTGGATCTGCGTTTTGCATGTACTCGTCGAACTCGACCATTGTCACTTGGGAGTCGGCAATCTTGAGCCCTTCGAAAGCACTCTTCAGCCTTCTTCCGATCGCGGTGGCGGTGATCACTCCCTTGGGTCTGGCATTTTCAGTTTGAGGTACACGTAGCATGGCGAGCCATGAATCGTGCGTGGCGAACCTCCCAAAATGGCGTGAATACGACTCGAAAATCTACAACCTCAAAGGTCAACTTTTCTTTGCGGAAGTGTTTGGAATCACCAAAACCACGTCCGAGGGCTATTTGGCGAGTGAGTTGGCCTTCTTCCTGGTATGACTCGTGGAAACTCATATTGCTGGCGTTTAAACGGGACATCGGAATGCCCATCCCTTTCAATGTATCCACATATAACAAATTCAGCCCGCTACCACCATCCATCAGCACTTTTGTCAGTCGAGTGCCTTCGACAACAGGATCGACCACTAACGCTTGCCGCCCAGGAGTGGCAATGTGAGTTGGGTGATCAGATTGGTCGAACGTGATGGGTGTCTGGGACCACTTCACATAACTTGGCTTTACTGGGGCAACCATATTCACCTCCCGGTTGATGACTTTCAGTCGACTTTTGCTTTCCACATCCGCGAAGATCATCAAAGTGGAGTTGACATGCGGGTATTCCTCCTCACTGTCCTCTTTGTCTCCGGCCTTGTCTGGCTCCTTCTCCTTGTCCTTAGACTGTTTTCCTGGCTTCTTTGGATCGGGAGTCGACCTTTGGCGAGTGGTGTGCTTTGGGTAAATGATGTTACCCTCTTCATCCTTCTTCGTGTGAATATGGCATGGCATATCCATCACGTCATTTCCTTCTTTATCTTTCACTTTCTTGATTCGAGGATCCTTTGGGCTTCCTTGAACTTCCCACGAGTCACGGCGGGGCCTCTCCAGAGCTCTTGGCTCGGCTTTTCGTTCTGCTTCCGTGGAATTTCCCTTCTCCGTGGCTTGGCTTGTACTTGCCGCTTGGTCGGTCTTCTTCCTCGCCGTTGGCGTATTTGCTAACAATCTCCATCATTCGACTCGGTCATGTCCCGGTTCGACCAAACTTCAGACTCAATTCTACATTTTGGCGCCATCCTTGAAGGCATAAACCGCTGATGGTCGGACACATTTTCCTGATATGGTGCAAGGTAATCCACCTCGGAATGTACTCTCGGAGAGTTTCATTGGTCTTACGCACACAAACTTGCAGCTCTGTCAAACCAGCCGGTCGCTTGCAAGTCCCTTCAAAAGTCTGACGAACACTGGGACAAATCTTCCCAAGTATATATCTTCTTTGTGAGGTAATTGATTCAGCCATGCCACTGGCTGAACCTTCCAACATGAGGGGCAAATGCTTCATGGCCACCTCGTCATTCCCACCACCAATCTGAACAGCCACTCGGTAATCGTCAAGCCAAGTTTCAGGCTTAGATTCCCCAGTGAACTTGTTGACTCTGTTGCCAACCTGAAATTGGGGGATCCTGCGGCTCTGATAGCCTGCTAAAACACTCGGACGAGACATGCACTCGATTGCTGGTGGGTGCATCCCTCTCGAGTCCGCCTCGATGGGCTCTGTTCGGTCGACTAAGCCTTGCACGATAATGGATCGCGATCGAAGCACAGTTCCACAGGGTCGGCCGGAACCCTTCGCCTACATCTTGAAGCGTAAATCATCATCTTGCCGCCGAGGCGTATGACCCTTCCCTCGGAGGAAAGGGCACTCGGCGCTTGTCGTCTCGATCGAATCGGTCTCCGTCTGCTCTCGCCGGTTGTCGCGTCCTTCTCGCCGCGGAGGCGTCTGGGGCTAATGAGCGGCGGGCGGTGTTTGCAACGGATCGTTGTGAATCTGTTGCGCGCTCGCGACACGGCTGAGTTACGGTCTCCTGCCGCTCGGAGTAAATCTACGATCTGCTGCAAGCCTCTTCCGACTTCCGGTGGGGCGGCTGGATGGACTCTGCGCGGAGTTCACGTTGCTAAATTCTGAAGCTGGCGTCGCGGTATACGAGTCGGCGGGAAGAGTCGGCGTCGGACCAGCCGAAGTCGTTGCAGCTTGCTCGTCGAGTGCTCGCTGAAGATTCTCCAGCGAGCGCGTTCAGCCATTAATGGCCAAACGTGCTTCCTCCAAGGCACGAGCCTCAGGGGTCTCTCCGGCGATAGGGTATGTAGTGCATCCATGTTCCTGCGACGAAGCTCTTCTCTCTGCAGAGAGTCGAGTGTCTCGGGCTGGTACTCTTCGTGCTCTTGCACGGGTCTCCTCCTCCGGCGGCCCCACCGCCGTGGGCGAAGCCGGGAGGACTGCGAGGGCCGTCGACCATGAGGATCTCCGCCGCTGGATCACTTGCTATCACACTCGGATGCGATCTCTCTGAGCCGGTCGACGGATCGAGCAGCCGTAGAGGATTAAATCGGGCTCGATAGCGCGACCTGTGCGGTGGCTGTCTGGCGAGCCACCGCGAGCTTCACCCACCGCTGAAGCCTCGACCGACCAGAGCGCTTGCGCTGGTGGGAGACTGGGCGGGCGGCCGATAGAAGAGTCGACCGATATGGGGTCGATGGTTGCCGCAGCAGAACGCCGCGAACACATGCACGAAAGTGCGTCGCCCCGCGGACGGGGAGCGCCTCGATGTCAAGCGGAGCCTCCTGGAGCCATGCGGAGTCGTCGGCGACAAAAGTGAGAGCACCGAGACGGATCTCGCGCCCCTCACCCAAAACTCCAGCAGTCATCATGATGAAGGTACTTGGAAGTACTGCAACTCCTCCACAAATCACTAAAACACCGGCCCCACGGTGGGCGCCAACTGTCGTGGTTCTAAGTCTGACAGTAGAAATAGGGGTAGGTAAAGGGAGGCGATGTCCTAGCTATGGAGTAGTTGTGAAGACAAGTGATGTACGAGTTCAGGCCCTTCTCGATGGAAGTAACAGCCCTACGTCTCGGAGCCCTGAGGCGGTCGAGTGGTTTATGAGTTTGAGTATTACAAGAATCTGAACCCTTCTATACGTGGAGGGTGGCTTATATAGAGTCTTGGGACCCCAGCCAGCCCACATAATGGAAGGATTAAAGTACATTAAGCACAGGGGGTTCTTGTAGCGCCCTCATAAAGCGCTTTAACTATCATTAAGTCTATTCAATAGCAAACCGTTTAGCTGCAGAGTGCCTTGACCTTCGGTGGTCGAGTGTGTCTTCATGGTCGAGTGAGTCTTCCATGGTCGAGTGCTTCCGATCGGTCAGTGGGTTCCTCTATGGTCATTGGAAGATGATTTCTTCAAGAATGTCCTTGGGTAGGGCGTCTAGGTCAGCCTATGACCCTACCCTAGGTACATGAATCCATCAAGCACCCCTCCTTCCTTCCTTCTCTCTTCCCTTCCTAGTCTCCCACTCCTAATACATGGAAGGATCCTAGTTGGACTAGGAAAGGGAATCCTACTCCGGTGGGAGTAGGACTCCCCTATGCGCGCCTCCTCCTAGGCCGGCCTCCTCCTCCCTCCCTCCTTTATATCACAGGCAGGGGCACCCCATAGGGACACAAGTTGATCCTTGAGATCGTTCCTTAGCAGTGTCGGTGCCCCCTCCACCATAATCCACCTCGGTCATATCGTAGCGGTGCTTGGCGAAGCCCTGCGTCGATAGAACATCAAGATCGTCCACCACGCCCGTCGTCTTGTGGAACTCTCTCCCGGAGCTTCTTTGGATCGGAGCCCGAGGAGGCGTCACCGAGCTGTGTCGTGTGTCAAGAACTTCGGGCGCCGAATGCCGGCGTTGGGATCGGTTGGATCGCGAGGAGAGCGTATGACTACTTCCTCTACGTTGTGATCGCTTCGCTTCGGTCTCACGAGTGCGTAGACAACACTCTCCCCTCTCGTTGCTATGCATCACCATGATCTTGCGTGTGCGTAGGAAATTTTTTGAAATTACTACGTTCCCCAACAATTTGGACACCGGAAAGGTTCCGGGTGAGATTGGAAATATACCAAAGCTCCGGGAGGTTACCGGAACCCCCCGGTAAGTATATGGGCCTTATTGGGCCTTAGTGGAAGGGAGGGAGAAGGAGCAAGGGAGGGGGCACGCCCCCCCAAGCCCAATTCGAATTGGGAAGGGGGCCGGCCCCCCCCTTTCCTTCTCCCCCCCTCTTCCTTCCTTCTCCTACTCCAAATAGGAAAGGGGGGGGGGCAAACCTACTTGGAGTAGGTTTGCCCCCTAAGCCGCCGCCCCCCTTGGGCGGCCTCCTCCTCCCTCCCTCCTTTATATCACGGGGTAGGGGCACCCTAGACACACAAGTTGATCATTGAGATCGTTCCTTAGCCGTGTGCGGTGCCCCCTCCACGAGATTACACCTCGGTCATATTGTAGCGGTGCTTAGGCGAAGCCTGCGACAGAGAACATCAAGACCGTCACTGCGCCGTCGTGTTGGCGGAACTCCTCCAGCGCCTCTGCTGGATCGGAGATTGGGGTGCGTCATCGAGCTGACGCGTGTCAAGAACTCGGAGGTGCGGATAGCGGTGCTTGGATCGGTCGGACCGGAGGGCGTCGACTACTTCCTCTCGTTGCGTCAGCGCTTCGCTTCGGTCTCACGAGTGCGTAGACAACACTCTCCCTCTCGTTGCTATGCATCACCATGATCTTGCGTGTGCGTAGGAAATTTTTGAAATTACTCGTTCCCCAACAGTGGCATCAAGCCTAGGTTTTAAGGTTTGATGTTATATGCACGAGTAGAACACAAGAGTTGTGGGCGATATAAGTCATACCGCTTACCGACATGTCATACTTTGGTTCAGCGGTATTGTTGGATGAAGCGGCCGGACCGACATTACAGCGCGCGCTTACGAGACTGGTTTTACCGCCGTGCTTTGCACACAGGTGACTAGCGGGTGTCAGTTTCTCCAACTTTAGTTGAACCGAGTGTGGCTACGCCCGGTCCTTGCGAAGGTTAAAACAGCATCAACTTGACAAACTATCGTTGTGGTTTTGATGCGTAGGTAAGATTGGTTCTTGCTTAAGCCCGTAGCAGCCACGTAAAACTTGCAACAACAAAGTAGAAGACGTCTAACTTGTTTTTGCAGGGCATGTTGTGATATGATATGGCCAAGACATGATGCTATATTTTATTGTATGAGATGATCATATTTTGTAACGAAGTTATCGGCAATGGCGAGAGCCATATGGTTGTCGCTTTATTGTATGAAATGCAAACGCCCTTGTAATTGCTTTACTTTATCACTAAGCGGTAGCGATAGTCGTAGAAGCAATAGATGGCGTAAACGACAACGATGCTACGATGGAGATCAAGGTGTCGCGCTGGTGACGATGGTGATCATGATGGTGCTTCGAGATGGAATCACAAGCACAAGAAGATGATGGCCATATCATATCACTTATATTGATTGCATGTGATGTTTATCCTTTATGCATCTTATCTTGCTTTGATTGACGGTAGCATTTTAAGATGATCTCTCACTAAAATTATCAAGTAGTGTTCTCCCGAGTATGCACCGTTGCCAAAGTTCGTCGTGCCCGGACACCACGTGATGATCGGGTGTGATAAGCTCTCGTCCATCTACAATGGGTGCAAGCCAGTTTTGCACACGAGAATACTCGAGTTAAACTTGACGAGCCTAGCATATGCAGATATGGCCTCGGAACACAAAGACCGAAAGGTCGAGCGTGAATCATATAGTAGATATGATCAACATATGATGTTCACCATTGAAAACTACTCCATCTCACGTGATGATCGGTTATGGTTTAGTTGATTTGGATCACGTGATCACTTAGATGACTAGAGAGATGTCTGTCTAAGTGGGAGTTCTTAAGTAATATGATTAATTGAACTAAAATTTATCATGAACTTAGTACCTGATAGTATCTTGCTTGTCTATTTTGTTTGTAGATAGATGGCCCATCTGTTGTTCCGTTGAATTTTAATCGTTCCTTGAGAAAGCTAAGTTGAAAGATGATGGTAGCAACTTCGCGGATTGGGTCCGTAACTTGAGGATTATCCTCATTCTTGCACGAAAAATTATGTCCTGGAAGCACCGCTGGGTGCCGAACTGCTTTGCTAATGCAACCGAGCGGCGTTAAGAACGTCTGGCGAGCAAAGCTGATGACTACTTGATAGTTCAATGTGCCATGCTTTACGGCTTAGAACCGGGACTTCAACGACGTTTTGAACGCCATGGAGCATATGAGATGTTCCAGGAGTTGAAGTTAATATTTCAGAAGAATGCCCGGATTGAGAGATATGAAGTCTCCAATAAGTTCTATAGCTGTAAGATGGAGGAGAATAGTTCTATCAGTGAGCACATACTCAAGATGTCTGTGTATTGTAATCACTTGATTCAACTGGGAGTCACTCTTCCGGATGATAGCGTCATTGACAGAATTCTCCAATCACTTCCACCAATCTACAAGAGCTTCATGATGAACTATAATATGCAAGGGATGGATAAGACGATTCCCGAGCTCTTCGCAATGCTAAAGGCCGCGGAGGTAGAAATCAAGAAGGAGCATCAAGTGTTGATGGTTAACAAGACCACTAGTTTCAAGAAAAAGGGCAAATGGAAGAAGAAGGGGAACTTCAAGAAGAACGACAAACAAGTTGCTGCTCAAGAGAAGAAACCCAAGTCGGACCTAAGCACTGGCGAGTGCTTCTCCGCAAGCAGACTAGTCCTTTGAAGCGGAACTGCCCCAAGTATTTGGCGGATAAGAAGGATGGCAAGGTGAACAAAGGTATATGTGATATACATGTTATTGATGTGTACCTTACTAGAGCTCGCAGAGCACTTTTGGGTATTTGATCTTGGTTACATTGCTAATATTTGCAACTCGAAGCAGGGACTACGGATTGCGAACACGGCAAAGGGCGAGGTGACAATGCGTGTGGGAAGCGGTTCCAAAGTCGATGTGATCGCGATCGACACGCTACCTCTACATCTACCTTGGGATTAGTATTAGACCTAAATAATTGTTATTTGGTGCGGCGTTGAGCATGAACATCATATCTGGATCTTGTTTGATGCGAGACGGTTATTCATTTAAATCAGAGAATAATGGTTGTTCTATTTATATGAGTAATATCTTTTATGGTCATGCACCCTTGAAGAGTGGTCTATTTTTGATGAATCTCGATAGTAGTGATACACATATTCATAGTGTTGAAGCCAAAAGATGCAGAGTTGATAATGATAGTGCAACTTATTTGTGGCACTGCCGTTTGGGTCATATCGGTATAAAGCGCATGAAGAAACTCCATACTGGTGGACTTTTGGAACCACTTGTTATGAATCACTTGGTACTTGCGAACCGTGCCTCATGGGCAAGATGACAAAAACGCCGTTCTCCGGTACTATGAAGAGAGCAATAGATTTGTTGGAAATCATACATACAGATGTATGTGGTCCGATGAATGTTGAGGCTCGTGGCGGATATCGTTATTTTCTCACCTTCACAGATGATTTAAGCAGATATGGGTATATCTACTTAATGAAGCATAAGTCTGAAACATTTGAAAAGTTCAAAGAATTTCAGAGTGAAGTTGAAAATCATCGTAACAAGAAAATAAAGTTTCTACGATCGATCGTGGAGGAGAATATTTGAGTTCGAGTTTGGTTTACACTTAAAACAATGTGGAATAGTTTAGCAACTCACGCCACCCGGAACACCACAGCATAATGGTGTGTCCGAACGTCGTAATCGTACTTTACTTGATATGGTGCGGTCTATGATGTCTCTTACAGATTTACCGCTATCGTTTTGGGGTTATACTTTAGAGATGGCCACATTCACGTTAAATAGGGCACCGTCGAAATCCGTTGAGACGACACCTTATGAACTATGGTTTGGCAAGAAACCAAAGTTGTCGTTTCTTAAAGTTTGGGGCTGCGATGCTTATGTGAAAAAGCTTCAACCTGATAAGCTCGAACCCAAATCGGAGAAATGTGTTTTCATAGGATACCCAAAGGAGACAGTTGGTACACCTTCTATCACAGATCCGAAGGCAAGACATTCGTTGCTAAGAATGGGTCCTTTCTAGAGAAGGAGTTTCTCTCAAAAGAAGTGAGTGGGAGGAAAGTAGAACTTGATGAGGTAATCTGTACCTACTCCCTTGTTGGAAAATAATACATCACAGAACCGGTTTACGTGACGTCAAAACCAACTAGTGAGGAAGTTGATGATGATGATCATAGAACTTGAGATCAAGTTATCTGAGAACCTCGTAGATCAAGCGAGTAAGATCCGCACTGTGAGTGGTGCGGTAATCCTATTCGGAAGTCATGCTACTAGATCATGATGGACCTACGAACTATGAAGAAGCGATGGTGAGCCCAGATTCTACAAAATGGCTTGAAGCCATGAAATCTGAGATGGGATCCATGTATGAGAATAAAGTATGGACTTTGGTTGACTTGCCCGATGGTCGGCAAGCAATTGAGAATAAATGGATCTTCAAGAAGAAGACCGGCGACGACGGTAATATTCTTGTCTACAAAGCTCGACTTGTTGCAAAAGGTTTTCGACAAGTTCAAGGGGTTGACTACGATGAGACCTTCGCAACCGTAGCGATGCTTAAGTCTGTCCGAATCATGTTAGCAATTGCTGCATTTTATGATTATGAAATTTGGCAAATGGATGTAAAAACTGCATTCCTGAATGGATTTCTGGAAGAAGAGTTGTATATGATGCAACCAGAAGGTTTTATCGATCCAAAGGGAGCTAACAAAGTGTGCAAGCTCCAGCATTCCATTTATGGACTGGTGCAAGCCTCTCGGAGTTGGAATAAACGTTTTGATAGTGTGATCAAAGCATTTGGTTTTATCTGAGACTTTTGGAGAAGCTTTGTATTTACAAGAAAGTGAGTGGGAGCTCTGTAGCATTTCTAATATTATATGTGGATGACATATTATTGATTGGAAATGATATAGAATTCTGTATAGCATAAAGGGATACTTGAATAAAAGTTTTTCAATGAAAGACCTCGGTGAAGCTGCTTACATATTGGGCATTAAGATCTATAGAGATAGATCAAGGCGCTTAATTGGACTTTCACAAAGCACATACCTTGACAAAGTTTTGAAGAAGTTCAAAATGGATCAAGCAAAGAAAGGGTTCTTTCTGTATTGCAAGGTGTGAAGTTGAGTAAGACTCAAAGCCCGACCACTGCGAGAAGATAGAGAGAAAATGAAAAGTGTTCCCTATGCTTCAGCCATAGGCTCTATCATGTATGCAATGATGTGTACCAGACCTGATGTGTGCCTTGCTATAAGTCTAGCGAGGAGGTACCAAAGTATTCGAGTGGATCCTTTGGACAGCGGTCAAGAACATCTGAAATACGAAAAGGACTAAGGATATGTTTTCGTTTATGGAGGTGACAAAGAGCTCATCGTAAATGGTTACATTGATGCAAGCTTTGACACGATCCGACGATTCTAAATCGCAAACCGGATCGTGTTTACATTAAGCGGTGGAGCTGTCGGTTAGTGCGAGTTCAAAGCAAAGCGTCGTGGCGGGATCTACATGTGAAGCGGAATACATAGCTGCTTTGAAGCGGCCAATGAAGGAGTGCGGATGAAGGAGTTCATATCCGATCTAGGTGTCATACCTAGTGCATCGGGTCCAATGAAAATCTTTTGTGACAATCTTTGGAGTGATTGCCTTAGCGAAGGAATCCAGATTTCACAAGAGAACCAAGCACATCAAGAGGCGCTTCAATTCCATCCGGGATCTAGTCCGGTGGGAGACATAGAGATTTGCAAGATACATACGGATCTGAATGTTGCGAACCCGTTGACTAAGCCTCTTCCACGAGCAAAACATGATCAACACCAAGACTCCATGGGTGTTAGAATCATTCTTGTGTAATCTAGATTATTGACTCTAGTGCAAGTGGGAGGCTGAAGGAAATATGCCCTAGAGGCAATAATAAAGTTATTATTTATTTCCTCATATCATGATAAATGTTTATTATTCATGCTAGAATTGTATTAACCGGAAACATAATACATGTGTGAATATATAGACAAAGCAGTGTCACTAGTATGCCTCTACTTGACTAGCTTGTTAATCAAAGATGGTTATGTTTCCTAACCATGAACAAGGAGTTGTTATTTGATTAACAAGGTCACATCATTAGTTGAATGATCTGATTGACATGACCCATTCCGTTAGCTTAGCACACGATCGTTTAGTATGTTGCTATTGCTTCCTTCATGACTTATACATGTTCCTATGACTATGAGATTATGCAACTCCCATTTACCGGAGGAACACTTTGTGTGCTACCAAACTTCACAACGTAATTGGGTGATTATAAAGGTGCTCTACAGGTGTCTCCGAAGGTACTTGTTGAGTTGGCGTATTTCGAGATTAGGATTTGTCACTCCGAATGTCGAAGAGGTATCTCTGGGCCCTCTCGGTAATACACATCACTTAAGCCTTGCAAGCATTTCGACTAATGAGTTAGTTGTGAGATGATGAATTATGGAACGAGTAAAGAGACTTGCCGGTAACGAGATTGAACTAGGTATTGGATACCGACGATCGAATCTCGGGCAAGTAACATACCGATGACAAAGGGAACAACGTATGTTGTTGCGCGGTTTGACCGATAAAGATCTTCGTAGAATATGTAGGAACCAATATGGGCATCCAGGTCCCGCTATTGGTTATTGACCGGAAACATGTCTCGGTCATGTCTACATTGTTCTCGAACCGTAGGGTCTGCGCGCTTAAGGTTTCGATAACAGTTTCATTATGAGTTTATGTATTTTGATGTACCTAAGGTTGTTCGGAGTCCTGGATGTGATCACGGACATGACGAGGAGTCTCAAAATGGTCGAGACATAAAGATTGATATATTGGACGGATATATTTGGACACGGAAAGGTTCGGGTGAGATTGGAAATATCTGGAGACTCGGAGGTTACGGAACCCCGGTAAGTATATGGGCCTTATTGGGCCTTAGTGGAAGGGAGGAGAAGGAGCAGGGAGGGAGGCCCCAAGCCCAATCCGAATTGGGAAGGGCGGCCCCCTTTCCTTCTCTCCTCCCCTCTTCCTTCCTTCTCCTACTCCAAATAGGAAGGGGGGCAAACCTACTTGGAGTAGGTTTGCCCCCTAAGCGCCGCCCCCTTGGGCGGCCTCCTCCTCCCTCCCTCCTTTATATACGGGGTAGGGGCACCCTAGACACACAAGTTGATCATTGAGATCGTTCCTTAGCGTGTCGGTGCCCCCTCCACGATATTACACCTCGGTCATATTGTAGCGGTGCTTAGGCGAAGCCTGCGACAGAGAACATCAAGATCGCCACCACGCCGTCCGTCGTCTTGTGGAACTCCTCCAGCGCCTCTGCTGGATCGGAGATCGGGGTGCGTCATCGAGCTGTCGCGTGTCAAGAACTTCGGAGGTGCGGATGCGGTGCTTGGATCGGTCGGACCGGGAGGACGTCGACTACTTCCTCTACGTTGCATCAGCGCTTCGCTTCGGTCTCACGAGTGCGTAGACAACACTCTCCCCTCTCGTTGCTATGCATCACCATGATCTTGCGTGTGCGTAGGAAATTTTTTGAAATTATTACGTTCCCCAACAGGTAGACGTCTGCCTGACTATATAGTGCGGGCCGGATAGGTCGTGGGAGTAAACCCCACGAACCGGAAACAGTTTAGTAATTAACGCGTCCGTTAATTATTAATTAATGACTCATTAATTTTTCCCGAGCAGCAAAAATATAGACAACGTGCATAGCTCTGTGCTCGGCTTGGCTCGGCTCAATCCCGCATCCCGCGCCGCACCGTGTCGCGTCGCGTCGCGTCGCGTCGCGTCGTGACGAGGCGAGCGAGGAGGAGGAGCGCGCGTGTAGGTCTCCTCTTCTCATGCTCATACAAGTGGTAGGAGAGCTCATCTTATAAAGAGGTGCAACTCTCTCTCAACTTATGAGGTGGGACTAAACTTTAGCCTCACTCACTCCACTCACATGTGTGCATGAATGGGCCAAAAGAATTTTTTAATTGGGCTTTGGGCCAAAAGCCCACTAGCAAATTCCAACACATACCTGCAGTGTTAATCCTCACAGAGTGGCACGTATAATTTTATTTTGAAACAAGGCAAAAGACTTACCATTTTTATTGATTAAGAAGAAAAGAATTGTCCGGTTAATTGATGGAAAACCGGGCTGAAACCGATACGTCACAACCCACATGACATGGGCATTACCGGCCAACCTGGCCATCGACATGGAACAAGCCACGGCGGCACATGCCAACGGATGGCCACACACGCAAGCAGCCGACAGCTCCGACTTTGACGACGAGCAACACAAGGAAAATATGCAGAACTTGTGCCGACCATGCCCACCGCAAACGGCCACCGAATGTCTGTCATCGTCACCACTGGACTCGCTCCAACGCAGCTCCGACTTCAAACCAACCCAGCAACCACGGAAGAGCACCTCGGACATGCCGGAAAGAACCGACTACCGAAGATCACGCCGCGACCCAAGCTCCTCTCAACGCCATCATCGTTGCAAAACAGAAACCAGCACCCCGTCTCAGCCTTAGCAAACCACGCGGCGAAGATGCCGCCATCGACGGCGAAGATGCCATCATCCACCAGACTCTCAGTCATAGCCGGCTCCGAGACGATGCCCCTAAGGAGAAGAAAGACGCGAAGACGCCTCCATCGCCCGATCCAGCGGATCTGAGGTTTCCCTCCGGAGCTCAAGCCGTGGGGAGAAGGTGGAGCACCTCCACAACGACGCTTTCAAGAAAGAACGCGCCACCCGCGGGCGCCGCCGTCGCCGGCTCCGATGAAGACCGGAGCAAGGATTTCACAGTTGTGCATTATATATACTCGAGGATTAGCAGACAGACGAAACTGCACCCCTTTAGCTTCCAGTCTCCTGTTAGATAGTTTAAGCACTGGAAACGGATTAAGAAGTATAGCCATGTGGACCGGAATGGCCGAGACTTCTTGTTTGATTAAGGGGGGCAGCATGCGGTAGCACACTAGCATAAAATACGTATGCCTCTTGAGCCGGAAGAAAGGAATTGGAAGCTACATAAAACCAAAACATATGACTATATGAGTAAGCACAACAACGCTAGTAATTGACGAATCAAATTGATCAATCCACAGCAGATTGCCGTATCCTACCTGCGAACTGGGCAAGTGCCCCCGGTAGTTTGTGCCACCCACAGGGGCCACCAGAACTGATGTTTGGGATGTTACGGCGACACATGGCAACACTACTCCACTAAACATGCTACTCTGAGAAGAGCAATTCTCCCATGCACGGGAGGTCCCGTGCATGATAGAGCCCTTGATTTTGCTTAGAGATTAGATGCCAGGTGCATTGATTGAGCTTGTACTTTCTTAGATATTTTTCTGACCATATGTAAGCACACTGTTCCAGCTATGTTCCACCTTCCAATACTTTTCCATTCTATTTCCAAGGTTAAATCTATTTCATTTTAAAACCAAACATATAACTTATGACATGTTTGCATTTTTGTGTTTATGATGATGAGAACTTCAAAACGAGACCACTTTCGCATGTACTTCAATAATTTTTAAAATTGTGATTCCCAGCGGAACACAATGGGCCATAATGAAACAATAAGATATTTTTACGAAATAGAATAAACATTATTGAAAATTTTGCATCGCATTAATAAATTTGTATGAAACAAGTTTGACGCATGGTGATTTAGTTGTCTAAAATTTTAATTTCTAAAAATATATTCATTATTAGTCTTGTTCTAAAGATCTCGTCAGTAAAAAAACAATTGTACAAACAGAATGTAAATCAAAATTTTATTTCATCATATACATTAGAACAATATATTTGAATGTAACTTAGTGAATAGAGAATACGTAGATGGATATAGGTGGTCCCACACAGCAAGGGGGTGGATGCATGCACGGGAGGTCCCGTGCATGGTAGAAAATCCACTCTCTACTCTTGACTCACAAAAGGTACATGCACGCATGGGACCTAAAGTTAGTATCCATTTCTTAGCTGAGTCACCTTTCTCCTGGCCAAGCAACTCACAAACCTCCTATGATAGCTTCCAGGTTCAGCTGCCTTTTATCATTATCACAAGGCGGTAGATCGACCTGTCGTAACTTTAGTAGACGTAGTAGTAGACCTGGATGTGGATGGAAAAGAAGGCGGCCGGGTCCAATGTCCCCCGGACTGCAAACCAAAGCAACCGTCCATGAGTACAAACGCAACTGCAGCTAGCTAGAATATATAGCCCCATGACCACATAAAAGTCTATACACGACGTGGTGGTGATAGCTTAGCTAGATTGCTACCCTGCCGGTTTATCGCGTTGCCGCTGTGTCGTATTACTGCCGCAACAACAACAACAACAATCACAGCTACAGACCATGGCGTTTCTCCGTCCTACTACTCCTATTATATGGACATTTCCTACAAAGGGTCCTTTCCGCCTGTTGCTATCGAGAAAAACACCACTGCGTCACTTCTCTCTGAGAAGGAGAGGGTTTAAAGAGTGGCGAGAGGTGATGAAGCATGCAGCGTGACTTCGGGGAGGCAGGCGTGAAAGCCATGCAACAACCGACGCTACGCTTTGCATCGGAGACATCGACAGTTCATATCGTCCGAAGGTTGCTGTGTAGCACATTTTTTTTTTGAAACGAAGGCGATGATTGCCTCATCTATTAATTAAGCAGAAGAGAATTGCCTAATTAACTACGGAAAACCGGGCAAAAACCGGAACAACAAGGGCCAAGCCCACTTCCAAAGACCGAAACATACATGGCAAAGTCCACCCTAATCGACAGAACCAGATGCAGAGGCCGGGGTCATCCTCCTTTTCTAAAAAAAAGTCCATCCTAATCGACAACATGTCGACCTACAGCCAGACAACGCAGCTCCAAATCTGACGGAGAACTCAGAAGAACAGAACCAGGCACAACTGGCGCCACGGAAGATCGCCAAAAGGGCCACCTACAGCCGGTCATCGTACACCACAGGGCCCCACCGCCGCAACTTCAACTCCACAACAGCAAACAAACCGAGGCAATATCGTGGAAACGCCGGAGAAGAGCCGACTATCGCAACCATTGCCGCGTCGCCGACATCGCTCCCACCATCATCGTTGCCACAGAAGTCTGGTCGCCACAGTGATTCTCTCGGGGCCACCGCTCCGTCGCGCCCAGCGCAAACAACCGGCACCGCCTTCCGGGGCCGCCGCGCCGACATACCACCGCTCCCCTCGAGCAGCAACGCCGCACAACCCAGCTGCCCGCAGCCCACACTGCTCAGGGCAACCGCTCGTAGACCACGAACGTCGCACCACATCCGGGGCCGCCGCCCCGACGTAAAGAAGCTCCAACGTCAGAGAGATGAGACGTAGCCCATTTTTGAAGCAGTAGAAGCTCCACCGTCAGAGATGAGACCGGAGAGGCGGGCGTGGCCGGGGGACTCGGAACTGACACTCCTACGACTAAGAGAGCTCGGATGTAATCGTCAGCATGTGAGATAGTAATAGATGAAGCTGTGAAATGTGCGATGGTGATCCATTTCTAGGCCAGCTGCTTCTCACCTGCAGTAAATCGTGTTGACACGTCGTGCATCTGATCCGGTCCGGCCGCAGGTTGGACCGATGTCTAAACTAGGCCGGCTAGCACCAGCGGCTGGTGTGGTGACGCCGGAAAACGATGCCCCGCCGCGCCGCATCACCTCGGCGCCGTCTTTGCGCGTACGTGCTCGCCGCACAGGCCACGCCGTGTCTTGTCTCGGTCTTCTGTTTCATCGGCGCGCACGACCTCGACGGCGAAACCAAATTTACCGTACTGTCGGATCTGCGTCGGCAGGCGGTCGTCCTTGCGGATCAGCCACCGGTTGATTGCACCGAGGCCGACGAGATGACGCCGGGCGAACGGCGCGCCACCCCAGGCCTGGACCACGCCGCCGTCTAGAATGCGCAGGAACAACATGCATGCGCCTCGCTTGGCTGGCTGCCTTATCTGTCTCCGCTTCCCGAGGCGAGGCCCATTGTCGCATTGCTCTCAACGACCCGGCTGCTTATCAGGTTATCTGCAGCACAGGCTCCGAGAGAGAGAGAGAGAGAGAGCTCTCAAGACTTATCGGTCATGAGCGAGCAGCAATGGAAAATGAAGGTGCAATACGAGAGCAGACCGAACGAAAACACGTGCAATTCGACGATGCAATTGATCCATGGCGTCACATGACACCTACGACAACCGGTAATAAACACCCGGGCAAGGCTACCAGGTCGATGGGTTCATCAGATCGACGGACTACCACTGTAGCTTGTACACGCGGACGCTTTAAACACGAGGGCGGAGGCGGCAACAGCGCGTCGGCGACGTGCCGGGCCAGCGGCGCGGCGGGAGCGGCACCTGGCAGTCGCAGGAGAGCCGCGCGCGCGTGAAACAGATGGCCATTGTTCATTTGTTCGCCGAGCCAAACTGCCAAATCGAGGCCAGGGCTGGACAACCACCTGTTGGCATCACGGCGTCGTGGCGTAGACACCTGGCCCTTCCCCGTTTCCTCCCCCGGCACCTTTGCGTCGGTCGGTGTCGTTCATCTTTGGCATCGCACTTTCTTCTCTCCAACAGTGCATGCATGCTTTTCATGTTCCAGATGAGGCATGTCTAAAGCGTAGTACTAGGAAGTACTGTACTCCACGGCTCCTCATCGTGTGGTTCGGCAGACTGATCATCTTGTCTCAGCTTCTGCAATGTACTCCCATCATTTCTTTTCGTTTTGCATATAAAATATGTCTGAAGTCAAACTTCGTAAAGCTTAAAACAATTTTATAGCAAGAAAATATCAGCATTTAGGATACGAAAACAATGGCATTAGATGTATCACGAAATTAATTTGCATACCATATAGCTTTAATATTGTAAATGTCGATATGTTTTAATGTAAATTCGATCAAATTTTGCGTAATTTGCCTTCAAACAAATGTTATATGCGGAATAAAAAGAAACGAAGGGAGTACTAGACTGTTAATCTCCACACTATAGTACTATATTGGTTCGATGCTGAATTTTATACAATTTAGCCGGACGCAAGTCTTCAGAAAGAAAGCCTACCGATTGGCCTGGTTGTCCCCCGACGGTGCTCGGGCGGGCCTCCGTTCAATCTTGCCGATTCTACCTAGACATGGTTCAAAATGAAGAATTTGAAATTTGGGTTAGTTGATTCTTCTGCGAATGAAGCAGCGGCCGCGTGGAGCACCAAGGCCGCCGACAGCGGCACCGGGGCGAGTGAAGCGAGGCCTGGGGATGCGGGCAAGGCCATAGCCAGGAACGAGCCGTAGTCGGTGGCAAGCATGAAACTTGACAGTTTGGGGGTGGAAAGGGGGGTGCAGGCCTCGGTGAAATCTGGTGCCTCGCCGGTTTAGAGCGATGGCCGGGGGTAGCGCTAGCACGGCCGTGGGTGACAATGAGGAGTAGGCGGGGCTATGAGGCTGACGCGGGAGCGCCACCGGTTGCGGTCGGCGGAGGCTCGCGGTTGGGCTGGTGGTACATTCGGCGGTTTGGAGAATAAAAGGAAGATATGGGGTTGAAGAAGGGAATATTTGGTTTTGCATTGGACGACCGAAAACGGAAGCCAAAATCAGTTTTTAGTCGACTTACCCCGAGCATATCCCAATTTTAAGCTGGGGTACTCGCCAAAGGAACTACTAGAACGCATAGAGTACTTTGAATACTATATATTGGTAATTCTTTCATCCGAAAACTTGTCCTAATCTTGTTTCTTAAATTAATGAATCTAGCATCAAATTAGTGTTAGATACATATATTTAATGTACAAGTTTAGGAGGAAGTAGTAATAGTTTAAACACCGGAAACCCGATTAAAAACCAACCACGTGAACAGGAATGACAGGGGCGTCTTACTGTTTGGATTGATGGGTTTAAGCGGGCTTTGGTGGCGGTATATGGTGCCGCGCAGCCAGAGCTTAAAGCGGAATTTCTCGCGGACCTTGTTGAATCTGTGGGTCGAGCAGCTGCCAATTTTAGTTGGAGGTGATCTCAATATCATCGAGGAGGAGAGAGGAGAAGAACAATGATAACTTTGATGGCGGATGGTCCTTCATGTTCAACACCATTATTGAAAGCTTGGATCTGAGAGAGATAGAGCTCTCTGGTCGAAAGTTTACATGGGCTAACGCTCTGCCAAACCCAACCTACGAAAAACTTGATCGAGTTCTTGCGAGCATGGAGTGGGAACAAAAATTCCCGCTGGTTACGGTGCAAGCTCTTTCGGGGAATATCTGATCATACCCCATTGTTCGTGGACTCGGGGAGCCGAACCACGTGGGTAACAAGAACACCTTCTCCTTGAGGCGTCATGGTTTGAGCGTGGCGGTTCTTAGATTTGATAGCGAGGGAATGGGCTAAAGATGTTCGAGGCAAAACTGCTATTGGCGGTGGCAAAATAAGATTAAGAACTTGCGAAGCTTCTTACGGGTTGGGCTAAGCACCTTAGCGGTGTGTATAAGATTGAAAAGGATAGACTCGACTCTTATACAGGACACGGACATTCAGGCGAATCAATATTTTGTCACCAGTGAGCTTGAGTTAAAAATGAGGCGGAGAAGAGGTTAAAGAACTACTCATGAAGAAGAAGCTGAAGTGGGCTTTACGTGCTAAAATACGCATAAAGTGGTCCAGGGGGCGAATACTCAGTTCTTCCATTTGATAGCTAATGGCAAACACAGAAAGAAGCGAATCTTTCAGCTTGAGCGGGGCGAGGTACTATTCTAGGTCGGGATAACCTAAAACATACATTACCGACTATTATAAGCAGTTATTTGGACCTCCGGAGGATAATATCATGTCCCTTGATGAGTCGAGGCGAGGATGTACCTCAGCTATCGGCTGCTTGATAATGAGATTCTGGTTGCCCGTTCTCGGAGAAGGAGGTTTTTGATGCTATTGCACGGATGAAAAATAATAAGGCTCCGGACGGATGGTTTCGGCTGAGTTCTATAAGAAGTCTTGGCACATTATTAAGGAGATTTACTACCTATGTTCCATGATCATTCTCTGGACAGCTTGAATTATTCCACTTGAATTTTGGGACTATCACACTACTTCCTAAGAAGGCGGATGCGGTGAGAATTGAGCAATTCAGCCGATCTGTCTCCTTAATGTTAGTTTCAAAATTTTCACCAAGGTCGGGACTAACGAGGCTAACACATATTGCATATTCATTGTGCAACAGTCCCAAACCGCTTTCATGCGGACGAAATATCCTTGAAGGGGTGGTAGTCCTGCATGAAGCGCTCCATGAAATCCACTCCAAAAAATTAGATGGAGTGATTTTTAAAGTGGATTTAGAAAGCGTATGATAAGGTCAAATGGCCTTTTCTCCAACAGATCTTTGCGTATGAAAGGTTTTGATGAAGCTGGCCTTGACGAGGTTGAATCATTTACATAAAAAGGTAGTGTGGGAATTAGAGTTAATGATGACATAGGTCACTACTTCCGGACACATAAAGGCCTAAGACAAGGAGACCCGATGTCCCTATCTTGTTTAACATTGTGGTGGATATGTTGGCAGTTTTGATAGGAAGGGCTAAGGAAAATGGTCAAGTAGGTGGATTGGTGCCTCATCTTATTGATGGAGGTGTCTCTATCCTCTGATGCGCTGATGATAGAATCATCTTTATGAAGCATGACTTGGCTAAGGCGAGAAATCTGAAACTAGTGTTATGCCTATTGAACAATTGACCGGGTTAAAGGTTAACTTTCATAAAGCGAGCTGTTACATTTTGGTAGGGCCAAAGATGAGCAGGATGCTTATAGGCAGTGTTTGGATGTGAGTTGGAAGAGCTACCATTCTCATACTTGGGGATTCCTATCCACCATCGTGAGGTGACAAGCGAGAGAATGGAAGTGCATCGAGGACCGATTTGAGAAGAAAATGAGCTCTTTGGAAGGGCAAGCTCATGTCATATGGAGGCCAATTAATCCTAATTGTCTGGTGCTCACGAGTATGCCGATGTTTCTTCTATCGTTCTTTGAGGTACCGTTGGTGTTAGGAGGAGGCTGGACTTCTATAGATCGCGGTTCTTTTGGCGGGGTGATGAGCTTAAAAGAAAATATCGGCTTGCTAAGTGGGATATCATCTGTAGAACCGAAAGACCAAGGGGTCTAGGTATTGAGAATCTCGAAATTAAGAATAAATGCCTTCTTAGCAAGTGGTGTGGAATCTCTCTTGGAGAATGATGCTATGTGGGCTCAAATCCTTTGGCAAGTACCTACTGTCAAAAACTTTGTCACGAGTCACGAGTCGGCCGACCGACTCGCCCTTACGGAAGGGTCTCATGAAGGTCAAGGCATTGTTTAATAGGACAAAGTTTGTTATTGGAAACGGCACGCAGTACACGTTTACGGGAGGATACTTGGCTTGGTGACACACCCTTAGCCATCAATACCCTCTTTGTACCTCATTGTTCAACGACGTGAGGTGTTTGTTGCATCGGTCTTTCAATCTACCCCCTTAATATCCGGTTCAGGCGAGTGCTAGCGGGCAATCGTTGGGAAGAATGGCTCCGTCTAGTTAGGAGGCGATGGAAGTCCAGCTTTCTCAACAACCCGATGAATTCTGTTGGAAGTTGACTAAGTCTGGAGCATTCACGGTTAAATCAATGTATATTGATGTTATTAATTCGAACTCCATTCCTCGTCCAAACTTGTTTGGGATGTCAAAGTTCCTTTGAAAATAAAAGTGTTTATGTGGTTTGTCCATAAACAAGTAATTTTAACTAAGGATAACTTGATAAAGCGTAATTGGACAGGACCTACTAGGTGTAGTTTCTGCGATCGGGATGAGACTATTAAACACCTCTTTTTTGATTGCCCGTTGGCCAAGTACTTTGGCGAGATGGTCCACATTGCTTTTAATATCAAACCCCGAATTACATTGTCGTTATTTGGGACATGGCTCAATGGGATTGAGCCTAACTTAGCGAGACATATTCGGGTTGGAGCTTGTGCTTTCTTTGTGGACTATCTGGAATTGCGAAATGATTTGGTCTTTAACGAGAATATCATATATACATTTTTGCGGTCTTATTCGGACTACGGCCTTGATCCGTTAGTGGTCGCTACTCACCCAGCACGGAGGCCGGGGCATTTAGTTCTTGGGTGCATCATTTGGGAGATGGTAGCTCGGGATATCTTCAACCGGTTTGGATGGCGGTCATGTAATAGGATAGGCATTTAGTATCCCTATCTAGTTTAGCCAGCCGGTTATGGCATCTTGATTTGGCTAGATGATGTTTCTAGCTTTTTTTGGCTATGTGTGAGCTATTTCTGCTTTTCTTTGACTTGTGGAGACCTTTGGAACAATGTGGGCACTACTTTATTTTGGTAATAAGATGGCCGTATGCATCGTTACGATCACGAGGCGAGATTCCTTTTGAAAAAAAACATCGCAATACAAAAATAAGGATGTCCTTGCCAGCTCGATAAGTACATGCATGCAGCACGCATATTTGACCAACAGACACTGGCCATGAGATTTGTCTATGTCTTCACTCCGGCCATGAGATTTTTTTTTGGCCAAGTGACAAACCTCCATGCAGTTGTATAGATCCGGAGCGTCGGGACGGTTTGAGAGTAGGCGTGTTTTTTTTTTGACCCGGAACAGTTCATTCCATTACTAAACTGGCTCGGCAATGTCGTGGCGACGGAAGCGAAACAAAGTGCAGGGCATACTCGATCCATGACAGATCAGCAGCTCCCGATCTGAAGCCAAAAGCAGCTAGCTCATGTGCTACCTTATTACAATTTCGGTTACAGAAACTGAAACTAAATGATTCAAAGTTCGCATGGGAGATACTGCGCTTCTCCCGTAGGAGGACACCGATCAGCGCTCGTTCATATTCACCAGAATTGAGTGCATAGACAAGCACTTGGGAATCAGACTCAAGAATCACCCTGTGGATGCCCAGTTCCGCACTTGCTTCGGTAGTTAACACACATGCCAAAGCTTCTGCATGTAGAGGCCCTGTAAGATGCTCAAGTGTGTCGGCCTTTGCTGCTAGAAATTCACCTTGGTCAGTACGAGCAACACACCCCCATGCTCCTCTCTCTCGTATGCGCATGATAGGATGCATCAAAATTGACTTTAACGACATCGGTGGGGTCGCTTCCACGTAACCTTGTCTGGGAGGCACTTGTACATGCTTCATAACACTTTTCTTGAATTCATGAAGATCTTGTCGGATATTATAGCAGAATCTTGTCGGTGCACCTCATCGTCTCTCCTGCATTTACCTTATTTACGTGACCACCATTCCCACAACAGGATAAGGGAAGTATCTAGCTTATTGTTATCCAAGCTCCATATGTGATCAAATACCTCTCTGGCCCAGTGCACTCCAGCAGAGCACTTCTTGTATCCTCTAGCTCCAAACCTCTCCAAACTTGCTTGTGACTTTGCATTTTATGAGCAGATGACCACCATCCTCATCCAGTAGGCCACACTTTGGGCATCTTGTATCCAAGTCCACCCTTTTCCGTTTAATATTCATACGGAGGGCAAGCTATTATCATAAACCTCCACGAAAAATCGCACCTTCCTGGCATCTCCGGGTTCCACAATCTTGCCATTTATCCTCTCCTTCCACGACTCAATGATGGGCTGCATCATTGCAGTTCTTCATCTCTTATCCGGATACCAACATGATACACCCTTTTACAGAGAATTTTCCTTTGGGGTCATAGTGCCATGCTACAAAATCATCCATATCCGGTCGCACCGGGATAGCGAGGATATGCGACACATCATCTTCATTGAAAAGGTCCCTTACTAATTGCTCATCCCAGGTTTCCCTAACCGGGTCCATTAGTTCAGAAACACGTGTGATAACAGTGTTCCCTCTTACTGATGTTGGTTTTCTAGTATCTCCTCAAGGAATCCACGGATCCTCCCACACTTTGATGTTATCACCCGACCCCACCCGCCAAACAATTCCTTCCTTGAGCAGATTAACCCCTTGATTATGCTTCTCCGGTATAAGAAATACCCTCTCTTTACGTCGCCTCAAGAAGAGAACAGTTTGGGTAATGTGAGCCTTGATGCTTGCGCACATAGTGTATCCGGAGCCTCGAGTAATCGCCACCCTGCCTAGACAACATGGCGGATTAAAAATATGCAGATCTCGAACCCAAGTCCTCCATCCTTCTTGATTTCGTCATCCGTTCCCAGCTTATCCAATGACATCGGCTTTTATCTTGTTGGCTCCACCGATGCAGACGGGCAATAAGTCGCTGGTCTCTTCATAAAGTTGCTTTGTGAGATCAAAACACGACATTGCGTGCGTGGGTATCGCTGAGCTACTGACCTTGATCAAGACCTCTTTCCCGCCCGATAGCAGCTTTTCCTTCCACCCTTGAATCCTTTGCCAAATCTTCTGTTTCAAATATTCAAATTCCTTACTCCTGGCTGCTCCAATGTGAACTGGCAGTCCCAGATATCGTTGATTAAAGGACTCTACTGCTATGCCAAGGCCAGCCAGGACAGCCCCCCGTGTATTTACACTGGTTCCTTTACTGAACATGGCATTAGACTTCTCCTTATTAATCATTTGGCCGGATTGATCCTCATAAAGAGCTAAAATTTGTTGCAGTTTGGCTGCCCCCTCCACTGTTGCCTTCATAACAATTAGCGAATCGTCCGCAAAAAAAAAGGTGATTTATCTTTGGAGCTCCACGACATATCTGAACCCCCTGTATAGAGCCCTCCTGCTCCGCTTGGTACAACATAGCAGAGAAAGCCTCCGCACACATTATAAAGAGGTACGGTGACAACGGATCCCCTTGCCGGAGTCCTCTGCCTGGGGTGATCACTGACAAACTCCTGTTAATCTTTACCCTGTATGAAACTGATCTAACGCACTTCATAATCAGGTGCACCTTTGTTCGATGAAACCCATTACGATCATGACCCGTTCTAGAAAGCCCCACTAAGCGGTCGTGCGCTTTGCTCATATCAAGCTTCACCGCCACGGTCCTTGCGCCCTCCCTTCCGTTTATGCATCGGTGAGTGATTTCATATGCCAGGAGCACATTATCGGTGATCATCCGACCGGGGACAAATGCTGACTGTGTTGGCGAGATGATTTCAGGCAGGATTTCCTTGAGCCGATTTGCAAGCACCTTTGAAATCAACTTGTATAAAACATTACAAAGGCTTATAGGCCTAAACTCAGTGACCTTCTCTGGGTTTTTGACCTTGGGTATGAGCACAATAGTAGTTTCGTTCCATCCATTCGGCATCGGAGCACCATTCAGCACACCCAGCACTTCCTCCTTCACTTTTGGCCCGACCAGCTCCCAAAACCGCTTATAGAATATGGCCGGCATGCCATCCGGACCTGGTGCTTTCAAATCACCAATGGAATTTAGGGCCTCCTTGACTTCCTGTTCTGTGAATTCACGGGTTAGGCGAGAGTTCATATCGTGTGTGACCGAGGTGTGCATGTGGGACAGCACCTCGTCGTTGGAGATGCCCTGAGCTACATAAAGCCAACCATATAAATAGCAACACAAGCAATTGACCTATCAAAATTAATCAATCCACATAAGATTGCAGTATCCTGCCTGCGAACCGGTCAAGTGCCCTAAATAATTTGTGCCACCCATAGACGCCATGCACCAGAACCATTGCTAAAAAATAGGAGTACATGCATGGGACCTAAAGTAGAGATTCATCCATTTCTTAGCTGGGTTTCCTTTCTCCTACCCAAGATACAAACCTCCTGTCATACTAGCTTCCAGATCCAGCGACATTTCCTTATCACAAGCGGGTAGATCGAGCTGCTGTAACTTGTTCTAGTCCATGTGGATGTGGATGTGGATGGGAAAGAAGGCGGCAGGCTCCAATGCCTCCCGGACTGCAAACCATAGCAACCAGAGTATACAACGCACGAGCTATAATATAGCACCATGACCACACAAAAAAAGGTGATGGCTAGCTAGATGGGTACCCTGCCGGTTTATCGCGTTGCCCCTGTCGTGTTAAAGTTCATGGCGCTTCTCTGTCCTACTACTCCTATTATATGGACGTTCTATATAAAAGGTCCAGTTGTTGCTTTCGTGAAAATATACGCATCCTTTTTCTCTGTGAAAGGGATGATTAAAGAATGGGGCGGCACGAGATGATGAAGTATGCAGTGTGACTTCGGGAGGCATGTGCCTAGCGTAGGAGGCAGGCATGAAAGCCATGGAGCACCCGACGGTACGCTCTGCATCCGAGACGTCGACAGTCCGGGCTCGCTGGTGGCCCGATGTGCGTCATCTGCACCTTCGGAAGTTGCAACGTAACACAATTTTGAGGCAATCGAAGCTCCATTGTCAGGGTTTTAGGTGCGGCCGGTTGACCGTGTTGCCGCTTGTCGTGTTAAAGTTCATGGCTTCTCGTCCTAGTACTCTGTTATATGGACATTGTCTATAAAGGTCCGTCATTGCGTTCATGAAAACTATATTGCATCCGTTCTCTCGAGAAGAATTAAAGAATGGGGCGACACGAGGCGATGAAGTATGCGGCGTGACTTTGGGAGACGGTGCCTAGCATAGGAGGCATGCATGAAAGCCATGGAGCACCCGGCGCTTCGCTTTGCATCGAGGCGTCGATAGTCCGACACGCCGGTGACCCGACGCGTCATCCATACCTTCGGAAGGTTGCAGCGTAACACGGTTTTGAGGCTTAAGTGCGGCGATTGACCGCGTTGCCATTGTCGTATTATAGTTCATGGCGCTTCTCGTCCTACTACTCCTATTATATGGACATTACGTATAAAGGCCCCATCTGTTGCTTTCGAGAAAAATATCGCATCCTTACTCTCGAGAAGGGAAGATTAACGAATGGGGACGACACGAGGCGATGAAGCATGCAGCGTGACTTTGGGAGGCGGCGCCTAAGCGAGGAAGTAGGTGTGAAAGCCATTGAGCACCCAACGCTCGCTTTGCATCCGAGATGTTGACGATCCGGGCTCGCCGGTGGCCCGAGTCGTCATCCGTGCCTTCAGAAGGTTGCAATGTAACACGGTTTTGAGGCAGTAGAAGCTCCACTGTCAGGGTTTTAAGTGCGACCAATTTATAGCGTTGCCGATGTCGTATTATAGTTCATGGCTTCTCTGTCCTACTACTCTTATTATATGGACATTCTCCATAAAGGGCCTGTCTGTTACTTTCGAGAAAAACATACTACGTCCTTTCTTTCCGAGAAGGAGAGCGTTAAAGAATGGGACAGCACGAGATGATGAAGTATGCAGCGTGACTTTGGGAAGCAAGTGCCTAGCGTAGGAGGCAGGCGTGAAAGCCATGGAGCACCCAACGCTACGCTTTGCATCCGAGACGTCGACGGTCCGGGCTCGCCGGTGGCCCGACGTGCGTCATCCGTACCTTCGGAAGGCTGCAACGTAACGCGGTTTTGAGGCGGTACGAGTTCCACCGCCAGGGTCTCAGGGAGATATCATACTCCTAGGAGAGCTCAGCTGTGAATGTCGGCATGTGAGGTAGACGAAGCTGTGAAATGTGTGATGTTGATCCATTCCTGGGCCAGGTGCTTCTCACCTGCAATAAATAGTGATCAGTTGACACGTCGTGCATCCGGTCCGGCCAGCCGCAGGTTGGATGCCTAGGCTAGTAATTAGTATGGTCGCGCCGGAGAACGATGACCCGCGGCGTCGCATCACCTCGGCGCTGTCCTTGCCCACGGCGCGGCGCGTCAGGTCACGTCGGTGTTTTGCGTTTCAACGGACCTCGACGGTGAAACCAAATTTACCGTACCGGTAGGCCGGTGCCGCTTGGATTTGCCCCGGCTGCAGCGGCGGTCGTCCTTGTGGATCAGCCATGGATTGATTGCACCGAGGCTGATAAGGTCACGGGCGAACGCCGCACCCAGGACTGGACCACGCCGCCGTCTAGAATGTGCAGGAACGACATGCATGCATGTGTCCGCTCCCCGAGGCGAGGCCCGTTGTCGAATCGATCGGAACGCCCCGGCCGCTTATCAGGTTAGGTTATCTGCAGCACAAGCTCGGGAGAGAGCTCTCATGGCTTATCTATCAGTCAAGGGCGAGAAGCAAAAGGAAAAAACGAACAGTTGTCTAAGTCAAGTTTATCTTCCTTGATCTTGCATGAAGATTCGTATAAAAACTTATTTTCTGTTTTTTCTTCTTATATACTGTACTCCTCCGGTCCTTTTTACTCTGCATTGCATTTCTTAAAGTCAAATTTAGCTAAGTTTGACCAAATTTATATTAGAAATTATTAGCATCTATAATATCTAATAAATATAATATGAAAATATATTCGAGATGAATCTAATGATATTGGTGTTGTTATGTAAATGTCAATAATTTTTATATAAACTTGGTCAAAGTTGGATGAGATTGACTTGACAAACCTAATATCAGAGTAAAAGAATGGGAGGGAGTATCCTTAGCGAGACTTGGTTAAGTCTTAGTCGAATGAGACCTAGACACACCCAAAAACAAAGGTGGAGGAGAGCGAATGGAAACATTTGCGATTCGACGATCAATCGACCGAGTTATATCCACCGGGGAGGCGGGAAGCGAATTAAGAACAACTCCAACGCGGACCCAAGCGAGCAGGCGCTTTGTCCGCTTTTAAATGACGGCTTGGGTCGGCCGGACAGACGTGCGTTTTCGCTTTTTTATTTGGGTCGACAAGTGTGTCTAACAGGAGGCCGACCCATTTCTACCGTCATGGCCGAAACTAACTTAATTAAGTGTAATTGTACATAAATGGTCGGTCAAAAGCCGGCCGAAGTCCATTTAAACATAACTAAAAAATTAAATAAACTCTAATAAACGCTACCCTAGTAGACCGCCTTGCCCTTGCCCTTGCCGTCATCGTCGCCACCGCCAGTGAGGTCAAAGAAGACGGGGGAAGGCCCAGCCCAACCGAACACAGCTTGATAGGCCGCCAGGGCAGCCTCCTCCGGCGTCTGGGCGGCATAGCAATGAGCAGGCGGCGCTCCTCCTCCTCCTCCTCCTCAAGTCGCGGCGCTCCTCGTCGAAATGCTTGTTCTTGCTCATATTGCACTGCGCGCCGCCACGGCCCCTCCTTGGCGAGCCAATGCTCCTTCCAGCGTTTTAGGTGAGCCGCCTCTTCTTCCGGCGTGGAGGCGTAGTAGCAGGGAGGTGCGCTCACCCACTCATAGAGTTGGCGGGTCCACGAATAGGACTCCTCCAACCAAGTGGGGGGCAGCGATGACCGCTTCTGCGTGAGTTTTGGCTCGCGCTCTGGATCCGGCTCGGCCTTGGGCTCGGCGGCACCAAGCGGCTGTGGCGGAACGAACATGGGTGCTGGGCGGAGTCACCGCGCCGCGACAAAACTTGGGCTTGCTCCAACCCATCCCAATGGGCGTCCTCCTCAAGTCGGCTCGCCTCCATCGCGTGCTATAGGGGCTCCTCGAGGCGGCTTGGTGCCGTCTCCGCCTCCTCTTCCTCGGCTTTACTTGCGAGGCGGCGGTGGAAGGTCGTGGTCGATGTGGTTCTTGAGGCGGCGCTCCTCCTCGTGCTCTAAGCGCAAACCAGCGCTCCCGATTGGGAAATCGCGCGTAAACACGCATGACACCTCGCTCGGCGTAAGGAGCTCACGCCGTTAGAAACCTCCTCGCGTCGCCGAAGCACCGCGGCACCGCTAGATGGGATATGATGTGGGTCCATATGCCAGTTGTGCGGCAAGTTCACATCTAGATACGACACGGTGGCGTCTTGCCCGGCACCGCCGTGCTGATGGTGGGATGTCTGACCGCTCCCGCTCCATGATGGCGTGCGCGTCTGGTGGCGGCGATGTAGCAGGTGCCCGCGGGAAGAGCTCGCTCCGACGCTGAACCTCCCCTTCTTCCCTCCCTTCCTGCTGGAGATTCCCATGACTTTGCTTTGGTTTCTTCTTTGGTTGGTGGCTAGGGTTTCTGATGTCGCGGCGAGAACAAGGTGGCGAATGTGGACGGGAGGAGTGGATGAGGCCGCCCCGCCGCACACGTCCACTAAAAAAGCGCGGCACCCTTCCACACACTACCGATGGGCCCTTTGTTGGTGGCCACATTAATTATATTGCTAGGGTGGTTGGCGGCCGACATGCGGGGCCGGCGGAACATCGAAGGAACGCGTGGCGCTTAGACACAATTTTAGACCGGAAATAGATCTAGGCGGATCACGAAGTACGACTTTTGAGAATGGGTCGACGATCGGGTCGGTGTTTTATTCATGACAACCCAGCCGGACGTGGGCGGAGGAAATGGGTCACCCTTGCTCTAACCATGCGTGGCATCGGCAAGCCACTGGCGCATCACCGCCAACAACAACCGCTAATAAACACCCCGGCCAGCTACCATACCAGTTCGATGGGTTCATGTGATCGACGGACTACTAGCTTGTACACGCGGACGCTTTGAACACGAGGGCGGAGGTGCCGATGGAGCCTCGGCGGCGCGGCGGGAGCGGCACCTGGCACTGGCATTGGCAGGGGAGCCGCGCGCGCGTGAAACAGATGACGATTGTTCATTTGCTTGCCGTGCCAAACTGCCAAACGGCGCCGTGGCATAGACACCTGGATCCTCGCCATTTCCTCCCCCGGTACCTTTGCATGCGTCGTTGTCCTTCATCTTTGGCATCACACTTTCTCCTCTCCGGCAGTGCATGCATGCTTTACATATGTTCCAGATGAGGCCGCTGTCCAGCTGACGCCATGCCTAAAGGGTAGTACTACTAGGAAGCACTGTCTGTACTCCACGGCTCCTCATCGTGCGTTCCGGTTGCGCGATAAGCTTGTCCCAACTTCTACTACAGTAGGAAGTACTGTACTCCACTGAATACCTAAACTGGTTTAAACACCGGAAACCGATTAAAAACTAACCACGTGAACTGGAACGATTGGGACTTCTGTTTGATTAAGGGGGGCAGCACACTTAGGCAAAGTGCCATAGAAAACGAGTATGCCTCTTGAGCCGGAAGAAAGTGCAAACTAAAGATGCAACGGAGCACAGGCACCAATATCTTCTTAGTTAAACAACGATCATCACACCTGGAACCGGTTACTTCAGAAGCTACATAAAACCAAACCGTATAAACAATAACACAGGCAGTTGTCCAATCAAAATTAATAAATCCATAGCAGATTGCGATCCTGCCTTTGTACTCCTGATCAGTGCCCCCAATGATTTCTACGCCCACCCGAACTGTTCCTTTGGATGCTACGGCGACACATCGCGATGCAAAGTTAACGAGGTCCTTGCTTCTCGAAAAGTACATGCATACATACATGCATATGGGACCGAGCAATGCTAGACTTACGTATGACTTACAACAGTTTTACGTAAAGTCAACGTGGAGGATTGTGATTGGAATTAGGGAGGAACAGGCCCACCCACTGAAATTTGAATTAGTTGAAAAGTTACGTTAAAAGTACGCAAATTTTACGTAAGTGTAGGATTTTCGTATTTGAACCCACAAACAACGGCCAAGGGCATCCATCCTCAACGCAGACCCTTTGCTCCGGCCTCAAATGTCCATGCAGTAGCTTTTTTTATATCTTGGCCAAGTGACAAACCTCAAGGCAGTTACATAGATGACCAAATATTACATGTAATCGATAGGCTATTGTAGCGAGATGGAAGAGAAGGGCCATGGGGGTCCCTGTCCCCCGGACAGCAAACCAAAGCAACCATGAGAGCTACTCTACGGTGCAAACATGTGGGCTTGACCACAAAAAAGCTGGAGCACATACTCCCTTCGTTTCGAATTACTTGTCATGCGTATGGATGTATCTAGATGTATTTTAATTCTAGATACATCCATTTCATCTAACAAGCCCTACGTATGAAGGGGTTTGACGAAGCTTGAAGGAGCCAAGTTGATCTTTCACGCAAAAAAGTGTTGGAATTAAAGTGAATAGCGATATCGGGCATTACTTCCGGACACACAAGGGCTTGAGGCAAGGTGATCCAATGTCTCCTATCCTTTTCAACATAGTTGTTGATATGTTGGCAATCTTGATAGGAAGGGCAAAGGAGGCAAGACAAGTAGGTGGCTTGGTGCCTCATCTTGTAGATGGTGGTGTGTCCATTCTGCAGTACGCCAATGATACTATCATTTTTATGGAGCACGACTTGGTAAAGGCGAGAAATATGAAGCTGGTTTTGTGCCTTTTTGAGCAATTGTCCGGTCTGAATATCAACTTCAATAAAAGCGAGTTGTTACTGTTTTGGTAGAGTCAAAGATGAAAAAGATGCTTACAAGCAAGCTGTTTGGTTGCGATCTGGGGACTCTTCCGTTTACTTACCTTGGTATTCCCATTCACCATCGTAAGTTAACTAACAGCGATTGGAAGTGTATTGAAGATAGGTTTGAGAAAAGCTGAAGCGGTGAAAGGGCAAACTTATGTCGTATGGAGGCGGTTGATTCTTATTAATTCGGTGCTCACGAGTTTGCCTATGTTTCTCTTATCCTTTTTGAGGTTCAGTTGGAGTTAGGAAAAGGCTGGACTTCTATCGGTCTCGTTTCTTGGCAGAGCGATGAAACTAAGAGAAAGTACCGCCTAGCCAAATGGGATGTCATCTGCCGACCAAAAGACCAAGGGGTCTTGGGGTTGAGAATCTTGAAGTTAAACAGATGCCTTCTAAGTAAGTGGCTATATAAGTTATCTGCCGAGGCCGATGCAACTTGGGCGCAGATTCTTCGTAACAAGTGTCTGCACTCTAAAACCTTATCGCGAGTAGCGGTTCGACCCATCGATTCGCCCTACGGAAGGGGTTAATGAGGTTAAAGCTACTTTCTTTAACGAGAACAAAGTTTGTTGTCGGGGATGGCAATAACACTCGTTTACGGGAAGACACTGGCTAGGTGATGCACCACTGGCACTCCGATGCGGCGCTTTATCGCATTGTGCGTGACGTGATGCTCTGGTTTGCGAGTGCGCAATCGGTTCCTCTTAACATCCGATTTAGGAGGGTACTGTTGGGTGATCGGTGGGAGGATTGGATTCATCTGGTGAGTAGACTTATGGAGGTTCGACTTACTAATCGGCTGATCGGTTGTGTTGAAACTTACTAGATCGGTGAGTTCACGATCAAGTCGATGTACATTGATGTCATCAACTCTAGTGTAATTCCTAGTTCCAAACACGTTTGGAAAGTTAAGGTTCCTCTGAAAATCAAAATGTTTATGTGGTTTGTGCATAAACAAGTCGTTCTAACGAAGGATAACTTGATTAAGCGCAACTGGACAGGATCTACTAGGTGTAGTTTCTGTGATCAGGATGAAACCATCAAGCACCTTTTCTTTGAGTGCCCGATGGCGAGGGTGTTGTGGCGCTCGGTGCAGATTGCCTTTAACATTACTCCTCCGAATTGATCGGTCGTTGTTTGGAGCGTGGCTGCTTTGGGTATAGAGGCCAAACAGCTAGACAAATTCGTGTAGGAGCATGTGCGTTGTTATGGGCAATTTGGAATTGCGAAATGACTTGGCTTTTAACGAACAACAACTATTCATTTTTGCGGGTTCTATTCAGACTCTGCGCTAATCCGTACTTGGTCATTACTCACTCCGACGGAGGCGGTCGCGCGTTTAGTTCTTGGATCTGTCCGGTGGGAGATGGTAGCGGGATATCTTCAACCGGTTTGGATAGCGTTCATGTAATCGATAGGCGCCTAGTTTACCTATCTCTCTATATGTTGCCAGCCGGTTGTGGCTTTGGGCAGTGTTTTATTTTGCTTGCTCTGTGTGAGCGGTTTCCTTTGTTGCAACACTTTATAAGACTTTGTTGAACTACTTATTTATTTATAAATGTGGCCGTATCATCTTTTCGATCAGAGCGAGATTCTCCTTTTTGAAAAAAGACACATCCATTTCAGTGACGAATAATTTGGAACTAAGGAGTACAACGTAACGTGACATAGGCAGTAGCTGTCGTATTACTGCGGCAACAACAAGCAATTACAGGCCGTGGAGTGTGTATACTATATAGAGTCCGTTGCTTTCGAGAAACGTATCGTCGTGATGGCGCCCGCGTCCATGGCAGCAGGCCGTCGGCGGTGAAGTATGCAACGTGACTTCGGGAGACAGGCGCCTAGCGTAGGAGGCAGGCGTGGTGAAAGCCAAGGAGCACCCGACGCTACGCCTGCAGCCAAGACAGTGACAGTGCAATGCAGGCTCGCCGCTCAGTGATGGTCTGACGTAGGTAACCCGTACCACGGGAAGGTTCCAACCAGCCCAAGCATGACGTAACAGAAAAGAGAGTAGAATAACACGTGGTGGTACAAGTGTAGAACCTCTACGGCTCCACCGTCGAAGAGATCAGAGCGCTAGGTACGTACTCTCTACTTTCCGGTTTATAGGGCTCAATTAAAAATCTCACTAATCAAGGTAGATGGTGAGTGGTGAAATATTTTTGTAGTTTTGCAAAAGCACTTAATTAATGCTTTTTTCTCAAAAATTATGTTTATCAATGCATTAATTGCAATGCATGCATGCATAAAGTACATGCATTGATCAATTTTCTTTTAATAGTTGCATGCAATGATTTAATGCAACTTGGAATCTGAACATGTGATGGAAAACAACCAAATTGAGCCTTATAAAATGGAAAAACTAAAATTTTGAGATAAGCCCTATAAACCGGAAAGGGGAGTGCGTTCTAATCGGGTAACCCATGATTTTTTTTAGGAAAAACTTTCAATCTATTCATCTTCAATCATGGTAGTACAACGAACACTAGGAATAATAAAATTACATCGGATCCGTGAACCACCTAGCGGCGACTATAAGCCTTTGAAGCGGAAGAAGCGCGCATTTATCATCGCCCTCCCTCGCTCCGGGCAAATCTTGTTGTAGTAGACAATTGGGAAGTTGTCGTGCTAAGGCCCCATAGAACCAACGCACCAGAACATCAACCGCCGCCGATGAAGAGTGTAGATCAGAAGGATCCAACCTGAGGACACAGGAGTATAGACGAACGAATGATCAAAGCAGATCCACGAGACAGATCCGCGGAGACACACCTCCACACGCCCAAGCGATGCTAGGCGCATCACCAAAGCGAGGTTAAGCGGAAGACCTTTATTCCATCTTGGTGGTCGCCGCCGTCTCGCCTTCCCGAGGACACGAACCATAACAAAACTCAAAAAATCTAAAAGCAGAGCCCTCCCACGGCAAGGGCGAGATCCACTCCGCCGCCATGGCCCTAAGGTCACAGGAGGCGGGGGCGGACGGCGCCGGGCGGAGGCAAGAGGAACCCTAGCTTTTGAAAGCCGGCGGGTGGCTAGGTCGTTTAATGATTTAATCTGAATCGAATCAATCGAGAGAGGATGTGTCGCGCCCAGGTAACCCAGGATGCTCCTGCACAAAAGCTTTGAGTTATCACTGTATATAAACGCCAGCGTGTCAGATATAGTAGATGAAGCTCTGGAATGTGTGATATAGGGGCAGTTTGGTTCGTGTCCATAGCTGGTGACGCCTGGCCTGGGGGCTGCCTGGAATTTCCTGCTGCATGTTTGGTTGATGTCCACGAAAGAGGAAGTACGCCTGGCCTGGACAACGAAATAGTGTAGTTAGCCTGGTGGAAAACGAGGCAAGATGATTAGCCTGGTCCCAGGCGTCCTTTTTGGATGCCTGAACATGCCTGGTGCAGCAGCCTGAAAGTAACTGCATATATTAATTGATGTCGTGCAGAAAACGAGGGCAAACAGGAGCAAACATCGACGGGTTAGAATCCAGCAGGCCAGGCTATGAACCAAACACTCCTTCCATATGCTAGCCTGACCAGGCAACTTTTTTCTTCAGATTCTCACGCCTGGCCAGTCAGCAAAATTTCCCAGGCGTGGAGTTCAGGACATGAACCAAATTGCCCCATAGGCCTGCTTCTCACTGCAATAAATATGGATCCTGATGCGGGTCGTCAATTTTTCCCTCTCGGCTGGGGTAAACTGATTCCATTTCACCGACGAGTCCCGGATCTACATCCCTTCTGTCAGCCGTTTCGGCAACCGGTGATGGGAAGGGATCCGATGCCTTGGTTTCTGTCATTTAGTTTGGGTTAGGATTTTTCTCACATGGATGACACTTTATCTTTAAATTGGCCCTTCGGATTTGGATCCATCTTGATTGTGTTTGTGGATACATAGTCTGCGAAGTTTTGATGTAGATTCATGCCATCTTGTTCGGATGATGTCAGGATTTCTAGTCACTCATGTGCAACAATGAGATTTGATGTCAGACACTTAAGACCGAGTAAGAGTACAATGGCAACAACGGCATTGTTCCTTAGGGCCACGTGCACAAAAACTTTTCGACTATCATCATCATCAAGGTCTGGCCAGCTTCAATAAGGAGCGGGGCAGTATGTTAAAAGACTCGTTCTAGTGGATGTAACGACCGTTTGTATGGTCCAAAATCTTGTTGTAATTTTTACTACTCCCTCCGTTCTAAAATAACTGTCTTGAGCTTAGTATAAATTTATACTAGAGCTAGTACAAAGTTAAGACACTTATTTTGAGACCAAGGGAGTATATTTTAAGATACATTGTATTTCCAATGATCTGGATCCCTTTTGAAATGGAAATAATGAATACGTTTTTGCTGGGCACAACACATCCGGGTCCGAGCATTCCACATGATTCCCTTTGCTTCAAGTATTGACACGTCCCCGCATGATGTGATCCCCGTAGGTTGGATGTGTCGGCCGTATAGGTGGTGTTGTCGCCGTCACGAGGTGGCCGCCGCCGGAAAAGGATTCCCCCGCCGCATCACCACCTCGACGCTGTACTTGCGCGTACGTGCTCGCCGGCCCCCGGCCCCGGCCACGCGTCACGTCGCGTCTCAGTGTTAGTACCTTTCATCGGCGCACGACGACGTCGACGGCGTAGCTAAATTACCGTCCCGAGATGGCCGTTTGTTCTGCAGTAAAAGAAGACGGACCATTGCTGGTACCTACCAGTACCACTGCAACTTCTGACAACGAACCTGCAGATCCGTGGATTCTGGAGGGCGTCAGGACGCTGGACAGATCGCTGCGTTGCAGGGGTATTTCCAGATCCCAATCCCCGTTGGTTTGCAGCACCGGAGCACACACATCGGGGTGCTGTGTCCGGCGATGAACAGCAATATACAATGAGCTGCACGGAAACCCAGCCCTCGGGTGGCCGGTCAAGCAAGATTCGCGTAGCCCATGGCTTTCCATGTTCTGATCTGCAGCGGCGGCGGTCGTCGGGCTATGTATGGGTTGATTGCATCAACACCGGTGAGATCAGGTCACGGGCGCCCGTCTGCAGACCAGACCAGGCCAGGCCAGGCCTGGACCGGACCACCGCCTAGAACAAACAGCACGCACGCATGCGCTTGACTGCTCCTCTGTCTCTTCTTCTCCAGTACCCACCCCTCAAGGCGAGGCACATTGTCAAATTCTTCTGAACACCCTGACCTGACCGCCGCCACGCCCTGGTGACTTACCAGAGAGCTTCGTCAAGAGCAGCAAGAGAAATGCACGAAAACGCCAGGCGCAAACAGGAATTACTACGAAAAGATAGTACGCAATTTGATGTTGCATTGCATTGCATTGCAGTCCAGGTTCAGTTCTCCACTGGGGCAGGAGAGAAACCACCATGTTCCATGTGTCACATGGCATCCTCAGTCACCGGCCACCGCTGGCGCATCACCAACAACAACAACTCCTGGCTACCCAGTTCGATCTGTATACACGACACGGACGGGCGGTTTAAACATGGCGGACATGTGCCAAATATATGCGGCACATCACTAGCAGCTAGTATAATAGAATAAGCTAATGGCCGCCCGACTATGCGGCGGCGACGGCGTCCCGGCGCCGCCCGAGCCGCCGCCGCTGCCGGACTGGTCCGACAGGGCCTCCCGGATGGATGTGATGGTGCAGTTCTGTTCCATGAGCTCGTCCTTCTTGATCTGATGCTCCCTGCACTCCTGGCTGCAGAATGCCACCTCGCCCCTGCACGACACAGACAGACAAGGGAATTCAGCATCAGTCCATCATGTCACAGACATCTTCAGAGAATAATTTTAAACCTTCTTTTATTGCAGTAAAGAAACCATGCATCTTTTTTAGTATTTGGTTAAGTCTGTGTGGTTGATGACAGATTGTGACAATTAAAGAAATACTGGAGTTAGATGGCACCGAGTGACCAAGTTTATGGTATGATAATCAGACAACAACTCATATGATTGGCCGATTAATATTCTTTATGGGTTGCTTAGGGGAGCACAGTATGTGGTCTTGACTCTTGACAAGTAAACTAGGCCTAAACGCATCCCAAAAATTTTATATTTTGGGACAGGACAGTTCATACATGATTCAGGGACCAAAATTAAATGAGGAAAAAAAAATAAAAAGCTATGAGCAGACCATGCACCAACAGTACATGTCTGATTAGCAAATACATACACCGAGTACTGCTATTAATTAACATGGTAGAGCAAGCCAATAATGTATCGGCAACAAATAATATGCCGAGAGAGAAGGTTCGCATCGGCATATTCTGAAGAAAAAAAATACAGGAGGAATAAGATTCATACTATGAACAAGTAAGAATTGATGGACTGCTTATACTAGCGTCGAATCAGCATTACCTTTCTAATGAACGAGGTTCGTCAAATTACTACTCGACTAAATTAAACAGATGGAGTTCCAAATAATTAGCACTGGATTTTCATAATTGAAAACGGATCATGAATAACCCCCCTGCACATATAAACCAGGAGAACCACGAGACGGTCACGGAATTTCGCATCTAAGCAAGCATGTCCGGAGAATCGTAGGCTGCCGGCAACATGATAAGAAGATTCGATCTAGGTGCAGTGCAACCCTGACGTGGAAAACGAGCGAGCGGCGCGGAATTCGCACCGCAAAGCAACACGAGCGATTGATCGGCGCCCGGCCAAAAATCACCAGCAGGCCACCGAAAACGGACAAAAATGGAACGCATGGCCGAAACACGAGGATTTCACCGGACATTTCCGAACAGAGAATGGGAAAGCAGGGACGCCGGTGGTACCTGTAGATGTAGGTGTCCTCGCCGGGGCCGAGGGCTTGGCGCAGAAGCCGCAGGCCGACAGGAACGCCGCCGTGATCATCAGCCCGGCGAAGGCGTCCCGCCCGGGAGAGGGGTAGCCGCCGCCGCCGCCGCCGCCGCCGCCGCCCGTCCCCACCGCGCCGGCCGACACGGAGGAGGACGGCCGCGCGCGCGCCTGCTTGTCCTTGTCGTCGTCGCCGCCGCCGCCGCTGCCCTGGCGCACCTGCTTGGGCACCGACGGCATGGACGCCAGGCTGGTCGTCCGGCGCATCAGCATGCTCCTCTGCCGCTTGCCGAGCATCTCGCCGGGCCGGATTCGCGCCGAGCTCGCTGGCTCCCGCCCGCCGCTGTCAATCCCTGATTCGGTACGGCGGCCTTTCTGTCCGAGATTTGGAGAGAGACTGGACGGTGGGGAGAGGGGTTTTGGGGAGGAGCAGCGGGGCAGGGGCATAAAAAGGAGGAGGGCCGGGCGCGTCAGATCTGGGCCGTCCACTCCCCACTCGAGACACCTGGACGCTTGTTGATCTGATGGTTTTTGGCATGGAATTACAGCGATTAAGGCACATTGTTAGGGTTACCCTCGCGCCGCCCACATGTCTCTGTGCCGTAAAACCATCCCTTCTCTGTTAATCCAGGACGGGGAATGGCTGCTCCATGTTATGTGCATGATGGTTTCTGCTGTGGTGGAGGAAAAATGGCTGCTACACAGGATCCTAGTATGATATTTGGTGTTAGAAGATACCCTTTGCTTGAAAAACGTTCTTATATTATGGGACGGAGAAGTAATAAAACCCAACAAATCTATTTTATTTGGTGTTAACATAACACAACATCATGTTATTATGATCCATGTTGCTTTTCTTTTATTTAATCAAGTTGTTCTATTCTCATTAATTTGATCTATATAGTGGTGGCACGAGAGTTTGCGACGCACATTTATGATGGGAGATATGTGGGTTGTGCGAACTGTTGCTACGTGACTAGCCTAGATTAAGGAAACAATAGTGGAGTTCAGTCGTGTTCATCCGTAATGACACACCACATTTGGATTCACTCACATCTTTTTGGGAGCACTTTTAATAGGCGGGTGGCGTTATGTGGCTTGATAGTGGCGTCAACTTGTGTCTCACTTTTTATTTGGAGCACTTATCCGCACGTCATACATCGGCTTGAGCTAGAGTATGACTTTTGTTTTTTGTCCTTTTGCATGCGTTAGCATAGATATCATGACAAACAAGATTTACGTTCGCCACTTTGTTTTTTTTTTAGCTTTTCCCGACGTTCATCGACTAGGTGAGGTTCTAAAATCACCAAAATTGTGTACCACCACCTACCCCCACTATGACATATACAAGAATACAACACAAGTTCAC